>CM056997.1:99857989-100457989 GCA_029891345.1 Dryococelus australis | reverse complement strand
TTTAATTAAAAAACTATGCATAAAATGACTTTTTATTCAGGTATTTATTTTAAAAGGCTGATATTTTGAAAAATAATTCCTGAACAGCCTTAAAATTTGGCAAGACCCTATGTCACTGCTCTTTTAGGAATTAAAATTCTGAATGACAGGTTTAGAGATTTTGTTGTGAATTTGAGATACATAAAAATTTCAATAAATGTTTTTATCAACATTATTTTTCTGAGTTACATAATTAAGTTTACATTTTCAAGCTGCTTAAAATATAGACTGTAAAAACAAAAACTCAAAAAGCCTTAACTTTGTTATTTCTCACTAATAGATTTTATTACACAATGCTTGAACTTAGTTTTTCGTAATGAAAAAGATCAGTATTGAAATGCTAAGTGATATTAGCTTTAACTGATTAAAATTAGACATGTTAAGAATTTTATTTCTTTTATCTGGTTAAGCTTCAAAATCAGTGAAAGTACAAAGTTAGAGCTAAAAGTAATTTTTGACAGCAAAATGTCCACTTTTACATACTGGCGTTAAGTCTTACATTTTATTTATGCAGTTACCTATCTAGGGAATGGTCTTGTCGTCCCAAACTGCCACCGGTCTGCTGACCCAGGCTGCTGTGAGGACTTTAATACTGAATCAAGACTACAGGTTAAGCCATGAGAAGGGGTGAGATTTTTACCTTAACCAAATCATGCATGGCAAGTTCCAGAAGTCGTGTAATTCCCAGAATTTTGTGTGTGAACAGCAATCTATTTGAATTAAAATTACGGAGCATGTTTCTCATACTCTTATCACTGGCGCTCTAATTGCGGACACGCCAAACTAAGGATAGCAGCACCACAATGTTTCCTGCTTTTCCCAGTTTGGTTTCAGCTATCATGATGGTTCTGCGTCAGTGTCGGGATCTGCAGGCGAACTTCACATATTCGTTACTGTTAGATTTCACACTGCTAGATAGTGTACACAGTAATAGTTAATAAATGAGTCCTTCATATATAAATCCTGTAGTAATTTTGTCGTGCAGTTTAACAAACTGGCGGCTGACTCAATGGTGTGGTGTCGAGCCGAAGGTAGTAACACTGTCCATTCCCCACTGGAAGAAACTTTCTCGAAGCTCTGCTAAATATGTACTTGCAGGCCCATTTCGTATCCTGCCAAATGTTTACAAACATTTCCATGCGACTGCCATGTAGAATCTGTCCAAATCAACGATTACATTCCATTATGTGTGTAAATGGTGTTCGTATACTTTCGCTACACCTAAACATAAACATTGAAATGTGACTACTTTTATACCTACCTTTCAAATGTGTTCACTGTTTATAGCTTTAGCAAGAATTCTGTTGTATTCCAAAAAACCATTTAGTATGAATATTCAGCTAAGTTCTCAATTTTGGTCAGTTTTATGAAGTTTAAAAAATTCCAGAATTGACTAGTTCTTACGGTTATTTTACATTAACATGTTTTCCACGACATAGCACATTACATGTAATGCACGTTAATATTTTGCAGTGACTGTGTTTCACTTAAAACTGCAAGGTAAAGAACTGTAGTATTTATCCTTTTATTGATGTGTTGGGGTATTTCTTTAAAAGGACTGCCTCAGTTGGAATAAATATTAAAACTAAAAACAACTAGCCAGATGAAAAAGCACATTAAATTCAAGCACGCAACTTGTGTTGCTAATTTTTTGTGGTGCAAACTTAAGATGGTGAACATGCACACGTAAGCCTACAGTAACTTATTTTGCTCATATTTCTATATATTGCTTACTCATTGTTGATTAGGTTTATTGAAATTTATCAGGCTGGACTTAGGATTTTGTTGGGACTGTGGCCAATCACATTACACAACTTTCAAACACTTAGGGCACAGGTACAATGTTGTGATATAGACGTGGATGTAGATAATTATCTTAGTCATAACAGTTCAGTCAAAACTTATAAATAGTGCATATAAAATGATTGAAATCGCTCAGCAACGCCACACCATTTCACATGCAGCAGTTAACAAAACACACGTAACAGTATATTTATTACATTGTAACTTGCCTAGTTTGTATGCATTGTTTTTTAAACGTGATGTAATTTGAAGTATTTTTCAGAGTAAGAATTTCAGCTTCATTTATAATTTGGCAACATGCAATACGCCATGTCATGGCTTGCCATGTCTGCCAACCTCGGATGGTATCCAGCCCATCACATCTAAATATAAAATAAGTATTCAAATATTAATCTCTTCAGTTGTAAATTACAAACTAAAAAATCATTTTGCTGTAATAAGTATGAAATAATGCTACAATTGAAAGCTTGTATAATTATTTTGCTTATTAGTGAAGAGAAACTTCCAGAATGAGACAAGCCTAGTCTGTCGTCCAGGTGACAGTTGCTTCCTCACTCGTTGAAAAACTGTGCCACTATGGCCCATGCACAATATTTCAAATTGTCAAAATGAAATGTTTCCATCGGGACTACCTAAATTGAATAGGAAACTTTTAATTGAAAAATAGCATATTAAACCACTAGGATAAAATATTTTAACTGAACTATTTCTTACCACCCTTTGTCAACACTTCCCTCCTCTCATGGTTTGTTTTTAATGAATATTTAATACGAAATAAATATTAAGTTATAGAAGTCAGTTTCATTTATTCATGAATACAGTCCTTTGTAACACTGTGATCAACTTTATATTTGTGGAATGGAAGACTGACAGTTGACATGTTACACCTGGGGTATTATTTAAAAGGTTTGTTTTTAAGTCTCTTCCAGTCAGGAATAGACTGTAGGAACGTGTGGTCATGTTGGTACTTTTCCGTGCACAAGTCAGTCTCGTGCTAAACTCTTGTCACTAAAAACTTAACCACTCGTTCAACAAAAAATATTGGCCCAGAGGCCCTATGTGCTTTTTATACTCAACTGGCCTTGACCTGGAAAGTTCGATGCAGCCAGTCAATCTTAGAGAAACTAGAACAATGAAACATTAAACCATTCTTCATATTAAACTCCATAAAATGATCACCATCGTGCACCACAAAAGGGTTAATGTCGGCTTGCTTTTTGCAACAGATACATGGTTTTTTTGCCAGTCATGAACATTCAATTGACTGACTTGCTCCCCCCACAATCATATGACAGCTCTGCCCTTAACGTCCACTCGCTTGAGAGATTCAAAGCAGCGTGCGAAGACTATCCCTCGTAAAGTCTGTTCATCTTGAACACTCTGCAACATCAGGACTTCGGTAGATTGCCTTCTGTCAATGTGGACAACCTATTTTGCCATAGCCACGATGACAAATCCCAAAGACCACATCATTGATCTTCAGAATCCTGTAGGGGCCTTCCCAACATTTCTGTAGCTTCGGACAGTACCATTTCTATCATTGCAGATTTTCAGGGGTTATAGTTACCAGCAGTCGAATATATTATAATTATATGATTACAGATTATTTGCTTATGTTGCCAATTCATTAAATATAATTTTCAAATTCACCTTTATTATCAGTTGAACAAAATAAAGTAATAGCTTTGGTTACTTTTAATAGAAAGAGGCCATGTGTAAGTGTATTTAATTTGTTTTTAGATGATATTTAGCATTGTTGTAGTTATTAGGGTAGGAAGTATTGTAGCATTTATTAAACAAATGCATAAAATAAAATATTTGTCTGGTCTTGCCATTGCTGCTTGACGAAGATGTGGCATTGTCGGACTACAGCCAATTAGAAGACAGGTGACATAAGGCAGAAATAAAATTGAACTTAATTTTTACAATGATGCCACTGCCAATGATGGGTGCATGTGTGATAAAATCAACATAATTCGAGGAAAACACTGATTGATGCAACAAGTTTTGTTTAGTTTCATAACAGATAAGTCATATTTATTAAATTTTTGTTGATGTAAATTGATGAATTTGTTTGAGGATGATTTATTTATTGAATTTGTAGAAGAATGAAAAAATTAAGTTTGCGACTAGAATTTAGCCATAATAATTCTAATTTACACATTACAAGTAATTTCTGCCTATTTGATAGAACTGAAATGTTAGCTTTTCTCCTGTGGGCTGTACAGCCACACCAGTTCTTGAAATACCTCGCCAGACATTATCCTTTCATACTCTCTTTATCCTGTCACTATTTATTCAGAGGTGCTGTCGAGCAAAATCATGAATGTCTAGTCCTATTCACTTTCATAATTGGGAACTAAAGCTTCCATCGGTCGGCGAAACAGCAGGTCACTGGGGAGGCGTGGCTCTCTTCCAAACAGCATCCTTGGTGTTACCCTTGTGGACTTGTGAACTGGTGAGCGGTAAGCAAGAGGAAACACACCTTTGAATCCGTCCTTTTGGTTGTCTGCCACAAAGATACAGGTACTCCTCAAGAGTGCAGTTAAAGCCTCTTGAACATTCCATCTGACTGAAGGTGCAAGGCTGTAGTCTTAATCATTTTCATCCCCCGAATTTGTCACCTCCTGAAAGACTCGGCTTCAAAGTTTCTTCCCTGATCAAAATAGATCTAGTGGCACCCAAAAGCTCAAATACATGCTCTAAAAGTGAATTGGCCAGCGTTTGTGCTTCATAGTTTGGGAGGGGAATTACCTTAGGCCACTTAGTAATCATAGGTCACCAGTAGATGTGGATGACCTCAGACAGGCAAGGGGTCCAGAATATCTATTGACATTCTCTTGAATTGGCCTTAAATTCCATTTCTGGAGGTGACATTGTCCTTTCCTTGGGCCTTTCTTCGCAGTGTCAATCTGCAAGACTTCTCAACATCCTCCTGACAACGAAGCCAGTAGAATCTCTCACGGACTGTTGAGCAGTGAGATGGGTATTGAAAAGGTGGTAAGAATTTTTGGGGGCTGGTGAAGCTGAAGTTTGGAATGGAATTGCCAGACTAGGTGTCCGGCATCAGTGATACCATGAAGGTGAAGATGTGGCAAGACTTGTTGAATCCCTGGGTGGTGGGCTGTACACCTGGACGAAATCTCCCGATGAAGTAGGTGACCTCAGCTCGATAGCATCACCATTAAGCCACATTACTGTTGGCTAAACGGTAGTCGGCAGGTAGACTACGTACCACGATTAGTTTTTTGGGGTAAAACTACAAAAAGCGTTAACACTCGCGAATGTAGATTGTTTGGGCCAACCACACACACATAAAATGGAACAAACTGTCAATACATATACACTGAAAGAGACTGAATAAAACTGAGACAAAGAAAGAAATACTGACTTTATATGAGCAGGTATTGTTAGGGTCTGTCCCCTTAAACACAAGGCGGTCGAAATAACTTGCACAATGTTCAGTTCACTGCAGCATTTATTAGAAGTCTCTACACATCTTTCTCAGGGAACACTACATGCTAAGTGGCACACACTGACCACTGCAGTTATGCTGCAAAAAAATGGTCTTAAACACAATGACCATATGGAAAATTGATGCTTCCTGGGGTGGTGCTAGTCCCGTGGGAAGTGAGGGTGGTGTACCTTGCAACTAATGAAAGGAAAGGTTCCGGTTAGTGCAAGTCTCCATGATCAAACCGGTGAAGGCCGCCTGGCACACGGGAAACGTGGGAGCTTGCGACACACACCACCCTCATACAATGCTACTTGCTGACTCTCTCCTGCCTTAGACGTGGGTGGGCCTTGGCTGACATGTGCCAGAATGGAACTACTTTAAGACAACGTAACTCTTGCTTAAGGTTATGAACCCTTGAAAATCCCTGCATTAAAAATACTTAACACTCTGGATGATTCTGAAACATAAACTAATTTGGGTATTTAGTCTTTCACACAGCCAATTCTTTTTTAGCAAGACTATTAACCCTTGTACTTACGTAACTACATAAACCCTCTATTGCTTGCAGTGCTTCCAGTTCTGTAAACTTTTTTCTGGTCAGCATTCACTGTGGTAGTTGTACATAAGTTTGGATTAATTTTTGTAAACACTATGATGCCGTATGATGGAATGAAAATTTTTGTGGAAGGCGGTAAAAATTCGCCACTCTTGGGCAAGCCAAATGACTTGTGGCGGTGTGGAAAAGGTTCGTGAGGTTAGCTTTGCTTTTCAGGGGTGTAAGGTGAGATTTTTGGAATATTGGATTTGTCCAGACTAGGCACCAGAAGATGTGCAAGGTGCAGTCAATGATTGAAGACTTCGATGTTGGCTGGACCATTGGGAATGGAGGTTATGTGGACGGGAACGTAGTTTGCATGGTTTACCAGGTCAGGTGCCAGCTCTCTCCAGAGAGTAAGAGTTCATATTGGGTTGTGTGGTAGACCATCCATGTGGCTGTTCCCAGAATTCCCTGTCTCCTGAGGCAGGTGCTGATTTAGTTACAATCCACTTTACCTAGGTTAGTGAGGTCTGTAGAACGCCCAATAAAATCTGTATCAAATGTTCATTCGGTCAGACCTAAGTTTAGTCCAGGTCCCACCAATCCACTATGTTCTAGATACTTCAGAGCACGCGTGCACAGTACCATTCACTCAAGTATCGCGTCCCTATCATCCATTTGCACTATATCCAGTCTGCAGTTGCCTCGCAATCTCCCGTCCGGCTCCTTCACCGATGTCTCGCTGCGTTAAGTCTCTGATTTCCGCACTCGGCCAATTTGCTTCCACAAAAGACTGCAGACCTTAAAACTGCAGCAGTATTTAGTGTCGTTGGCGATTGCCTAGAAATGTCTGAATGGTGTTGCATAGTCCTAGCTCCCAGAATATTCTTGTGCAGCCTCTTGACCCCTTCTCCCTTGCTGAAGCCAAAAAGTTTACGCCAGCAATGTCAGCTGTAAATCATTTCCTGCTGCCTGGTAATGGGATCATGAGCAGCTCTGCCTGAGGGAGGATCAAGGTGTCACCCCCACAGCAGTGTGCAGCCAGTGCCCGTGCCCCATGCTGCAGTAGGCACATAATATAGATGCCATATTATGGTTCCATGGACTGCCAAAAGAAATCATAATTCATTAATCATAAATACATTTATGAATATATATTATATATAAATGGCACTAATGGTGACTTATTCCATAGCACAACAGTTGGTGTAAAATGTTTCCTGGTAAAGCCACGGGTAGCAGTAAAGCTGTAAGTCACGTTTCCATTTGGCGAGATTTTGACTGTATGAAATGCAGTACTGAGGTAAGTGATTGAAAATGTCAGATACTGCATTGTATAAAAATGCACATATATCCTCCTCCATATCAACTGTAATGTAATTTTGTAGACGCATGACCAAACTACAAAATACTTTCATATTGTGTGTTGGTAGTAAACTAAAACTCTAAGATTGTTCGGTTGGTGGTAAAAAGTTAAGTAACTTTTTACATGACCAACCACCACCACCACAGGCAACCACATATTTTGCCATCTCGCATATACAGCCCTGTACTTACACTGCTACAAACACCAACCACTACCAATACCTGCTGTGCTTGGGGCTTTAGCTGCAAACCTCACCCACAATCTGCTCGTTGGTTTGTCTCGGCAAGTAGCAGCTTTTTTGAAGTGCTGTATTTCAATATATACACGTTGGATACACAACTACTAAAGGGATCTGCATTCAAATTTCGTACAGACTTGCCACCAATAAAATAGGGTTGCCTCTGAAAGTGTGCCATACGTACATGCAGTGCTAAGAGAACACTGAAAGTCGACTAAGAATATTGACTTTAGTGGCGGTGGCACACTTCGTGCGTGGCAGTGTCGACTGTACAGATTATGCTTTTCAGCCTCAAAACATGGGAAAATCTCAGTAGGTGGGATCCTCATGTTTTGTGTTGACGTATTCTCATGTAAGTGACCAGAACATCTACTTATTGCAGCACCCCCTCATCGAACTTGCCGGCCCTGGAGGTTTTATTTAAAATTTTACTGTTTTTGTGTAGTTTTGGTTTTATACAGTTATGCCCACTGGTAGGCATTATGTGCCAAGTTCACTTAAAAAAATTTTACACTTGAGGCACAATTTATCATGTGAAACTGCTAAATGGTTTTTGTTCAGCCCATGAACAGATTAGAGAGATCGTGCAGATGTGAATGTTAGAGCCATTCGACAGTGTTGTCAGTTCATGCAGATTACAGATTAAGAGCCTTGCGTGCTACACTTGTGGTCTGATGCATTTGGTAAAATTTTCGCCATTTTTGTTTAAATTTATTTGCAGTCTGTTTTGGCATTTACTCGGCATATACTGCTTGTGATTTGTTACGTAAAATTACCTTAGCCACACTAAATTACTTCGCACAGTCTAGCTCTTGGTAACAAAACAAATTCATTGAGCTATTAAGTAGGTTATGTACAATACATACCATTTTGTGTACTTTATCGCTTGTGTATAAATAAAGCATCTCATTGGTCTGACACAGATGACTAGTAATCTCCAGTTAGTCAGCACCTCTCACATCTGCACTAGCAGCATGAAGTCGCAGGTCACGTGAACCAGTCAGAATACTGTATTGGCAACAGCATGGTCAGCTCGAGCAGATCAGACTGACTAATCTGCTAAATTGTGGTAAGCACTTTAACCGGCGAGTTGGTGCTATCTCCCTCAATAGTTTACTTACCCAACATCAAAGTATCTCAGCTTAATTCATGGTTGTGTCCATGTTCCCAACCAAATTTTATATTAAACTCGGGTTTGCTTGGCTCCCAAACGTGAACAATGTTCATATTATGAATTTAAAGTGACTTAATATATGTGAAACCCCTATTTTTAACATTTCAAGGGACTGGGAAAAAAAATGTTGCAAAAGCAGGTGAGTGTAATATAAGGGAAACTTGTGCTGTAAAAAAGACATCAAGACCAAAGGTGTGTAAAATGCAGGAAAGTGTGAAATCAAAGGGTGTAATACATGTTCCACTGTGTTAAATATTTATTGGAAGCTGTTTAATCCTACAGTCCACTGGGGTAATATTTTTGGAGTAGCATGTTTGCTTAGTATATATGTTGGTAGGACTATTTGAAACTGGAAGTTTTTGTGTAAAGGTTTTAGCTGACAATTTCAATGAAAAACAAATTTGCAGGTTTGTGCGTAGCACATGCAGCTACTGTTGATGGTGAAGAACTGAAGCCTTTAATTTGCTTCCTTCAAAATACACATGCTCCATGCAGTGAAGTTTCAGGTGAGTTACAGGAATTTTGTGGTTTAAATAGTTAATAATGCAATTTCTGAACATCAGCTGATCACTTCCATTAAATACTGACCTAATACTAAAACTATGTAGGGCTCTTCCCCACACAATTTGTTTGCATTTGCTTTGTAGTCTTGCCCAATAACCCAATCCAGAACTGTAAAAGAATTTTATATGCACTTTGAGAGATCTTAGTAAATCTGAGGTGGTCATAAAGTAGGAATTGTACTTGTCCTTTCAGGTTTATCAAATGAGTATCTAGTATTGCACCAGAACTAGTTTCGGTATGAAGGAGGTGGCCCACACTAAATGGGTCCAGCTGTTCTAAAAATTTGGCACACCAGCATGTGGAGCAAAGGTGCAGCGAAAAGGCACCACTCACCAGTTTGCATTGAACAATTGGTGGTCTCTAATGTTCCTGGCAGATATTCAGATAGTAAAGCAGATGGTTTATCTGAGGGGTAGGGTTTGCAGCTGTCCACTGACGTGTTACAATTGCAGGGTATTGTTAAAGTAGCTATAGATGCATTTAATTATTTAGCTTGTAAATAAATTCTGGTTATACCATATGGTACCAAACTTGTCATACCAAGATGGTACCAAGAGTAAATTTAGACACCGGCCCATAAGACCAGGCTAAACTAACTAGGATATTAACAAGTTGTTTCCTAAAACTGAATATTAAAATATAAAAGCATAGGGTTCATATTATTTCAGGTGGTTTTTAATTTTAAGATTTTAAAATGCAATAAATCAAGCTTTATTTAAGGTGTAGTATTTTGAATTTAATTTTAAAGCTAGAAAAGAAAATATTAGTGCATGTTGAGACCAGTCCGTGGGCTAAGAGGCAACTTAATCCACGTATGTGTAGACACTGTCAAATACTGTATTAAACACTAAATTTATCTAACTGCATAAATGTTACATGAAAAACCTTCAGTTTACCATAGCAACTGTGCACATTCTACCTTACTGCCAACCATTGTACAAATCTTAATTCATCCATTGCTGTTTCTGACCTTCTACTGGGTAGCATGTGGAGTCTTTCTCCACAATTCTTCTCTGCCTCTCCTGTGCTACAGTTACCTGTTCCTCCCACTGCCTTGGTCTTTCCTAGAACCTTTGTTGTGTAATTTGTTTGGGCAGCTTGTTCAATGTTGTGAACTTTCATACCACTCAATCCTTGCCTTTACAATAACCTCATTCAAATCCTGTATTCGTGATTGCAAGATTTTATTTCTAATCTTGTCCTACCTTATGGTTGGTGTGTTTCTCATAAGTCATGCAATTTGTTTTATTTTCCTAGAAATCTCTTGTCCATTTCCCATGTTTCTGCTAAATGAGACATTTGATGCATGATGGCACTATAGCTCGCATATGCAGGTGTAATATGAACTTAAATGACTACGAACTGAGGACTGAGAATGTCTGCATCATGGTCTTAAGCACAAGGCTATAAATACAATTAGCATTACTTGTTTTTAAGTGGTGCCTAAATGTCAAACCTTGAAGTTTTTCTATAATGTATTATTGTAAGATTTTGTTTTTAAAGTGTGATCTAGCCATGGTGTCCACAGGTGAGCAGACTACTTCCTGTCTGATGTAATACGTTGATTTTGAGACTACTGAAATAAAAATTGTGGTTCGGACATTGGTGAGGGGCAAGATGCACCAGATTCTATACAAACCCTGGCTCATGGCTAGCAAGTTTATAAAAAAACTTGTTAAATTCAGATAGGGTGCCAACTCATCTACACGCAGGTGAGCACGTGGACTCTAATTCTCAGGGCAGTAGCAGGTACAGCCACGTGTCAATCCCCTGAAAAGCAAAAGTTCAGTTAGTTAATGTTCAAACAATCTACAGAAACCTTTTTTAAATCAAAGGTTCCTTGAGAGAGCTAGGTCCCGAAGGTACTTAAAAGAAATACTTAACCGAGTCAGATCAAGATTGGCTATATTGATGAAAGCGGCAGTACACGGATCACACAATAACTATCTAAAACTCAAGTGGTATGGCAATTTAGCCTGCCGTTGGCCGAAGTGGTAAAAATACTATTTGGTACGTGAATGCAATTACAGTAATGAAATCTTTCGTGGTGAGTCTCACGGAGGCAAGAACTTATCACTGGAGGAGCTAACAAAAGGTTCTGGTATATAAACTTACATTATTGCAGATGAGAAAAGTAGACAGTGCTGGCTCCTGGGGTGCGACAAGTGTTCCCTATGCCCTCAAGGCTGACTGAAGAGAAGGGGTAAAATGGCAGAGCTCCATGCTGGCGATCTCCTGCCGACTCGGATAAATTTATTAAGAGCACAAATTAAAACATTTACACTGGAAGTTGTTGCAGAACACACTGGAGCAATTAAGATGTTCCAACAAATTAGATTTAGTAATAAGTTTGTCTTCGTGCCTGTTTGCAATAATTAAGAAAAGCGACCAGGCACGTGAAGGCTTCTGAAGAAACTGTTACGTTAACACTTAGAGATATTAAAACCAAATTATGAAAATTACTTAAGGAAAATAATTTAGTTTTGGGCAATTGGCATGGCAGAAGCCAGAACTGTCAGGATATTTATGTTGCATTAATTACAATCAAAATAGTTAAATTATACACCCTAAAAAATTGTGAAAATAATTGTCGCGGTCTTGTGTTTTGTAATAATTCCAAACCCACGTGGCTTCACACTTGCAGGCTTATGCCTTAAAGGGGAGCAAAATTTAAAAAACTTCGCTTGCTAATTTGACTTTACTTTATGGGACATTAATCAGAATTGCACTCCACACATACAATATGGACAGTACTCTTAAAAATAGGGGGTCAGGCATGTCGTGACTTGGTGCAGTGACCTGTGCATGAGCAAAAGTGTTCTGCCCCCTAGCGAATCAGTGAGGAAGACAGAAAGATTTAATTTCAACTGGAGTAAGTTCCTTTTACTGACTTGCTGAACCTGTGCTAAAAGTAAAGAACTTTTTTTTTGCTGGTCATTTACTAAGGAATAAGAGCCCAAATTTATGAACTTGTATAAATTTTGATATGCACAGATTTTGTACCAAGTCAGACTTTTTTGCAAGTGGTTAACTTTTGCAAGAGCTGAAAGTTTGGCCTTCAATGCAATAAAAGGGCAAACTGAGTTAAGCAAAAGTGCAATTTTTATTCCAGGATTCAGTACCTAAATGCTTGAATTTTTTTTTGGTCTGCACTGTTATTCAGTTATGTCTTGAGGTCAAAAGCTTGTTCATTCTTTCTGAGCCAAAACTGCAGCAGCCGTTGCTAGATTATCACATGCTGATCTTCAGTCCTTTAAATTAAACCACATTCCTGGAATAACAAATGTTTTTTTAATAATTTAGTGGAAAATACTAAATTGGTAATTAAACCTGAAATCAGTTTTCCACTTGCCTCGGTGCATCAGTATTCTGCACAATGTCTACCAGAAAGAAAAGACAGTGGCTACAGCCAGATCCTACAATCTCCAAATACTGTAATACCTTAACTTGACAGATACCTTCAAATAAAACCAAAATAATGTGAAAGTCTCGTATGGCAAAGTTAAGTAGTCATACCTAAACAGGTTAGTTTTTCAATGGAAGAAAAATTGCTAAATACACATTTTATTATTCAGTATAAAAGATACTATAAAGTCTAAAATCATGATCATGAATTGAATAAAAATGCCCACCGTACATACTTTGCATATGAAGTTAACATTCCTTAGTGACTGGTAGAATACTTATGCATTGTGCAAGCAAATGCAAACAGCAGCGAGATGGAAATGCTTAATTTAATGGCTTCTATCTTGGCCATGAAGTGGCTTACAGTAGTGTGTATCATTCAGAGCTCATCATACTCAACGTGAAATATAAATGCTTGAGCATGAAAATGCAGTTTTCCTCCGCTGGTCATATGTCCATAGCCTTGGCTGAACCTCGTGCTGCCTCGCTGATCATATGACCTGAACGATTTTTCTTGGCTCTTTATAGTCTAAAACCCAACTGAATAAAAGTTCAGAAATGCACATTTTGGCCATAATATCTTAAAAATTAGTTGTTGAATCGGGAAAACTAATTCACAAATGGTGCATACACATTCTACTAAAATGACAGTTTGGTAACAGTCCATGACTTGTGATGTCGCATCACTGGCAGCGCTAGGGTACTGGACTCGGTACTAGCCTTTTCGCCCACAGTAGCAAGTAAAGCTAAGAGGCTGGCACAATGCTAGATCACTGAGGTGGTAAACCCATTCTACCACTTCCATGCTGAAGGCAGATTGTTGCTACTGTAGCTACATGGGTCAATGGAGCTAGTTTCACATGCAGTTCAAAAGGTACAAAATTTTTCAGAAGTTTAACCTCTGTGACAGGCAGGTGATGAAAATTGCTATGCAAGGGCGAAAATCCAGTACGAGGAGATCGAAAGACGCAGGGAGTCTAAAGCATACTCCATTTAGTACATATTATCATAAAGGAATATATCTTGTCAGTCTAATTTCTTCCTAGCTTCCAGTAACTTCCTAGATACTTAAATGTTCACACCTGTTTAAGGTTTGTACTGTCTAGTTGTCTCCTAACCTCCATAATTTTCCTTGATATAACCATGGCCTTGCCATTTTTTGGTGTTGAATTTAATTCCACATTCCTCGCAGCAAAGCTTTGTTCTTGCTCTTCCCACATAATCCATGATTTTCTTATCTGCCCCCCCCCCCCCCCCCCCCCCCCCCATTACATACGGTTCTTCAGGTTCTGCTGGATAGTTGTTGGAACTGGGTTAGATTGGGGATGAGGTAAGTCTTGCTAAAAAAAATAAGGCATTCCACAACATTCTTGCCAATTTCCGTATTTCTTTGAACATTAAACTCGCCCACAATTTCTTTCCCTCATGTTCAGTCACTTAGATTTGCACATGAGAAATATATTTTTTTAAATATTGTATATTTAATATGCATTGTACTTCAGATAAATGGATTTGAATGAAGTAAATATTTAAAGTAAGCCTGCAAGGTCTTACAATAAAGTTGGAGCATAATGCTAAGTTGAATGTTGTAGTTGTATCAAAGAATTAGTTTTGAATGCACTGTAAAGATATAATTGCAATGTGCTTAATAAAATTGAAAATATTAAAAAAAATTTTAGCATGTACAAAACTAATTCAAGCAGTGTTTGAGAGATTAAATTGACCTTGTATTCTGCATAAATTATAAAGACTGACATGAACAGCATAAGCTGTGATTCTGCATGTAGCCTACGTTCTGTAATAATAGTTTAGAATGCAGGCAGTTTTTCTTTTTTCAGTTGTACCTGAATTATGGGAAAGACTGCACAAAATGTACATGAATTTTAGTGATGTCACAAGACAAGCGGTGACAACTGGCATGATAGAAACCTTGAAACCAAAGACGATTACTACTCAGTTACCAGCTTTCTTCATAAACTTGATACCAGTAAGTCGTGCAAAACTTTTATACCTAAATTTGAATGCTTCAGACTTGTGCAGAAAAGGAATGTAATTTTCAAATCTCCATTGTCTTGGATTTGTTGGTTGGTTTGGTTGGTTGGATGAATTGGATATATAAAAATCAGATGTCTTTGGGGATAACAGATTAATCTAAAGTTAGCCTATTATGATACAGCGGCTGTAAATTGTTTACAGATGAGCAAGTTGTCAAGACTGAATGGTTTCCATATTGGTGCCATTGTAAGCAGAGACCCAGGAAACTTGGTAGTCTTTATGAAGCTGTCAAAATTGTTGAAGACACGTGCGATATGGGCGGAATTCATAAAACAGGTGAGGTTGGAATTCGCCAAGCTTAATTGCTTATCAAAATTCTCTGCTTTATACTTTGACTAACAGCAATTATATTATAACATTTTAATTCTAAAAAGGCTTTACCAAACCCCTGTATGAAAGGTAAGAAATGGATGGGTGCAAAGTCTTAAATTAAAGGTGGACTTGCAAACACGAATTTGTTTCTTGACATTAAATGCAAGAGGATAAAAATAAAACAATCTGGTTGCTTTAAGTTGCAATTTTAGTTCTACATCAGCCAAAATACAAGTTTGGAATTGCTGGGGAAATGAGAACTTCAAAACCTTAAGAACATTGGTATTAAAAACTCGGCGAGGTGAGCATTCTTAGCCATTGCAACTGTGATTAAGTTTCCAGCCAGCAATAATTTAAATTACTGTACTACAGAAAGCTCTTAAAGATTACATTCCTAGAAAATGCTAAGCAAATCAGTTGCATTTTTTGCACAAGGAACTAGAAGTTAAATTTTTAGACAGAAATGTCAGTTCACCTAATCTAATGTGGTGGTTAAGAGGTAGGTTTTGAAACAAATAAGTTTGCTAAATTGGTGGTAAATTTACTGGTAAGCAGATTGTCTTTAAGGTTGAACACAAGGTAAGTTGAGGCTGTGGCGATGTGGAGTAAACGGAGATGAGCGGTGAACGATGTTAAAGGTTGGAAAAATTCTATAACCGGTAGGCGCCATAGATAGCGATAGTTTTTGTAATAGAGCTGTTAACTCTTGCAGATTTCCAGATCGTAAACAGATCACCATGGTGTAATACCCAGTCGTTAAAATACCTACTTGTATTAATTTATTACCAGTTTATTAGGTTGTTTATTAACTGGTGGCGTATTCTGGCTGGTCCACAAGCCTTAACTTAAACTGGATAATTATGAAGTTAATATATAACTTGATACACTTTCAGCAGTACATATATTTAATTTATGTAGTTAATACCCCAAGAGTAAGATTTTTTGCCTTGATTCACATAAATACATTTAAGGTTCTTTAAATAACTTAAAATTTAATGTTTATAAAATCTTACAATCAGGAAATTAGTGTAATATTTAATACACAATAATTTTCATAATACATGGTCTAAGTCAAATTTATCTCTTATATATTGCAAAATAAAAGTTTTAATTTTTTATTCTGTTTTCTTAGCATCCAACATAAAGCACTCCTGTGTTTTGTTTGAGCTTGGATGATGTTTGAGAATGATGCATTCAAAACCTATGTGAAAACATGAAAGCAGCTGCAAAAATATACAGGAATACATGCTGAAAAGTAAACTACAGAACCCTACACCAGCTGCAACAATAGTATTATATGGCATAGATAAAATATTTGAAAAGTACGAATGACTTGCACTTTTCCCAAAGGGTGATCAGTTATTTGTGGCATAACACTGTACTATCTTTTGCAACTAGAAATTGGTCAATTTATGGAATTCTGTGATACATCGGTGAACACACAGGCAGACTTCTCATTCTGCGTATATCAATCTTGAATATAGTCTTCATTTAGGGCTTAGTGTAATGTTAGTAAACTCATTATTGAAATTTCTTTTGAGGTTGTCGATGGGACTGCTGTCTGAATGTGCCGAGTCGTAATAGATCTTGTGTGGGAATTGCAGAACGTTGTCCTGGTTTTGTGATTTTTCATGGCTTAAAGAATTCTTGAAGCCGTTGATTCTGGATTAAAACATGCATTTTTTCCCTGTATTTCTTGAAAAATGATGTATGAATTTAGCACACAATCTACTAAATGAAAGAACTTCTTGTACCACTGGACTGACTTGCAGCAGCGGTCATTGAAACTAAGTTGCATGTCTGCCTTGTCAACTAGACCCATACTGTTGTATTAAACAACTTGCTGCCTTCTCTTTGAAATTTGCAGTTAAATGGTTCAGTTTGAGTTTTCAATTTGTTTGTGAATTGTGGAAAACATACACCTCTTTTATCGTGCCATTTTTTTCAGCTAGTAGGGTGTGTTGTACTGCACTCGCCTTTCCAAATATTTTTAGGGAAATTGGGCATATGTTTTCTGTTCATTCTGACAGTTCCACAAGCCCCAGTATTGTAAAAAGAACAGATTTGGACTAGTGTAAAATTGTCTGTAAATACACAATGACCTTTACCAAGAAAAAAGTTCAAAAGTGATTTCACAAGAGCCTGAATAGCCAAAGTTCTTGTCTAATTCAATATTGTGGTTGCAATGCACAGACAGATGCCTTTTATATGGGATAAAACTGCTTGGACAGATGTCTTTTCCAAGGTACTAAACTTTAATTTATGCAGACATGCTGGAATGAGTCTAACAGTTTTGAAACTGATCCTCAGGGTCTATATAACAACTTTTTTGCGAAGTCCATTTTTTATCTGGGCCTTGTCACAAAATAAAGTAACTGCAGTAACAGAAAACTTTTCAGTAGACCAATAGTCAGTCTATTTTTTGACGTGTGAGCAAATATGGTAGCAAGAAATGTATGCAATTTTAGCACTTGCTAGGTACCATTTTCTTAACTTTTTTCCTGTACAGGCATATGTGTAGAACTATACATAAAATATTTGTGGCCTGCTGCCTGTGATATTTTACTTCCCAGCTGATCTCTGCATTCTGGCAAAAGGATAGGGTTCTGGCGCCCACACCTCTCCTCTTGTCCCATACTGAGAGGTGGTGGATTTTCACCTTGCCACCCACGATGGCCACCTTTCTGTGCATGTGCTCTGGTCTGATATCACAATTGCTGCTGCGATTTGGCGTGCTTTTCCCTCGTGCCACACTTTTTCCAGGCATCTGGAAGGTGTCCGAACAGTTGGGCACTCTCATTGCAGGAAAAATTGTATGGAGAATTTTGTTGGATATTTGGGTTCTGTTGATACAGAATGTTGGAAGGATTATGCCACAAAGTTGGGTGCCATTTTGATGTGCTGTGTGGTGGTGCGAGGCAAGAGATTTTGAGGAGCGGTGAAAGTTGGGGTTAGAAAAGATTGTAAAATACTGTAGATGCCCAAAATGGTCAATGCAATGTTAGTGTTGTAGAGCTTTTCAAGATCTTCAGATTGTAGGCCGCTCACCACAGTGTAATCCCAAGTCGTTGTAGTAATACTAATCATATTAATTTATTACTAGGTGTGACATGGCTTGGGGCTTGCGAGGGGTGTACTATGCCAGATTACCTTACAAACTTTCCAGATCGTTGATGGATTCAGATACAGATGTTGAAATTCCAGAGGCGCCAGCTCCTCTACAGGCTCGGAGGAGCAAGAGATCTGTTCTCAGTCGTTTACAGGTACAGCCTGTGGTGGCATCTCCTTGCAGTGCATGTGTTTTATAGGTTAGAGAGTCATGGCTTTAACTTGCACTTTGTTGGGGACCACGTGGTACATTCACTGGATAGGGCCAGTTCCCAAGGTGGTTGTCCTCCACTTATTAATCACCATTCCTCACATTTAATAAATTAGTGAAATAAGCTGCTTTCCACATCCAAACGTCGCAGTATAAACATAACGCCTGCCAGTTGTCTTTAGGTTAGGACTACTATAAAATATAAACAACTTTTAGGCGCGATAAAAACATTCATGGCCACTTAACACAGTAGGGCATGTAAAATCCTTAGCAACTTATGTATCCATGTAGCCGTGAAGAACTGTTAACAAATTATTTCATTGGACATTGCATGTCCACTTGCCCACTTGCATTCTGTGTATTTAATTGCACTTGTGTATTGGTGCAAGTGCAGCAGTTTTATTTGTTGCGCTGGTGCAAATGTTAGGTGGTCTTGGTGAGATTAGCCAGCCTGACCAGTCGCACCCCCAAGTTACTTTTTGGGGACATGTTGGACAGTCATTTCCCTCTGGTGGTAGAGGCAGGCTAGTGAGGTTTTCCCCATGTCCTGCATCACTGTGAAGCCATTGAGGGAGTGTCCAGAGCATGGAGCATCCCATTAGTGCTTGCCACAGTGATGGTGCAACAAATGGTTGCCAATAAGAGATGCAGTTTGAATCACTTGCATTTGTTTGCAGGTTTTAAATGTTAAGTTTAAACATTCTATACATTTATCCTGCATGGCAAGATGGTTATTGCAAAGTTCAGAAGTGGCATAATGTGATCCAGGACTAAAATGAAAGATTTATGTCCAACTTTTATTACCTATAGCCTACCAGTTTGATGAAATTGGCTAGTAACATACTTTTTAAAAATTAAATAAAAAAACATGCTTGGGTTTAGAAAATCTAGTAAACTTGCTTTGTCAAAATAAGAAATTTTTAGACTGTTTAAAATCTAATTGTTGTAGTAAAATATCATCCCAGCATTTGCCTAGTGATTTTGGGAAATTGTGGAAAACTGAAACCGGAAGGGTCGGACTGAGAATCGTATCTGGGTCCTTCATAATGAGCTTTCAATGTTCCTGCTGTACTATCAGTTATGAAGTGTAGTGGAAATAACTCTTTGTAATATATCTGCGAAACATTTTGCAGAGGGTTGCAGTCTTAACATACTGCATTCATTCATAGACCAGACTCCTGATTTAGAGAAAAGTACTGATGTGGTTTGGGGCTTGCGAGAGGTTTAAGATGCCAGATTACCTTATAGGTGCTTCAGATAGTCAATGAATGCAGATCAGTTGATAGTTCCCAGGATGCCAGCTTCTACAGGCTCAAAGGAGCAAGAGATTTTGTTTCTAAAGGTCATTACAGGTAGACAGCCTGTGGCAGCATCCCCTTGCAGTGCATGTTTTTAGTTAAGAAAAGTTATGCCTATACTTTATAAAATTAGCACGTGGTCACACATGGCCAGTTTGAGGTGGAAATTAATTACATGAAAGACAGAAGGTTAAAAACAAATATATTACCAGAAAGATTACACGTGGCAACGTCAAATTTCCTCCCTCCCCCCCCTCTCTGGCAATGGCTTAATTACACCAATGCGAAGTTAGGGTGGTGAAACACTCTGGTCACGAGTGGGCGAAGAGGAGGGTCGACACACGGGAGAGCAAATGATAAACAAGGTTCAGTAAATTAAGATCTTTAAACTATTGGCACCCTAAAAGATCAACACTTGTTGAAGCTCCCGTGGCAAATGGTGTGGAGCAGTGCACGCCCGCCCTCGAAGACCCACTAAACCAGATGGAAGATGGTGGCATGTAGGTACAGTTAGCAACAGACACCTTCCTGTCAGAATATAAAAAGGAATGTTTAAACAAGGTAAAAATGCACACACTTGAACATAAAAGAATAGCAAGCAGGAAAATAATCAGATTATTTAACGTGATTTGGCAAAGTTAGACTTCTTCTGGAGTCTTTAGTGACTGTTGCCAAGTCTCAAGAAAATTCATTCTACGCTTTAATGCTGGGACAGGTAAGCAAGATAGTTATATTAAAATTATAAATACATTTGAATAAACATTATAAATATACTTTAATAAAAATTAGCAAAACAAATTACATAAACCATTTTCAAATGGCAAGATTAATTACAGTGAAGCTTAATAAATCAGCTGTTGGAAATTTGTTCCATGAGCTTGGCAATGTGGCTGCTGGAACTGTAAGATTCTTTGAATGTTTATTTTGCTAAAATGTGAAATAAATTACCTGCACTTTAAAAACAAAAAAAAAAAAAACCCAAAACATTTGAAATTTATAAAAATTTAGTGTTTCAGATTGTCTGTGGGAACACTTAAACCACGTGGGTGAGACCTCGATAATAAAATACAAATTGAGGTGTGCATTACTCTGCTTTAAGGGGGTTGCGCGTAAGCTCTAAAAGAAACTGGCAAGCTGCCGGTTACTCTTGGTAAGGGGGTCTCTTTAGGCACTGAACGCATTACTGACTAGTTCATGCTTGAATGGCATGCTACACTTAACACACTGGTGCAAGTCTTGCAGTCCATGCAGCAGCGAGCACTATTGGTTTGCCCTCCCCCCACCCCCCGCAGAGTGGTTCAGAGCGAGGTTGGTACCCATAATGTACTGTATGTAGCAATAAAAGGTACAAAAGTGTACCAATGTGTTTGAAAATAATCCTTGCCACAGTGTGGCTTGTTCTAAACATAAATACTTTACTGATAGCACCTTAACACTAACTCCATGTACACAAGAGATCAGAATCACATGGTGTCAAGATTTGGTAAGCTGCATAGAACTTTGTTCTTTGCAAGAGGTAGGAAAACTAAAAAATTGGTAAATCTTTCAGCAACTTGAGTTCTTCCTGCCTGCATCTGTTCCATGGGAGGCCTCAATATTAACCAGCTTCAAGCCATTCTTGCTCTCTTAAAATCTATCTCTACAGTCACTAGTGTGCACTCTCTCTCCTGAATGTGACTATGCTAAGACCCTGTATTTTTATGCCATGCTAATAAGTATAAATGTATCTAAAGAAATATATAAATTTTGTGAAGAAAATTTTATCACGTAAAACTGATTCTGAAAACAAGTTTAAGAATTATTTGTTTATCCATGAAACTTGCTTTAGTTGAAATAAGAACTTGAAACTTGTCTGCAGGCACAACTTTCTTAAATGCTTTTTACACAATTTCAAAATGTTTTTTAATCATGGGTTTCATACTAAATCTCATGACTGTGGTAATATAAACGGCATTACAATTTTAGTTTTTATTTCCAAGTACCATAATAAATTTTATATTTTTTCTTAACCTGAACTTCATTTAAGTTAGGCCTACTTAATTTTTAATGACTAAAAGATTGCTTAGCTTAGTTTTGGTTGTCTAAATTTAAGTTTAGGTCACCCCCTTCATTTCTAAGTTAGCTAGCTCAAATGTTAGGTTTATTTATGTAGTTGCCAAGGCAACTTTTCAGTGTAATGTATGGGAGGATTGCCAAAGGCACAATGGTTTCGTACTTCCTCTTAGTTTAATTTTATTTATATCGTGATTGCAGTGTCTGCGACCTTTTCTGAAATGCGCAGAGTAAGATTTACAGTGTGTAAATGGTAAGTTTTTTTGGTCCCGCCACCATTGTCTTTAAACATGCTAGATCCTTTTCAACTGCAAGGTGTTTTAAAATCATAACCTATGTTTATTCAGTATACTGGGTCTAATTATAACTACAGGTTGTCCACACTCTTAAAACTTCAAAGAAAGTTCCACAAGGTGCTAAAGTAGGTTTTTTAGTGCCGCTGGAGCAGATGACTGCGTTCCTGGGACGTAGCATTTCTGGTGCTATTACTACTATCTAGGCATCACCCCTAGTACGCCAGCTCAGATTGCCGCCAAAAAGTATGACAACCTAGCAACTTGGTTTGCAGTCAGTTGTTAGTATAAGGTTGCTGCCTAGATTATATGTGTATTTTTTTAAAGAAATTTTCATGTAAGTCTGGTTTTCTTCTCGGAGGCCACTGCTTTTGTCTAGACTGTAGCTAGTGTGAAAAATAACTTGAGTAAAATCTGTACATTGTAGATTAGCAAGTTGAAGAGCTATCAAGTAAAATAAATATTTAAGCATATAGCTTTAGGCAATGACATAACTTCCCCTTATCCCATAAATAAATTTTGAGGAAGGGTGTAGTAATTTATCTGCACACACACTATTAGCAAAATTGTATTTGGACATAAACCAGATTTCTACCACCATTTTCATTTCATCAAAGTTATTTATATATATGAGATGTAATTTTATTTAATTAAAGTTTAAAAAATATCAATTTAATTAGTTTTCTTTGTGGATGTGGTAGTTAAATGCAGTGTTCTAGTGTGTTGTGAAATGTCTTCTTTGCTGCTAAGTTAATGTATAATTGTTGAGGTTGTTTAAGACAGTTAATTGCTCAAGTTGCCCATTGATTATTAAAAACTATAGCATTTACCAATTCGGTCTCTTTAGTTAGGCCTTAATTTGTTTTGAATAATATGGTCTATTGTGTGAAATGAAATTATTTCACATTTAATGTGCCAGCCAGGTGGGGCTCTCAATGGACATTCTTGCTGGTAAACTGCATTACAGTAAATGTGTGTTGCTATGGACAAGGTGTAATCTTAAAACTGATTATGAATTTGCAGGTGAAGAATGTGATGCTACCTACAGAAAGTCAGGAAATTTTAGGCAGAATGCTGGCACTGACCTTACCACACCCAAACAACTGGACGTTCAACTGGTTCAATGACACACTTTCTGCAGGCACACCATTAATGGCTCATCTGCCTCCAGACTTCCTTCACAGTCTGAATAAAAGTGCAGCACCAATGTTGTAAGTTTGTGCAATACTAATTTGTAAAAGATCCAGTAGATGTTAATACGTGGAAACTTAGTTCTACGGGTGTTTGGATGCCTTATAAAAATTCTTGAAAAAGTTAATTGCTAAAATTTTGCTATAGGTGCTTTGTAGTAGATCTGTTAAGGCCATGTCAGTGTAATCCAGTTTAACTTGAGCCTTGGTGCTAAGAAGTAAAGATTCAAAAGTTTGCAGGATGCATGTTGCATTTAGTTGGGCTGGCACATTGGCAACCCTGGCTAAAGAGTGCTAGAATTTTTATTCTCCCCAGTGTTTGGTGGGGCCACACTGCACGTGGCAAGAGGTGAAAGGTGATATAAACTTTTAAATATGTAGTTTACATGAGGTGTTAGTTTAGTGTTGTAATGCATAAACTCAACTGGCTAGCAAAATGATGAAAATGGCACAAGACTGCATTAAGAAAAAACACCCGCAACAGTGATTTGATTACCTAACAAGGATAAGATGCCAGCTGGACTATTGTTGCCTGGTTGAGACAGGCTGGTCAATTTAGGCAGCAACAAGTTTCCTGTTGCCTGCATGGTTGCCAAACAATCTATTAAGATAGGCCTAGTTCGTGCCCACAGTACATGGTCAACTATATACACTAAAACATCCGTGGTGTGAAAATGTGTACCAGTTAAGTGTTTTCTTGCATCAGGAAAAAAAACTGAAATTTTGACATCTTATGTGAAATGGTTGCCAGACCTAATTTTCATCCACCTGTGATCTGGTAAAGTTTATGCTGCGGAACTTCTCGTGAGCACAATGGAACATTTAAGTAAAATTGTTTTAATGAAAATCAGTTGTAAGAGTTCGTATAAATTTATTTTTTAACTTATTTCAACAGGAAACTATGTAATCTCTCAATTTACTCCACAGGATCTGCCCACCTGCACAGCTGCTTCAGACGACCATAATGGCAGCAGGAAGTAGGGTCCTTAGTGTTCCTTCACTGTGCACACAAGCACATAAAACAGCTTTAAAATATATGTATTACTTGTCTTCAATCAACTAAAATTTGAATATACACATGAAGTCTCTTTTTCAACAATGGATATTACATAACCGCTCCATCCTTAGTTCAGTTTAGCCAGGAGACAGAAGTCTGAATTTTAATTTGTCCCTACAGTGAGATTGTACAGTCTGCCTCGCAGATTGTTTTATTCACCAGCCCACCGTAACAATGCTTGGATGCAGTTTCTACTCCCTGCTAGATAGCTCTAATAGTAAGAATGTTATTCTTTCCCAGCCAGCTGGCAACATCGGCGGCAAGCCATGCATTTGCTACCCCCTGCTCTGCGACCACCCCGTTGCCTTAGTGGCAGCCGCCCGAATTAGTATGAAAGGAGATGGCCCATATCTCAGTCTCTTCAGAACTCCAGCACTCATTGCTTGGATCTGACCAGCCTGCCACACGTGCCACATGTAAGTTGCACAAAGGTCCTGCCATCTTGATACAGTAGCAGTAGGGTAAATCACTCCCTATGCCCTATTCCAAGTGGAGGGGCTCAAGGTGAGACAGATCCTCTTGGCTTCTGGTCGATCACACGAATATCTACCTTCTCTGGTGTCTTGGATAGCTAGTTTAGGACTTCAAGCCAAAGTGCAAGCACCAAACATCTTCAGGACCCTGTGTAAGTCGATCCTAAAAGATCTATTCAGCCTTCCAGAGAACCAGCCCAACTGAGTAACTTTGGTGGGTAGCTAAACCCAACCAGCCACACAAGAGTTCTCATATTTGGTTACTGCATCCTGCACCTCCGTGCCTCAATTCTAGTAACTTGCTACACTGTATCTATACCAGCACCCAACTGCACTAACTCTGCTCCAGCAACCAGTCACCCAGGTATGGTCAAAAAGTCGGTAGCACCTAAATGCTGAATTGTTGCTCATCCCTGGTTTTGTGCCCTGCTGCAGTGTCACCTGGCCAGTTTTGTATAACAGGAAAGCACCTGCCCCAAGCAGAACTGAAATCCTGCACATTTAAAAGATTGCCTGGCTCAACTTAGTCAAAAGACTGGGACGTCCTCTGCTAAGACACAAGCGAGTATTTATTCCCAGTACGTCACACATAAAGAAATTTTTAAATTGTCAAGTTTGTGTGTGCAGTGTTACACTACCTGTACAGGGCTGGTTTTCTGTTTCGGTAAAACTGGTACACTACTGATCTACTGCATGAAATAACCCCACTCTTCCCAATCATTGTCATGGCCTATTCCACTGCAAACTTTTCCCACTAGCAAAAAAAAATAAAGGTCTCAAAAGGATGCCTGGGTGTTCTAGGGTTGGTGCTGGGTTTGAGGTTTGGATGAAGCAGTTAGTTGGGGAGGCAGTACTTATAATTAAAATTGTTTAACCTAAAAGTTTCCAGATGTTATAATGGTATGGTTGCTTAGTTCACAAAAAGTTGGTTCAGTGCCCTTGTTTCTTTGCGACCTTGGAAAAACTTTAAATTTAAATTGAACTGATTAGCACTGATTTGTACCATATTCTCATTTTTGTGAAAACTGTTTAAAATATGTAAGGTTTTCTCCTTTATTTCAAATTTATTTTCTTATACAACGAAGCTCAACGTTTGTGCAGTGTGTACCATCTTCGTAGCTGGTATTGGGGCTCAATGGGCTCGGCCAATCCCTGGCCAAGCAACTCGTGGTCTGTATTGCGGCGCTGGGCCACATTTTCAATGGAGATAAACTATCCTACAATTTTGTCCAATTGGAATAGTGAAGAAATCAGAAGGTAATAAAGATTCTGTTAATGTTAGCTATAAGTTAAACCTAAGACTTGTTTTGGGGTGGTCACAGGGTCTGACAGATAGTTAATGGCTGTAGGGTACCAGCTGACCAGTTGAGGTAATTTGCTTAGCTTGGCAAAAGCTCCTTGAGGTGGGCCATGGTCAAAAAGCCTGGGACTCTGCACCCGGTCTTGAGGTCGCTCATAATTGAAGTCGTTGGCAAAGTAGGAGACTAGCGACTACACATTGCACTTCTGGACTGGGGTATTGTGGCTCCCCAGCACAGTTCCATGCACATGCAAAGTTGAATCACATGACCACCTGCTATTAAGAGTACTGGCCCTTTGCATCATGGACAGCAGCTAGATGAGCTGCCAGTGTCTTAGGTGTTATGTCTCCATGGGTATCTGGAGCCATGCTGTCTGCAGTGCATCCCATAACTGTTAAGGGTGTGGTGGAAACACTGTGAATATAATGATCCCACTTACAAAATTGGGTTGAATAGAGGCTGTTTGGGGGCCAGGGAATTACTTTGAAGTCTTAATCATGCTGTTCCAGCCATGTGCTGACATGGCTGGAACCCATGCACATGGCTGTTCCAGCCATGTGCATGGGTGCAGTCACCCTTAGTCTACTCCGGAGCCTAATTTGCCAAAGGGTTTGCTGAACTTTTGCAATAGAAAGTGTACGGATACCCTCTGGTTCATTTAGATGATCTGTTCCACTGTAGCCTGTCTGTTGGCCTTCTTGCACCATTGTAGTGGAAAAGTACTCTGGTGTCAATAGCGTACGGAAATAATTTTCATGGTTATTCCCAGTGCTGCCGTATGTCCACTCAAGACACCTTTACCAGAGGCACATGAACAGTTAACAAAAGTTACTGGTTCAGAAATGTTGCCCCCCTTACCCTGAAAGCCAATGATCATCCCTTTTTGAGAATTGGTTAAATAGTTTGTTACCCATGAAGGCAGGAAGTGCACTGTTCAGCCAGCCTGTTGGTCAATTATATACCAGCTTCACTTGCTAGTCATGGGCCATAAGTTATCGGCTACGTGCTGCAGACAGCATTTCTAGCAGGTGATCATGTGATTACTGTACACTTAAATACATAAAATACACAATGACTTAAGTGATGTAGGAAACGTGGCAGGTAATGAGGGCAGTTGCCTTAATCTCCCCATGAAGCAGGAATACAAGCCTATGGATATGCAAGTTGTATTGAAGAAATCCAAATTAGATGGTACACAACAAAAAATAGTGAGCAAAAATTAAGTATAAATTAAGCTGGAGGGGCAAGTGTGCTCCAGAAGGCAGGTGAACTCTGGGGGTACACAAGGAGATAAAATTTTCTGGTCAATTTTTTGATGTGAAGTGATTAATGCACACAATTTTCTTCATCCTCCACCCCAAGCCGCATGAAATGACCTGACTTGAGGGGTTGGCAAGGCAGGGATGTCAACCGCCTGCCAAAACAAATTAAAATTAATAAAACACTGATGAATAAATTACACACCGCACTGCATTAACTACTGTTGAACACTATGTAAGGAAAAGTAATAATGTTTAGTCATTTAAATGGAATTTTCAATTTCAGTCTTTATCACTTGAAAAGTAAATGTATACAAACAACCCTTTTACACTGAACAAATGATTATTCATTAGTTAAAATATCATTTTAATTAATAATTACATTAAATTTCAAGAGAAACTTGTAATGGCTCAGATTGGGTTTAAATGTCGCACTGAAAGAGTAAACTATCTTTTAATTATGCAAAGCTTTAATTTGTCACTCACAGCTGTTACTGCTAATTTAAAGTGTTAATGTTCTAAATTTGGTTATCAAAATTGTGTGGGATTCTCTGGATCATGTTAACCATGTGATCAGCACTTTTCAAGTGTATGGCTTGGGTGTTTGAAACTTCTCAAGTTCATTTGTGGCTGCACAATAATTAATGGTGGTAATTATAAATCACTTATGTAGTTTAATTATCCTGCATGATAATTATGCCTTGTAGCACTGAATTTTTGTACTGACCATTGTGGCGTGCCTAGAGTGCATGACCTATAGTTGAGCTGCATGTGGATGCTGGTTGGTGCAGAATATTTACTACCTGCTCCACTAGGTGGTGTCCTCGGGTCGACATGGGCTCTAGAGGAAGCTGTGGCTGGAGTCTGCTACTGAAATGTGCTTAGACCAAAATTTCCTAATACGTGAAAGTATCCTATATGCTCAACTTTTTCAGAGATTAACTAGGGGAAGAGGAGGCACTATTTGAGCCAGCTGCCTTAAGATTACCACTTTCCAGCCAGCTTGAATAAGAATGGACATGTGAAGGGGAGCAGAAGATGGAATGAATTTGGAGGAACTAGTGCCCTTAAACATTTACCACTCCACCACCCCAAGAAAGTTTTCCTGCTTAAATCTAGAATCAAACCAGGAACCCCAATTTTTGGGGTTGGAGACTAGCTAATATACATGGATTTATAATTTTTAGCAGCTGACAATTGCAGTGTTGCTATTTAATTCATTTTCTACTTTTTAAGTGCGGGACCAATCTGCCAAATATTGTATCCTATTATAATTAACATGATGCCGTCGGGCGAGACACGAGATGAACAATGACACACTGGTAATTTGGGCACCAGCAGTGCTTTCCAATCACTGCACTATTGACTCAGGGATGCTGTGGGTTCTGTCAGTCTGACCCGTGCGTACTTGCACACACAGGCAATAAAATTTTTACTAAACATCACTGGAAATACACTTATTAAAATATATGTAGCTAGGACACTGTCACTACTGAATAAGAGATGTAAGTTCACTGTAGACTTGCTTTTATTGTTATTATGTATACATATCAACGTGCCAATGAAATTGCCATGGCTAACCAGTCCTGCTTGGGTGCTCCTCAGCTTGCAATTACTCTAGCGCACGTCTAGATGGATGATCTGAGGTGCATGAAAGCACAGCCTCCACAAGAGAAGAGGGCAGGCAGCCACTACGGTGGACTGTTTTTCCCTGAAGACAAAACACTGTGAATTACAAATGAAACCCTTAATACATATTAACATGCGAGATTACTAAGCATCACTAACTCACTCGTTGGGGCTCGCCCTTCAGCATGTGGGTAGTGTGGTGACTGCCTATACAGTCGGCTAGGACTGGAATTATTGCACCATACACTAATTACAAAATTACATAATATCTTGAATGATAGGTGAAATAAGATGGGACAAGAGATGAATATTCACAATACACGTGTGAAAAAAGCTTAGATGGCGTGGATGCTGCTAGATGAAGTTCGTAGCGGACCACGTGGTACAGGTGAAATTGCAATATTTCTGCGTGGAAATGGCAAACTAAATTCAGACAGAATTATTCTTGCTGAGAAAATTCTCTTCAAGATTGCAGTGGTTACAGGCATGTAACATGCCTGATGGTGGTAAAATCAAACATTACTGTGACCGCATGGTAAAGTACAAAAAGCATCAGTTTATGTGAAAAATACATTGAACCCTGAAATAAATGATTGCACATACAATGTTACATAAATAAGCTCTTAAAATGCAATGATGGCGTATACAGACTTTGCTTCAGTCAGCCATGTGGTTATACATGGTGTTGCCGTAAAATATTCACACAAAAAATACCCTCAAATACACATGAAAATAAAGCTCTTAAAATTAAGTGTAACAATAATGTAGAAGTTACAATGAAACTCCATAAACATAGGTGGATGGTGCCTGAATAAACTACGTGGGTCGAGTGACCTGATATTTCTCAAGTTAAATACCACAAGGGAAATTAATAAAGCTGAAGCATAATGCTGGGGAAAATGTCTGGGGCAAAACATACGCAAGCAAAGATTAACCGGTAAACTAAATTGACTATGGAAACCTAAATCAGTGAACAAAAGTTGTAGTGCATACAGGACACTTACCTCGCCAGCTCTCCTCGACACTGTCCAGATAAAAGCGTAAGCGTTGCACGGACCTACCATGGCCGTCTACGGAGTTCACATAAGCGGAAGTGCTATGCACTCAGAGTAAAATATTTTATTAAAATAAAATGGCACAAATTAAATTAATATTGTTTTGCATTTCTATAATTTCCTTCTGAATTTCAATATTATTTTAGTCTCTTTGTGATGGCATTCATGCCGGAATATTAAGTGTTCTTAATCTCTGTGCTGCAGGCACTTTGAATTTTATAACCAAACAATTTAAAATTAGTACAAATACTTAAAAACATTTAAAGACCTATCACACTGTAAATACAATAACACATTTTACACTGGAAAATAACATTTATACGAAAGTTCAAAATTATTGGCCTCTGCGCATGTGTGGGTCACGTGCTTGGTGAGTGCAGTCATGGACTCTCGCAATGCTGTCTGTTAGTCTGTCACATGTTGAATTAAAATTATAAGCAGTTCATGATAAAATAAGAACTCTTGGAATCCCTATTTAAGATCTACTTGTAGGCATTGTGTGTTCTTCCACCTTATGTAAAATTAACATTACCACCAGCCTAATCACTTTATTAATGCATTGGTAGTATAACTGTGGAATAATTAGGGAAGTAAATACTTTGCTTCCTGGTTTTTTAATACATTAAGTGTAATAAGGAAATCTGAAGATTAGTTTTTCACAAATGTTTATGTAACACTTGCTAAGACATGGGACTACTTTCCCTTAGTTACCAACCTTGCTGGCCACATGCTACTCAGTGTGCCTGTTAAACTATATGCAGGTAGTGGCAGTGACTTGTTCAGAAGTTTATTCCAAAAGTGCTCACTTTATCATGAACAGTCTTTACAAATTTAGCTCCTAAATAGTGGTATTAACACAACGTGTACTGCAATTAACTAGTAACAGCTTTTCAACAACTTGACCAGCTCTGTGAAATATAAGCTACCTGGCTCTTCTGGAGCCACTTAATTATGCAAGACAGTTTTCCCCCCAAAAGATAATTTTTATACCAAATGTGAACATATCTTGCTGTAATATATGAAAAGTCCTCTGTGTTAATGAAACTGGTCTTTATTGATAAATCTAAATATTTACCAGAAACTTTACTTTTGTATTTTTAAAACCACTTTCCTGCCACTTATACTGGGCCTGCCTGCAGTACCATTTTCATACATGCTTTAAACCTGTGCAGGCATACACTGATAATACGTAAAATAGATGAAAATTCTTTATTTGTTCTATCATATATATTTCAGAGAAAACAAAGGAATAATATATTTGTAAATATTTTATTGTAGCAATAGTTTCTTTCTGTATGGAGCAATGCCAGACGAACTACAAGAACTCTCACTGTGGCATCTCGGCGAGGACACCACGAGTGTGAATTGGGGCAAACTTCAGGTAACTGCAAACTATTGTTTATTGTGGCCTAAGATATATAGGACTGTTTCATTGCATAATCGTATCATAATTAAGTGCCGAAGAAACTTTTATTACCCAAATTGTGCATTTTGGCAATGCAGCAGCCAGAACATGCCCTGCTCCTAACAGTTGGGATGTTGTTGGTTGGCCTCCCCTCCACAAAGCATGGCAGGAATGAATCTAGCAGGAAAGTTGTAGCAAAAAGTATCACTACAAGTTTGCTACAGGACTAAAATATGTGGGAAAGTTCAAATGGCAAAGGGAAAGTGAGAGTTGGAGTGGTTAGGGAAACTAAACCCTGTACAATAATATAATTAAATACATATTTACCCAGAAGGAAGACCCTGTCTAAGACTCTCTTCCTAAAAAATTATTTTTGAGGTAAAAATATTTAAACCTGAATTACAGACTACCCCTGCAAAGTGCTGAAAAAATTTAGGTTGAAAGTATTTTTGCACGAATTTATGATAAACCCTTCAAGAAGATATGCTAAGATATGAATAATATGATATATTATATTTACTTTAAAAGAAAAGCTAATCACAACAAAATATGTGTACCTGGCCGTATGGTATCCTTAGCATCTTTCTTACTGTAAAACTTTTTTGGATGTTATATATTGGTGATTTGAGCCATTTTGCTTCCCAGCAAAGCAATTCCCAACAGTGCTTCCTCTTTACCACAGGGTGACATCTGACCCAAAGTTGGAGGGTACAGTCTCAGCATTACAAAAATACATACAATCATAAGACACATTGTATTTAAGGCCAATGGTGCACAAAAGCTGTATATTTACCAGATTTTCATTATAACATTTTTCAGAGGGTTTGAAATTTTTGGCACAAAAGACGTAGATATTAACTTTTAATAACTTCTTGCCTTGTTAAATATTCACTACCTTTATTCTGAGTGCTGATAAAAGATGAGAGATTATCTCCCATCATTGCTCTGGTAGTATTAATGGTAGTAAATATCTATCAATCTAAGGTGGTCAAAATTAGTCTTGTCGTGCCAAAAATTCTAAGAAACGACTGTTGAGCAAAATTAAGGTAAATACATGGCTTTCGTGCACCATTCCCCTTAAGCATAAAAAGCCTTTGTCAAAATCCTCAAGACCAATTTTGGAAGGTTAACTACTACCTGAATAAATTATGAACAGGAGCTCGTAATTTTGTGCATGTAACACAAACCTAAATACTGAACTAACACTAGCATTTATGGTATTTCCTAGGTTTTGAATTGGACAACCCAGAGTTGTAATGACCCCTTACTTTTTGTATTCCTTTTGTCAGTCTTCCTTTCGGGTAAATGCATATATATTCTGTATGGCTAAACATTCTTGGTAGCAGCCCAAGGAATTTAAAACCTACGGGTACCCATTCTGAAATATTTAAGTTAGAAATGAAACTGTTCAACTCTTGTGGTAGATGATTAGAACTAAAAGTTGCAAGAATTTTGTTTTGAAAAGACTTCCTTAGATTAACAGTAGTCACGGTCAGGCTGTTTTATGTGGTGCAAGGACATACACACTGGCTTACTTTGGTTTGGCCTTAATGAGGTACCAATGTCTTGCCGTTGCAAAGAACTGGCAGTAGCTTTCTGGCACTAAATTAAATCTGGAGCTGAGAAGAGAAGCTTCTCCAAGATTGGTAGCCTGAGCTTGTTCCTGTGTAATCGGACTGTCCAGTCCAGTCGGGCTTGAGTTAAGACTTTGTTTGTTGGATGCTGTAGTTTCCTTTTTAGCCCTCTTTCGAACATCACTCTGGTGGGAGTAAAGCATGATGAAGAAAATTACTACCATCCCCAAAAAGTTTTAAACAGGGAGACGTTCATCCCTAGTTGTACTTCCTCTAGCTGATGTTGATGGACCAAGGTAGTACCCAATGCTCCCTTCGCGTATGGCACCAGGCGTGCATGGACAGAGCGAGGGTTAAGTATGACTGACAATTACAATCTTAGTGTGTGGGTCCACAAGGGGTTAAACCCCCAGAACAAGGCAGATACTTATTCCGGCACCAGAAGTGCGGTGGAGGAAGTAACTCGGACTGGTTGAATAGTCGCCTACAGGGTTGAATTACTAATGGTTGTGGCTCTACCATTCTTACATGCTGGGGTGTACAGAATGGGTGGCCATCTAATGCAAGTCTTTGACCTACGGGCGTTCCAGAAGGGGAGCTCGCAGTCTTGCACCTGTGTTTGAAAAAAGTGAGGTTAAGTAAATACTTCACATTCTCCTGTTTATTTTTAACTGAACCGATGTCCAATTAAGAAATGGAACACATTTGTAATACTATTCGGCAGTTAAATAAATGTTTATTCTAGAGGAATAAACCTGGTATGTACTACCTATCAAACAAGTTGAATGGAAGTTAAACTATGGTGTACAGGTGAAGGCGACCTGTTTCTAAACTAAGGAAGGTAGAAAATTAAGGCTGGTATTTCGGAATATTCAATTTGGCATTGCATGTGTGCTACCATCTTGGGCGATAGAAAAGCTATGACTAATCCTTAATTCAAGGAATGTATTTCTGAAAGTGTTTTCAGTATCTTGATAATAACTGATATACCCCTGTTAATTATTCGCATCCTCAGGAGAGGTTATAAATCAATGGACACAGATGTTTATTTAGACTAGCTTTTGGAAAAATATATACCTGCATGGTTTAAGTTATCTGAAGAGCTGACAGTTATTAGACTTAAAATAACATTGTATAGAGAAATAAAATCTAATTATGGTCTGACATGATATATTTTAGTTCTTTATTGCGTGGCAACTTGAGACAACTTATGGTGTGTTTCGGGTTTGTACTGTGGAAGTTATATATGTAAATTTTAAATTGTTTACATAAATTTTAACAGATCAATTGCAATTTTAAAAAATATTTTTATTCATAAAACTTAAGATTTTGTGGTCCTACAAACCAGAGCTGTATTGTATTGGTGAAGCAAGACTATGAATTAGTCTTACTGGGTGGAATTAAGCATTTTTGTGAATTGAGCCATGGTAAATGTTCAAATTGCAGAGGAGGAAAGGCAAATTAATTAATGTTGTTTAGAACCTGCATATACACATACGTACACAACGTTTAAAAAATTACAACAATCGAAATGTTACTGCAGTTTCCGCTATCGCATATGAAATCCAATGAGGCTACTCCATGGGTCACAATGCCATTTTGTACATACGCATGCACATATTTTGCAGTAGACAAGACACTCACTGAACTAAGCCTTAACTAAAACACAAATATTAGAAGCCCAACTTTGTAACTCATGAAAATGGTCACTTAAGTTAAAAAAACAGTAAATTGTTTTACATGGAGTAAAAGATACCGCAAACAACCAGTCAGGTTGTGCCAACGTAACCTCCTTATACGTCCTGCCACTGAGACATGGCTCATAAAAAATTTGCACTCGCCATTTTCTTTACACCTTGCAAGATCTTCAAATAGAGAAACTCAAAATGGCTTTCGAACATTACTATGGGTTTTGTTGCACAAGATCCGAGATGTAATCATTACCAATAAAAAAGCCTTAATGCCAAATCACAATTATATTGTAATGTTTGATGCATGCTGCTTACACAATTATATTAAGACTATAGCTCATCCACGCAAAACTACCAGAAGTTTTCTCGCCAGACATGGAAGATACTTGGTTTCTAAGACTGTTCTGAACTGCCCTTCTCCATCTACTAAGTGTTTACACACATGAAGGAGCAAACCAAGCTTGGTGTGTTAAGGCGTAGTGTGTTACTCTCATTTTGGAATCGCAATACGAAAGATATTTGAAGCACCCGTGCAACGCGCCAACTCCTCCAACTCACCTGGCAGATGGTAGCAGTGCCAGAGGTGACAATATCGCGAGCGCAAGAGGGTAGTTCTCCCACTCCACACACTCCAGGCAGACGTCGCAGGAGCAAATCACACCTTCCACACCGGGCTTGCCACACACTCAACAGGGAGAGTATAAGGAAGTGCACGGCCAAGGTAGGGAGTTAATCTCCAGTAACTCACCTCCACACTTCCTGTGCTGAGTCTACTGACCACTAGGCCCTCACGGTTCTCTCAAAGAACTTAGATTGTGGGTGCAGCCACTGGAGAACTACCAGAGGCTTCTACAACCTCATTACATTGAAGTCACCAGAAGCTTACATCTTGAAGTTGTCACCTCCTGGTTCTTGTGCTGCCACTACTTGCTGGTAGTGGCCCCTCAGTTAAAGGCCTCTTCTAGGCAAACCCAGTTAGTGCTAGTTGCGACTGTAAAGTTAAGTTATTCCCTTCTACTGCTTTAGCCTGGGAGCAGGTCACCTTCGCCTGTTAACGCGTAGGTTAAGTACTTCCACAACACAGACTGATTGGTTTACTGTCTAAATACCTTAGCTTAAACGTATATACCTATGTATAAGGTAGCTGCTTGGGACAACAAATGTCAGTAGTTGCACATTTCTCAAGCTACCATCACTGACATTAGTAAGAGCTAGTTTTCCATAGGCTGTAGACCGTGGATAATAAAAACTAGTACCACAATTGGAGAAAAGGTCTACAAAAACCAATCCATGCATAACTGACAGTGGTTGGATACCACGGTTGGTGAGGGATTACTGTATCTATTTTTAGACGTGCTTCAAATTTTAGACTTTTCCGACCCAAACTTTTTATGGTTCCTCGGGATTGGGTCGTAATAGAGGTAGTTGTAATAAATGGGGTCGTAATAGGTGTTCTACTGTAATAAATATATAGATTACACACACAAATTTGAAATTGAGTGTTTTGAGCGGTTTCTAATGGTGGAGGTTTTTAAAACGTGTCCTACATATTACACAGTATTCTTGTAGGCAAACTTTTATTTTAAAAATTACTTAAATGTGTAGGTTGCCTTATTTGTAGATAATCACATCAAAGCGTATAATAGTCTGGATGAGTCATATAGTTTATGAACGTTCGTCATGGTAACGGCTCTGGCAAAATTATATGCATTCTGCATGTGTGTAGGTTTAGTTTGTGCTAAGGATAAATCTGCAAAATCAAAGCCTTATCAGCATTCCAGAATGATATAATGGTAGTTAAGGCCTGGGTATGACTTGAGCTGTACCAAAACCCTTACAAAATTTGTTCTGAAATGCCAGCCTACGTGGCTAGGAACACTAGACTATCTAGTCTTGGTGTCCAGAAGGGCAGTGGCAAGTGGTGTTCCTTAAGGGACAGATATTTACGCAAAGTTGAAAATTTCTGCAGGGGTTGGCTTCGGAAGATCTCTAGAGGGTGCTGCAGAAGTCTGTGAAGGTGTCACTGAGCTTCTGGTAGATCTGAAAGACCTGGCTAGTAGTAGAGGGCCCCAGCACATGAGGTGGTGGAGCGAGCTTCTGCCAATAGTTCCTTTGGCACCAAGAGTGCTGTGAAGGAACAGACTGGCGTTTAAGGGCTATACACCAGTATTTATAATGTGCTGGGCTTGTCCCCGCCTGGCTGAAGTGAGAGGCGTGATGCTTCACTAGACTACTTTAGTAAGAGGCTGGGCAGGAGTAGCCACACTACTTTTGCGATCTTCTGGGCCCTTTGTAGCACTTCAGGGAGGTAGGAGTGTTATCTGGCCGCTTGCACAACTTAACATTTGAAGTGTGTGTAATCACCCTCCACAAAAAGTGCAATCCTGTATGCACTCAAGTCTACTTGACCCCTTCAGGTGACCTAAAAATACATGGCTGGATGAGGTGTAGTAGTTTATTAGGTATATGGTAGAAAGTGGCATATGTCAATTTAAGTTAAATTTTGTGAAGTAGGGCTTTTTTGGTAGTGTGCATTTTTTGCCTCCATTCAGATGGCCAAGAGAGGATGGATACAAAGCTGTTTGATAGGAATCCACTTTCTCACCAGGTGTGAAATAAATGGAAGAGGAATTGTTAGTTTAGTTAGCAATAAGCAACAGCAGAGCAAGCCTGAAGAGTGTGCTTCTTCCTCCCACACACATGGCTTGTAAGGGAAGGAAGCAAGATCACTGGACCTTTGCCCAAACAAGGAAAATCTGCAGTTCACAAGTGGAGGGAAAGTCATAATGCTCCTAAATTCCTAATGCTTCTAATATTTTCTTGTCAAATATCTAATGAATCATACAAAATACTTGTGTAATGTGCAGTTGTTATGCAATGAAAGAGTAAATTTTGTTTGGACCACTTATTACAGAAGTCTACATAGATAGTAGGTGGGAAAGAATGATTACTCTGTAGTAAGTAGAAGTTTTTAGTTACAGAAATTTGAAGGTATCTGTTAATCTAATTTTAGTAACCTTTACTGATGTAAAATGTTGGGCCATTGTAGAAATATATTGTTTTTCTATAGAAATGTGGGTTTTACTGGCTTGGGATGCCAACTATTAGATTTCGACAAATGACTGGGAATGGAAAATTACCAGTGATCTTTTCAGATAGGATGTCTGGGACCCACATCCCAGCAACTTAGTATCACCCACATCCCAGCAACCAGCAACTACAGTAGTTGCTACCACTGAAGGATGTACTTGAGGGAGGGACCCATGGGTCGGTGCACTTTGTTACAGCTTGGAAGTGGTGCAAATTCTTAACCAAAGACTCCTATATAAAACTTGTTCTGCTTTGACTTAAATAGTGGAAGGTTCATTAACAGTAAAGATTTATTAGCTAATCAAGGTGGATGAATGTAGCTTGGCAGGTTTTCTTGCATTTTTAGTTTCCCTCCACCCTTGCATTCCAGTAGTGCTCCATACTTGCCTTGCTTCACCCTAATTGGCTCTAGACCTTAATGTTAATGGCTGCCCTAATCTCCACAAATGTAGTCTATATTAATAACGTCCCTCCCTTTACAATTTTGGAGATGAAACTAAAGATTACATATGAAACAACTATGGAGTTAAATTCATAGAGGTACTTCAAACTGAAGTCATTTTCTGTGCCTGTCCCTACCCCTACAAATTGTAAAAATCTTCATACTCTGGCTTTAAATGCTTCAAATTGTTCTAAGAAGTGTCTCAACTGGATGTTCGGATATTCACCACAAAACAGAACATATGCAGAGGCATGGATACTTAAGAATATTGGAATGTAAAAGATGCTAAATTTCCAGTACTGGTTAGTTCTTTTGTGGTGTACTGCTAATCGTAGAATCTGCTTAAGGAAGTGCTTTTCTTGCAGGCAAGGGTGCTATTCAACAAAAACCATTCATCTGGCATGTTGACGGAGCAGCAGTTCACGGAGGCTTTGCCTTTGGTACCAAAGTTAGCACCCACAGACCTGCAGAGGTTCATCGTAAATGCCACCAACTTCAAACAGTTGGTTTTCACGAGAGAGATGTCATTCATCACAGCTAAACAGGTAACTACTAGTTTGAGGTGTACATGACTGAAAATACAAAACTGAACCTTGTGTAATGAAATTTGACTGTCCTGGCTTCAAAAGCAAGGAGGTTGACTTATGTACTGCAGGTTGTTGGTTATGTGAGGTTATTAAATACGGGTGCCAGCTACTGGAGAGCATGAGAATGGGAGGAAGTGGGCAGTCTGGCAAAGTGGCTGTTCCTAAGAGTCCCCCGTTGTACTGCTGATAGTTCTCCAGTTATAGCTTTCTGCAGTGTTGGCCCCTCTCAGAATGCCAGTTAAGACTTTCACAAGCTGCCCCACATGTCCAGTAATACTGTCTGCCATTACTGCAATACAAGATGCATTATTTAAGTGATTAAGTCGATTTCACTTAAAATAGTTGATGTAGCTTTGGCGTGCTCGATAGTGTGCTCTGGTATAAAATTGATTCTGATTAGGCTTTCTGCAACTAAATCAGATTGGGTTGGCTGAGGACTCTGTACAGTAAACTGGGTGGTACCTCAATATGCTGAATTAAAACCTTTGCCCTTTGAGGTAGGGTTGACTTACCAGGGTACTTGCACACAGGTCTCCTGGGCTTTGCTGGTCCCAGTTGACTTGCCCCCGCACGAGTCTGGGAGGTGGTGGTGGCAGCTGAAGTTTCTGTAGAGGTAGGTACAGTATTTCTTGCACCACTTGGAGGCTGCACTGCTTCTGAAATGTTAGATGCCCAACCTGGTGTCACTCCCAGTTAACAGGACACCAACTGCTGGACGACACTTAATGCCTAGCCTAGTGTGCATAGGGAAGTAAACAGGGATGCTGACTGAAGAGGGAGGCCTCTCCAGGTGACTGGTGGCTTGAGCTCGTTCCTGTGGAGACGGGTCTACAAAGTGCAGAGGGGCTAATAGTGCACATCTGCTTAGCAGCAGGGAACTTCTTTTTCTCCTCCCTTTGAGCTCTGTGCGCCTCTGGATGGCATAGAGGTAACAGTAACACTACTAAGTGTAGAGCCAAAAAGCAGTTAACAGCACAAACCCTGTGCTCCTACAGTTCTTGCACCTTGGTGCACAAACCTAGTGGTGGGTCGTGTGGGCAGTCTTCCTACTACTGTCGGGGTGTGGTCTAGCAAGTTGGACCTTCAGTTCCAGCACCGGTGACATTCGGACAACGTTACAACCAGAGGTTGCTGTCCTGCTCCTGTTGGACGAGTACCTAGTGGTAGGGACTCTACCTTTCTATACACCATGGTGCACAGAAAGAGTGGCTATCAAAAGTGGTGTTGCTTAGGTACAGATTCATTAAGGGATCTGCATTCCTACACAATGGATCGTACAGTTATAAAAACCCAGTTGCATGCTTGCTCCGTTTAAGGGTTGAGTACGCAGTAGTCGGAAAGGATTTGCCACTAAAACATTCATTCTCTGGATGGGATAAAACGTACTAGTTACGAATAATAATGGTGATGTGTACTTTTACTAAGTAAAGTGTGAAAATAAGCTATACTTTAAAGTGGTGATCTGCTCCTAGGATATCAGATTAGAATGAGTTACACAGCTCTGAAAATTTCTGATGCACTCTCTCCCTTAAGGTTTAGAAGAGACTTTAATATTAAAAGGGTCCACTACTTTTAATGGCAGTGGTTTAGTTGCTACTACCAGAAAGTAGCGGCGGCTGTTGAACCAGGAGGATCAACAGCGGAAGTGAAGAGTGAAGTCTTGCAGGCTTCTGGTGTTGAAGAGCCTTTGTAAGCTGTTGGTAATTAGAGCCTCTGGTGGCTGCTGAAGGTCAAATACCCAGTAGCTCGCCTCAACACATTTGTGCTGGGGCTCTACTGTCTACCAGAAGATAACTGGCATCTTAGCGGACGCACTGCCTTATATTGTGTGCTCGGCTGACCCATGCCTGCGCTGGAGTGGGAGGTGTGAAGTCATGCTGAGTAGTCCTCGAGCTTGTGGGGTGGGAGAATCTACCTTTGCACTCTGCGATATGGCCTCTGGTGCTTGGTGGCGCTCTGCCCTCTTCAGTAAGCTTCGTTGGAGTGAAGACAGTCTGCCAGATGTTACTGCAGTCAAACAATGCTTATTTCATGTGCTAGAAACCACCCACTAGGCTGAGAGCGATTCAGTTGCACTCGTGAATGTGTTTAGGTTTGACCCTTTCTCGGGATACGTATACGAGAGTAGTGTGAGAAAGTTGCGTCTGTAACATCAGGAAATGCGCGCCTGTAAATTCCTTCCACAGGAAACAATCGTGTAGCCGTCTATGGTTGTGGTTCCTGATAAAACACTAAGATGAGTTGGTGGTTTGGTGTAACTCGTATATGCGGCATGCATCAGTTTTATACAGGAGGCTGTTAATATGATCGCAAAGTGTCTGAACTTTAGTATAAATATCAGAACCTTACTTCTGGGATTTATTTTGTGTTAAATACCCTTGCCTGACGCACTTGTACGGTTTCCAGCATGTGGCCAGCCTGAGTGGAATAAAATATACACATAGCCTTCTCACAGATAACTGAGTGAAGTCCCTGGTGTGAAAGTTGTCAGGGTTGGTGATATTCCCTGATAAAAGAACAAAACTAGACTGAAATTTAACGGAAAGAAAACTTGCAGCTAACTTATTGACAGTTTGGGTCTGTGTCCAACCCTAGCTCTCACAGCCAGACTAATTGTGGCGAGTCTGCTCAGATAACCAGGTTTGTGCCAAGAATGAAATAGAGCAAAACACTTTACAAGAAAGTCGTGACCTTTGATAACAAATTACGTAACCCTTTAAACAAATTACTTAAATAGACTTGGAAAACACCAGTTGGCAAGAAAACTTTGCAGCAATGTTTCTTAATTGTTGCCAGTCTGTTGCTTGATTAATTATGCTCATCAGTACTGATATAATTTTAAGGCTGTTTAGAACATTAGCCCTGCTTTTTCAGATTTTGGGAGTAACGAAAGGATGGCTTATGGAAGTCTTTTTTTTTTCCAAGCAAGTGTTGGGTAGCCATACTAGGTAGCTGTTCAAACAAAACTAACTTAGCTTTCATTAGTGATGAGCACCATTGTGTAGTGGAAAAAAATATTAATTTTTCCTGCATGCTAGACCTCACACTTTGTAAAACCTGCATGGGGGTGAGTACCTACGTGGGCACAGGAGGGGAACTGCTCTCCCCCTTGCTGCATTAATTTCCCCAGTGGTAATATTACTAAGACCGTTCTGGATCTAGACCAACCTGAAAAATGCCCTCAAGCACCAACTCTTGAGGGCCAAAAGGTGGGAGGTCATCTTGACTTGTCGGCTCGGTGTCAGTTGGTCTCTCCACTGCTTTACAAGCCAAGAGGCTGATTTTCCCTGGGCTGGGAAGACTTTGTCAGGACCATACCAGTGTGCAACCTTGGACAGGTGAGGCCTGACTTCCAGCATGAAATGCATTGTGTGCCAGACATTGGAATAGGGTGTCGGCGAGTTTCCAGCCTGCACATGGTGCCACATGTAAAATTGCGTAAAAGAAGCCTGTAGTCTTGTTCTAGTAGTAATGGTGCAAGTCTGTATCCTAATTCAAAGAGGAGGGTTAAGTGGATTCTTTTGGCTTCTGGTCATCTGCAGGAGTTAAAGCCTGCCCTGGTGTCACACTTAGCTAGCTTTGATCCTAAAACTCAAGCCTACGCCCCAAGTTACCTGAAAGACCCAATTGAGTCTGAGATTCTCAGATCTGTTCACTGCACCTGAGAGCACCAGCCCAGCAGCATCTCGTTGGTGGATCGTAGAACACTCAAGTTAGTCCGAGCAACCGGACACCATTTGTAGCCTACCTGGTTCCTGAGGTATTGAGCCCCACACCTTGCCTGCTGCCACAGTTCACACCAACCTTCTCTACAGCACCTCAAACACCTACTAGCAGCACTACCATAGCATGTCGCTGAGGTTTCAAGGAACCAATGGCACCTAAACGTAGAATTGTTCTACCTGCTCCAGACTAAACCCCCAACAATTTAAGAGCACCTGGCTTAGCTCCTAACAAACAAATGGACATTGCCTACTGCCTCAGATATGAAAGTATCCATTCCCATTTGTCACGCATCAATGTTAACTATTAAGTAATTTCATTTTGAACTGCTAGTCTGGAAAAGCAAACTGTCTAAGGGAGATGTAAGATGTTTCTAATTATGTAATGTTGACAACATGCAATATGTGTGGCATCAGATCTGTGTGTAAGATAATGGCAGCTACTTGGTTGGCAGTTCTTGTAATAGTTGGTTTGAACTATGTGTCCTAAATTATTTTAGAAATCTAACAAAGGATTTCTTTTAAACACCTTGCCTTTAAGAAAGTTCATAGCCATAGTTGAAATTTAATTGCATACTTAGTATTGCTTATGTGAGCATAAAAAACTTTGCAAGACACAAATTTAATTACAATCTGATTAAAACTGTTAACACAACTTAACTCGGTTACGATGTGGCAATGTCAATGATAAATAACATACTAAAAACCAGTACGTAACACTTAAATATGCTGAAATACGAATGAAAAAATTTATGGTGCCAGAGGTGGCACATTGTTTACAGAATCATTTCATCTGCAGTATACGCCAACATTTTCAAATATACCAAGCTACTTTTGAGCATAAACTTAGCAATGAAAGTGTTTGGTTTCTTTCTTGTGAAGGAATGGTTTCACACAATGGTGACTGGTGACTTTGAAAACTGGGAGGGCTGTAGCGATCTGAACTTACAAAGATCATTTTTTAAATTGGCGCAGTGATAAATATATTGCGTACGACAGGCTTAAGTGTAGCTTATGAGCTAAATACATAAAATAATTTTATCATCGCCCAATTTGTAATCAACATACTGTGGCTGCTGGTTTAGATCCAATCACTACCACAGGTGTATGAATTTGTTTTAAGTTTGTTTAGGTTATATGCCTTCCAACCAGTACCTACATGATGTGGTACATTACACAAGAAGAGAGGTAACACAATAATTCAAATTCTACCACACTCGTGATAACTTATATATATTAAAACAAATATTTTTAAAACCAAATACTAATTTACATAGCCTACAGTACATACAAAATTCATGTCAAATGTAAATTAGAGGATGAAAGTGGCATATCTTGTAAAAAAATCCATTCGTCAACCTGTACGTGCTATCTAACTGGCAATGTATATTCACCTTACCAAGCAAAGAACATTTTATGGCATCTATATGTCGCGAACATGATTTATGCGTTTTAACTTTGTTTCGCAAATGTTTTAAATTTTTTACACTGACAGTCCATGCAAGATAATTGTTTCTTTAGCAAAGCAAATTAAACACCACATTTCCAACTTCACTCCCGCATAGCCAGTCCGCGAAATTGTATGTACTTGCGTAGAATTTTCTCGTACACGAACCATTTCCTACCTTGGCTTTGTTGTTGAATATTTAACTGTGGCCTTGCTGGTTCTAGATTCTGTAGCTCTAGTTTCTTCTCACAATTGAAAATCTTTGTCATAAGGTTTAAAATGTTACTCTCCGAATTAACAATTATTTCCAAGTTTACACAACACGACATTAACAATTCAACCCTGCTTTTGACTGATGCTCATAGCTCATCATTAAACTTATTCAGAGTATTACACACTATATTTGAAGCTCGTGCGAGTTTGAAAGACATCTGTAAATAAAAAATATTCCAAATAAATACAAGCATTGTTAAGAAATGTTTAACAACTGCAAAAGAGAGTGCGAAAGTGTGCTTATAAAACATGTAGTTTTGGTAGCTGTCAAGTTCCAGGAAACCATTTTTTTTTGTTTGAGCAGGGGCACGCCCAGCTCTCTCAGATTTACAGCATGCAATTGGCTGAAAAGGGCCGAGCCCATGAAGTCTCCCCTCCTTCCTGTAGCACCCCTAGTTATATGTTACGGTCATCTCTCTCTACTAGCTGTACCCACTTTGGGGTGAAGAATCTGCCACCCCACCACAACATTTCTCTCGTCACAAGAGTCTCGTCCATCTCAAAAACATTGGCTGCGAAATAACCTCCGTATTCGTACGCAGTATTATTTACTGAGTAGCAGATAAGTAGATGTATGCATGTTGAAATTTTATTAAGCTGCACCCCACAGCCTTACCTTAGCAGCCACCACTGGTTTCACAGTATGTAAAACTTTTGTATATATGATGTGAAACTTTGGTAAAATGTTAAGTTTTCTTAAATATTATATTGAGGGGTATCGTGGTAGGATTAAGTATGGAAATTGAAAGTAATTTTTTTTTTGCAGATTTTGCGAGTCTAAATTTCAGTATTAAACTCTGATTTAGTCAGTCACCCAAAGCCTGTGTGGCATGGTAGAATTTTCTGCAAAAGCTCGGGCAGAAGCTTTATGCCTGCTACTGGAGCATTCATACATGCAGTTATGGAGGGATCTGTGGAATAATGTCAAGTGATACGAACTGCTGTACAAATGTTTGTTGCTCAACCACACTTGTAGAAATGACAAGACTTAGTTCAAGATGTGAAGTCATTTTGTGAACAGATTTTATTTGGTCCTTTAGTACTTACATTTTGATGTTTACAGATTTAAAATCTTTATTTATATTTTTCTCTACTTCCAATTCGCTACATTAGTCAGACTAGTAAGCACATTAAGCAGTCTGGCAATCTTGCCAACATTGGCAGCCTTTACAATATCTTTAAGGTGAAGAGAATTCGCTCATAAGTTTCTGTTGACTGTAGGGGTAGGCAACATGTCATTGAAGTCTGTAGAAGTGGAAGTAGGAAATCTTGGCGATGCGTCGTAATCGTAGTTTAGTTGTATAAGCGGCATGCATCAAGCTACTTATAGCTAACCAATATTCATTCCCTGCTATATGCTCTTGATTACCACACTGGAACATATTTTCCCATAAGCAGGGAATTTGTTTTTGCAGTGCATGCAGTTACACTTGCATAACCTGTTAAGTTGATCCCCAGGCTTTGAGATGAGATTCTGACTTTCCTAACTCTTATTTCATTTGGTGATGCACTGTTTGAAAGCAGATGTGGGTGCCAAAGTAATCATTTTTTCTGTGAATCACTTGACTTAAATTTGTCTGAAGGCACTGAAACATTAATTTCAGCTAGATTAGCTTGCTGGCATGCTTTTTCAAAGGCAGCCCTGAGTCTGAAAAGCTACCTTCTGTAACTTTTTGTTGTGTACAGCCATACAAATACTCCAATATTTCCTACATCTGGTTGCAGTAGTCTCAACCGTGTGCAAATTTCTTCAGATGTTATGACCAATTTAAATGGCTCGCTGTTTTTGTGTGTTAATGAATAAAATGTGCTTGTAGCTTGTATGGTACATTTTTAGTCCACATGCTCCAAACACTGCCAGTACTTAGTCATAGTATGTACTTGTTCTGCATCACAGAAGTATTGAACACATCTACTGCATTGCAGAGTTTAAGCAGTAGGCAGCCTTGGCGTTAGACGTCTTGTTTCCATATGTCAACGTAAATTTAAAGTTTTCCTTTAACTTCAGATTTGTACACTGTTACTCATCAGGTATATCTCAATGTTGTATGAAACCTTCAATTGCAAATTGTACATGACCAATTACAATGTCTATAAAATGGCAAACTGCTAGGTAAAATATTCCATAGGACAATCCATGAAAGACTGCATGGAATCTTCCACTGTGGCAGATGGGCTTAAAATATTTGTTAGATGGTAGATGTGTGCAGTAAAGATGCCTGTACAGGTGGTGGAAGCTCTGATAGCGCAGGCAATGGTGCAAGGCCTTCTGTCATCGGACGACCCTGCGCTCTGGAAGAAAAACATCAGTTACCTGGGCAGTTTTGTTTTCATGCTGCCCCTTCACAGTCTCAAGCCGTACTTGACATTCCAACTTGATGGTGTGCTTCCAGAAATTGACTCCCACCAGCTCTCGCCTACACAGGTGCTGTGCCCTCATTGCTTATACTTTTACTCAATTGATAACTAAAGGGTGTTGTATATGGTTCCTTTAATCTTGTAATTCATTTAAAAATCTTCATAATCACTCCACGACTGGACATTATAAATCAGCTTGACATGGCATAGACTACTTACGGTTGTACAGTTTATATCAATTTCCCATATGCAATAGAAATGAATTGAACCTTTGATTACAGCTAAAAACTTGAAACAAATTGCATGAGGATGTTGGGATATTAACTGTTTAAATGTTCCCTGTACCTTGACAAACTTGGTTTTTAAATATTACTGTGCAAATTGAGATGGGGAAATGTACACATTGGATTGTGGTGCTTTGAAAAGACCCTTTTCACTGAATTTTTATTTAGTTCAATAAATTGTGTACTAGCAACTTTATGTGCTGCAGGAAACACTCACTCTGCTGGGTTTCGCAGAAAATACTTAAAATATGTTGGTATACTAAATTTGTGAATTACTAGCTTCATTTGAGATTTTAACATTAAAAGTACAGTACTCAAATGTGCTTCTACATTAGTCAACTCATTTAGACCTACAAATTAATTTTAATCTTCTCCGTGTACAGCAGATGAAAATGTCCAGTAAATATTAAGAAAATTCCTTTGTGTCTAAAAATAATTTGTAGAGGTTTGTTAATATAGTTTTATTCAATCCCAAAATATATGGCAAAGTACCTGTATGTGTTGGAAAATCTGTAATGGATGGATAATTTTATTGTTGGCTGTGCCTGTATTGGCACTCTCTCCCAACAGATTGATACTTAAGAAACATGAAAGATTTTTTCTGCTCATTAATCTCAAATTTGATGCTTCATAATGAAAATATTTAAATGCAGGTTTTTGTGCTTGGCCCTATGCCATATGGAAGCGAATACAAAGTACAGATGCCAGGCATTCATTGACAGAGAATATATTAGAAATTTTTAAACATACTTCAAAAAGTTCCTTGTATGTGGTACGGTCATTAACACATTCACTGTTAACATTTAAAAGCATCTTTAAGCACACAGGCATTAAACACCTGAAATCAGTCTAAGCTTTTTGCATCTCGCACCCTCTAATATTCAGAAGTTGTTAGAATTTTATTATGTAATTAAGGAACACGAACTTAAAGAATTTACATAAAAGATTTCTTCTCGAAGCTAGAGCAGCAAATGTAAATTCCCCTCCCCCCTCCTTTGTTCATGCATGTCCTGATCCCAAGCATGGTGCCTGCCCAGGCTGGCATTCAGTTTAATTTGCATACTAGCTTTCCTTAACATTTAGATGTTACACTAGCATGCACAATGTTGGTGAAGGTGTCAATGTTTGCACTGTCCCAGGCAAGATACCTGACATCGGGCAGTTCATATGTGAAGTTGATGGCGCCACAGACAATCCTCTCACTTAGTGGAAACCTGCTGCACACGCTGGACAGCAAGAGTGTGGCTCTGGCACAGGTTGGAGATATGTCCTACAGGGTGCGCTTGCATTTGCTGGCTCACGTTCCACCAGGGGTTCCTGTCAGGTCTTTCGTTCTGCTGCAGAAAGTGAGAAATTCAATCGGTGAGGATTGACTAGTGATAGCAGCTCTAACATTTGTAAGAATTTATGTACTTAGTGATAAATCACCAGTATTACTTGTGAAAATATCTACTTTAGTATGTACACTTGAACACAATTTCTCGACATTTAACAGAAATTGGTTACTCAGACTTCTTTTTCGATGCTTCATTTAATGATTTTATGGATGTTCTTGTAAATGTTTTTTAAATGCAAAATCAGATATATTAATTTTACTTTTAATAACCTGTTCAAAGTTGGTGAAACCCTGTTAAGAAGTCCCCACTGTTTTCCTACGTAAGATGAATAATTTTTCACCTTGTCTAAAAGCAAGTGTGTAAAATGACTTAAGAAGTTTTCATAGTTAATGAGCATTTTCTTCTGTCCCTTTAAAAATTTCTTAAACATGTATTTTTGCTTAGGTTCCAGCTTATATTTTTTGAGCTGACAAATGAACAATTATGGTTTCAAAGCTGCTCGAATAGCTTCAAATTTTTTTCTTTAATTTCATAATTGTTACAATTGTGTAATAGTTGCATCATACATTAAATGTTAAGAGTAATAAATTATAAATTCTTTGGCACTGCTCTAGAGCAAGAAAATGTAGGAATGCATCCTGCTTCAGATGCTACTTAAAAAAAATTCTTCGAGAGAGGTTAAACCATAAGCTAGGTACCCCTTCACAAAGTTTGGAGGGGACAAGTCAATGGTTCAAAAGAAATAAGTTGCAGCCAAAGTTAGCCATGGAAGAGTGATGTCTTAACTGCCCCCCTTCCCCTCTTCTCTTTCTCTCCACACCATCAATCACATTTTCCTCAAAGGGTGCAATCTGAGCCTGCATGTAGGTTATATCTGCCTCTGTCTTGCTGATTGCTAGGCAACTATTTAACCTCTTGCCAGGTGGGGAGCAAGTAGTAATGCTAATGCATTAGTAACAGAGCTTCCCAAATATAATTGCAGAAGAGAACAAATTGCTTCTTCCCCACTTGCCAAGTACATTAGCGGAGGCAAGATAGCTATGCCGGCTGAGCAATTGCAGAGTGGAACATGCCCTGAAGACTATGTAGCTATATCTGAAGTCCAGGTTCTATGGTCTAAAACTTTCTCATTTCATAACGATTGTACATTAAAAAAATTATTAATGTCTTGTAACTTGTAACTATACAATAAAATAATTGTGTAATATTTAGAGGTGTGGCGATGGTGAATTTTGATGTTTGAATATTTAAGAAAGGAATAGTGAATATTTTGAATACCATGAGTAGTTTAAAAGTTTGATAGCTACCACTAAAAATTTCATTTGTTATATTTAATAGGAGTAACTATCACACTGATCATATAACAATGTTTCAACATAAATAACATTTAAATGCAGTATATCATTTTTACAAAATTATTTTTTGTTTGACTTGATAAGTATACTCCAAAATGTCACCATTAATAATGCACCACATGTCTATACCTTATACATAATGCACCATATAAAGCCTGCATGAAATATACAAATGTCAGACAGATGCATTGTGGGAAAACTAAAACATTGACGCCCTACCAATTTGGTGCTTCTAGTGTTGGCCAGAGTGGATGCTTCCCCCTCACTACTTTAATCCCCAGGTGGCTGGGAAGTGTCTTGAACTGGACAGGGTTTCTACTAGGGGTGGAGTTGACTGGTTTTGGAACCTTAATACCTTGGCGTTAAAGGCTGTTCACAATAGTGAGAACTTTTGAACTATCTTAGAAAAATGTCACTGCCCTCTGCCTGCACACATTTTAATGGCTGCACTGAGCGACATGTGCCTGGTTAAGTTGGTAACTATGGATGGGAAGTAGTTCCAGATGTTAACATTGAATAGAAAGTGTTAAATAACCATTTCTAATAATTTAAATTATTTCTTGCACCATTTTTTTAATGCCTCTGTGTAAAAATTAGATTTATAAAATGTTTGCTTTTCTAATTTCACAGATCCAAATGACCAATGAATTAATAAAGCAAGGAGGCCCATGGCAATGTTAATTTTACATAAGGTGGAAGAATACACAATGTGCATACAAGTAGATCTTGAGCAGGGCTTTCAAAAGTGCTTATTTTATTGTGAACAGCCTATAAACAAGAGATGCACTTGTGAGTAGGTCTTGCTGGTGCTAACTGTGCAACTAGGTACCAAGTTCAGGTGTCGAACCACCTTGTCTGTGGCTGAGGGCAGACTTGGAACTACTGGTTTCCTTGGTGTGGGAGGCAGTGGTGATAGAGCACATGGGATGTACCAAATCAGGTTCTTCTGTCCTCTGACAGAGCAAGTGGTGGTACCCCTCTGCCGAGCAGTTACCTCTTCAAAGTATAATTATGACTGCCACCCAGTTCCCTATTCTCCAGGCCTCCAACCAGGGATAATTCCTCCTTGGCAGCTTTCTCCCCAGCCCTGTGGTGTGGCATAGGTGGCAAGTTTGAGTGGACAGTGGGTGTACCTAGGGGAGATGTGGCCTGAGGAAGAAAGGGTAAAAGGTGGAAGGGGTAGGTAGGCCTGGTCTACTAGTCTCTAGCAAGCGACTTGGCGGGCAGAACTTCACCAGAAGACCCAAACACTTGACAGATGTTTCAGCAGCAGGAAAATTATGTCCACTCGAGTGTTACTCAAGAAAGAAGAACTTCTATAGATCCAAGCACTTGCAAAGACAGGGTTCCCTAAATGAGCTTGGGAACAGTGGTTTTTCAGCTTGACTGCTATTGCAAGAATGCAAGTAGTTCTGTGGACAAAGCAAAATAGGAGGAAAGTAGGTCATTAGTGCTGGGAGTGATAAGTTTGTACTATTTATGTAAAACTTTTCAGTAAATGCACGTAAATCAGCAGTGACTAGGGTGTGAAGGGCTGATCCTAAGATGCCAGCCAGACTCCTAGATTCTGTAAATGCAGGTGTGAGGGTAAAAAGTCGTATGGTACTTGGACTAGCATCTTGAGTGCGAAGTTACTGGGTAGCTGAGAAACGTGTGGAAGGCTTCGGTAAGCCGACAGTGTGGCAATCTAGATTGATGAAAGACAAGCAGCTCGCAGTAATTGATGACTGAAGTCTGTGAATGTTTGGGTAGAGAAACACGCTGTTCCCTCGGTTACTACCCTTAGTGAGAATGGCAGTTTTAGGGTGATGGAGAGGTCCTCCTCCCCCCCCCCCCCCCTTGGGAAATGAAACATGGTTACTGCTTCCATGGGGTTTTTCCTGGTGCCTGTTGTGCTGGATTTGGCCATTACACTGAGCATTGAGCCTTGGGTTGTGCACTAAAGAGCGATGGAGAGTGAATACCCTAGTAGAGGTATAAGTTGGAATGACGTCAAGGGGCCTGACTATCCTGGTAACATTGGCTGTCCGGACGAAGGTAGAAGTTTTCGGCGGTGTGGGTAGCAATGGAAATAATGCACATATGTGCCAGATGAGGTATGAGGTTAGAGGTGAAGCTTGACAAGCTGGTGGTAGACCCTCTGACTTGCAGCTGCCTTTTTCTTCCAGGTGTGTTTCTGGTTACCAACTGGATTGCTCTCCCTTAATACCCCAACCTGAGTTAGCCTGTCAGCATTTCCTTGCCCAGCCCTTTACTGGCAACCTGCTATCACCATATCAGGTTATGCCTCAAAGGGTAGTCTGGTGGAGTGTAGGATGGGACAGTTGGTAGGTTCCCTACGAATGTTACCCAGAAGGGGCCACAGTGTCTAGGTGCATAGACTGTTTGGCATGAATCCTAGTAACAAATGTGGTGAAAAGTAAGCGGGTTAGAGGACGACTCCAGCGACGAGGTGCGGTGGAGACAAAGAAGTTTCATTCTGCATGAATGCAGTGAAGGAAGGGTAGGTAGAGCTAGGAGCAAGGCGAGCAGGCTGGTTAGATCTCTGGCAAAAAGTGCGGTGGAGTGTGGCTCTTAGAAGAGCTGATGAACGACTCGGGTTGTAGGCTATCTGCCTAGGCTGTTGTGGCACTTAGATGAGCCGTCGGACAACTGTAGTTTAAGGGAGATATCCAACTTTATACTTCTGATGGTCATTCCCAGTCAGCTGGATAGCGGAGGTCTCAGAAGGGAGAGGGGGGGTAACCATAGCGTAGCTTCAAGGTGTCGAGTCGCCAGCCAGCTTGGAGAACGAGGTGGCAAAGCATACTGGTGTAGCCATCTGGTGGTGTGCAATGTTACTCTGTGCCAGAGATGCAGTCTCGGCGGCCGGTAAATAATGCAATCTTTGACTGGAACGTCCATCCTAGCCTTGGTAGACAGTATGTGTTGCACGTCTCATTGCGGGTCAACAATAAAACTCCATTGCTACCAGGCATCTAAGCTTGCTCACTGGGAAGTAGTTCATATCATTGTTGTAAGATGTTGAGTTGCCATGTGCATGTGCCGTTTTGTAAATATTTAAATGAAATTTTTTACAAGGTAAGTTTAATATTCATAATTGCGAATCTTATTCCCACAAATGCATTTGTGATATGAAATAACTGCACTTAACTCAATTTTGTCCACACACACATTGCAATAAAATTAATACATGCTTGATGTGATGCTGTTGGCAAATGAGGGTTAACACTTAACTTGGTTATAATGAGCAGTTCTGTAAAACTACTTAGATGAACAAAACAGATAATTTTGTCTTGTTGCAACTCAACAGTGTAACTAAACTTGTATGCTCCTTGGAATGGAAGAAGAGACCCGAGCATAATGAATGGAAAGTTTCAGGCAATAAATTCATTACCAGTTGCTGGAAGTTTTAGTTTTCAAACTTTTAAAGAAACTATATGTAAAAAATTTGCGACAAATATGTAACAAAATACTGTATTAAGAACTAGCATTTTAAAGAGTTTAAATAATGCTAATCAAATCTCTGCAGAAATGCAGATACTTTTAGTTTAAATATCTGCTTGAAACAGTATAGTTGCTTTACATGCATCGTTAATGCTTTTACTCTGTAATCGAAGGTGCTACAATAACTTTTTCCACGATTTGCTGCCGAACAAAGGTTTGGGCAGTCTTACTGAAAGCTGGATGACAAATGTTTACAGGAGACTCAATTGTCCTGGAGAATATGTTGTCCAATCGGAGCCCAGAGCAGTTCTTCTCCTTGCTCCTGCCAAAGGAAGTCGCTGAAGCTGCTGGCCCGATGTCTCAGGCCCTGTTTCATCTGGCAGAAGTGGGATACGAGTCGGCTATAAAACGTCTGCCGCACAATGTGGTGAGTGTCTTCAGCAGAGGTTGTGAAACTGTTTAAATCTGCAACAGCATAAATTTACAAAGGTATATAACATGTGGGAAGTCCTTTTTAAAACATGGTAAGTGTTGTGCTGCATTTTCATAACTTTTTAATGTCTTGAAGTTACTGTGAATATTTTCATATTTATGGTTAAAATTTTCGTTGAGCGTTCTAGCAAGGTGAAAATAAGCAATGCATGATGTCCTATGGGCAACTTATGTTACAGCCCAAAGTGTTTTGATAAATGCTAGGGCAGACTCACCTGGGGTAAGATTAGATCTCTACTCGCTGTGCGGAACTGGAGCCAGACCAGTGTACAGCACTGGCCATATGGCTTTCTGGCAGGTCATGGAATCTGGTACTGCTAGCAGGATTTTATGTTTTGGCAGGATCGCTCTCACGGGATTTCCTGGGTGACAGGCGACAGATGATAATTGCTGGACCTGTGGTGGCTCGATCGGAGGAGTGCTAGGGCTGGCTCTGGAAATTAGTGTAGGTAGGCAAGTGATCAGGAGTGCTGGTTTTTGCCGGGGTGAGTTCAGTGATCAGGATTTCCAAAACCACTGGTTAGCTATCCCGTTAGAAAAACTCCTCTTCCTTGCTTACGTGAGTGGTTAAGACACTTCTAAGTTTGGTGGGAGGCGTAAAGAGTTTTGGTGTGGGTTCTAGCGATGCTGATCTTCTAGGTGGTAGAGGGCTTGTGCTATCTCCTGTGGGCTAAGATGTGCAAGTTAGGTGGGGAGGAAGATAAGCTCCTGCTGGTACTTGGAGATGTGTCTGCCCTTTCGTCCTTGTATGAATAACACTTTGATAAGAGTAGGGCATGAGGAGAGAGAAACTGACTAGACTTGTGGAGGTGGAGCAGGTAACTTTGTGATCCTGCTCAGGTGTACTTCCACATAGTCTTCCTATCTCAGTAACCGGCACCAGGAGTGCTGTGGATACTGAAAGGTATCACTGGCGGACTGTCCCGTACGCAGGAGAGTTCCTGAAGGATCATTTTTCTCAGACCTGGGAAGTATTCCTTCCGGCACCAGAAGCAAGGTGGAAAGAGCAAACCCCAGACGGACACGCTAACCCAAAGATGACTACCTGTGTCGGGACTCTACCATTCCATACACCTGGGTGCGTAGAAAATGTGGCCATCCAGTATGGGTGTGTGTGTACTCTAAAAGATGAGTTTGGTGGGTTGGAATAAATTTCCCAGTCACCTGCTGTCCATTAGATGGGATGGATGCCTTCAGGGAGAGGTTCTACGGCTATCAAAGCTACTCTTAAGTGGATTAGAACTAGTTTATTCCAGTAAGGATATAAATGGTGGTAGTTCACTATCTCCTGTTAGAGATCTTAACTGAAACTGACAATGGTAATGCAGATGAAGACAGTTTGTAGGCTAGCGGCTATGAAAATAACTTCCCTTTTAACACTAATGGTAGGTGCCCTGAAGGGGCTGGAACACTGTCAATGATATTGGAGGCGAAGAGGGATACTCAAAACTTGGACTTTGGCACCAGGAGTGCAGTGAAGGAACAGGCTACACCAGCATTCCAAGGGCTGGGCCCTAGTGTTTACTCTTCCTGGTTTGCCCTTGATCTCTGGTGGAGGGGGTGGTGGCGTTAGCTCCTTTGGGCGTGACGTCACTGGCTGGCTGAAGATCCAGGTGCTGCACGTGTCTGCAATTCATAGTTGTGCAATCTGGCGGTGTGCTTATAGTACTATGACCTTGATGCATAGTCTCAGTGGCTCGACCAGTGAAAAGTAGTTCTTCGGGCATAGGCGAAAGTCTCTTTCCGTTGGTAAACAGTAATAATTCTGATATCTTGTAGAATCCACTGCCATTCAAACTGTTGAAATGTGTGAGTGATGCGCACTGATGAGAAGTTGATAGGTATATAAATAATTTAATTTTAATTTAAAAAACTTAAATTTGGTATGGAATGTGTGGAAATAAGTGATTCCCACCTTCACTTTCCAGCGTTTGCTGCCCTCAACCTCCCAAATTTATACTAATGGAAGGGAGTGCCAAAATAAAAAATTAAAAATGGCAGAATGTTAAATTTAAAATCAATATAGGCTATTAGTGGTAAAGTGACCACTTTTGTAAGCCTTCTCATTTGTAATAATAGTATATAAATTCAGTAAAACTCTGTTAAGATTTTTTTTGGAGGGACTAAAATAATGCTTATTAACCAGGAAAATTTCTTAAAAGGGTCAAAATACATATTTTTGTACAGAAAAGGTGCAAACTTATTAAACTTATTAAGCAGGCAAATTTCTTATATGGGAACTTCTTAATAGGGTTTTACTGCACATAATTATATTTTTTGGGACTGAAAGGACTGCATTAATGGAAAGTAAAAAAATAAAATCCTGTTGCTCAATTTTTTGTTAGTCTTATTAAACATTGCAATTAGACTGGTAAGTCTCAATAAGTTTAGTTCTGCAAAAACTCACTTGCTGTTGATGTTTCAGCTATCTACCTTGCTGAGTGTTGCACGAAAGAATGTCAAGAGCAATGGTGAAGGGTGGAATGAAGGGACTTTGCTGAATTCACCTTATTCATTGTTTCTCCTGGGGTTGTCTTGCAATGATGTTAATGCAATAGAGAGCACAGATGTTGTGGCAATACTTGAGAAGTACAACAGGGAAAGAATTGCTCTGGGGCAGGTTAGTAAGCTCATTTTAGTAATTCTGCAGTACACGTGAACAATTTTGGCTCTGTTTGTGCTTGCCAATATCTTGTTTTGTATACTACTTCGTGAAACATGTAAATTTTAATGGTAGTGTTTACATTAATACTATTACAATTTACTCTGTAGATATGTTTTTCCAGATTTTATATAGGCTGTGTTTTTGTTACACAGTGCAGATTTCTTGTATTTCCAAGTTACCTTGTTCTGTATCATTTTTAAATGCATAACGCACGTTACATGAATTTGATAAGGTTTGCATTTTCATTTTTGAGTCCTGTGAACTCGTTTCTTGGCGGGAATGTTGGGAGTGTTCGGTGCATTGGTACGTGTAGTGCAATGCTCAGCAGACTGCCTAAGACAACAGTGGAGAAAAGGATTCTCATTAGTAATTAAGGTTTTTATGCAGTTACTTTGCCATGTATTTCTTTACATGTTTTTGCGAGTTAATTTTTCTCACTATTTTGATCACACTTCATTCTCTATGCATGTAGTCTGCAAAAGAGCCACCACTTCCGGTATATTCATGTCCCCACTTCAAACTGTCACTGGGAAGTCTCTCCTTTGAGCTAGTCAGATGGTAGTGTGCTGTATGGCCTGTGGGGCCTCAATTTTATATAGTCGCTGAACTGGTAATTTTGTCTATTCTGGAAACACGTTTATTTTACCTCAACAGCTTGCCAGGCCCTTTTATTAAAGGATCATGTTGCCTTAAAGCTTTTTCCTTGTGTATTGGTGTGTTGAATCAATCACATTTGTTGAAATGTTTTTGTACAAGAGTTGTCTCCATACTGTTAAACATGCCAACTTTATCACAAATTTCCTTAAAGAAAAAATTCTCAACATACCACCAACTGAAAATGGTATATTTTCTACACTTGAAACAAAAGCATCTGTGGAAAGTAAAGAAACTCCAGATGTACCAACTTGATGGACAAGCAAATGAACAGGCATGGGTAGCTCTTCATGATAGTTGCCTTTCATGTCTTGGCTGGTTTAATTACAAATGGTCTGCCAAAATCCACACCATTTAGGAATGGATGAATCTGATAAAATCTGGACTTGGGCAGACTTTCCATGAGAGGTGCATGAGCATTGGGATTGCACTTAAAAATAACACATTTATTGACTATCTAATTATGAACAAAGCCCTTATAATCCAAAATTGTCTTTGAATTGGGGAGTGAATATTTTTCAGTCCTGCGTGAAAGTAAGAAACGTGAAATAAATTGATAATTAAATTTGCCATCAAAATAAAATAGAAGTTTGCACCTTTTTCTCGATACCCATGGTGATTGAGTCAATCCTAAGTGTGGGAACTTCCACCTCTAAGTAGCTAAATTTCATTTGAAAGGTAGTATTGTTGCGTTAAAGACCAATGCTGATTAAACTTCATGTCTGGTAGTGAGCTGTTGGATGTTTGGTTTAAAAGGCATCTTAAGCTCTGATAAGTCAGGCTGTCACTTTTCAGGTGTGACGAGGAAGAAAAGGACTAAACTACTTTACACCACCCTCCCGGTTGGATTCAGCAACAACATACACCTGAACTGATTTGTACTTGAGATTCAACTTCACAAAACACTTACTCTATCTGCAGGCCAATTTCTTTCAGTAATTTTCCCAATCAGGGCTGTGAAACCCACTGGTAGGATGCCAAATCTTCTGTATTGTCTAGACGGCACATATCGCCATACACTTGGAACCATCAATTTTTGAACTTCTGACAATGTTTGCCACCAATGACTTGAACTTGAAGGTAAAATCACAAAAGGACAGTGGAAGAATGGCCATTAAGTCTTATGTTCATGTACAATGCATTTACATAACTCCACAACCTGACCAACAAGGCCCCAGAAAGCTAGTCTTTGAATAGATAATTGTTTTTAGAGGTGCAAACTTGACAATACAAAGTGTATTGAAGCCACACCTTTAACATCTACTACCATAACATTAAGTACAGCAGCATACACTTTCTCGGAGGCATAGCAAAAGCCATGAAGCTGCATACTTTAAAAATAAATGGCCCAGGCACACCTATGAATTCTTACATCTGTGAAAGAATTGTGACCCTTTAAAATGCAGCCATCTGTCAATGTTGCTAGGAACAGTTTCTTTCAAATCCAGCCCTAATGTCAAATATCTGTAGCAGTGCCTTTATCCAGACAACTGGGGACACCTAACTACATGGATCACAGCCTAGAAATTGTTGACAATGTGCTTTGCTTAGTCGACGCGTGACGTCCTATAGGCAACTGTGGTACATATCTGCCCCAAGTTTTTTGGTGGGTACAAAAGCAGACTCGCCCGGGGTAAGATCTGATCTCTAGTTGCTACGTGGAACTGGAGTCTGACCAGTATACAGAACTGGCCATGTGGCTTTCCAGCAGGGCACAAAATCTGGGACAGCTAGTATAATTTTAAGTTTGGGCAGAACCACTCGTGGGGATACCTGGGCGATGGTTACTGGCAATGGCTGCTGGACCTATGGTGGTTGATGGGACGCTAGGGATGGCTCTGGAGCTGGTTTTGCAGGTGGGTTGGTGATCATGGGTGCTAACTTGCTGGGGTAGATTCGGTGATTGGGATCCCCCGAAACCGTGGGTTAGCTATCCCTTAAGAGGTGTCTTTACCACTCAGGTAAGCGATGAAGACTGGGAGAGTTTGGTGGATGGTGAGAAGAGTTCTGGTGTGGGTTCTGGTGATGCTGGCCTCTAGCATCGGATTGCTTATGCTCTCTCTCGTGCACGAAGGTGAGAGTTTGGCGGAGAGGTGGCTAAGCTCTGGCTGGTACTTAAATATACCTACCCTTTTAGTCCTGCAGTTCCCATAATTCTTTATATTCCATTTCTAAAATAAGTTTTGTTGCATGTATGGTTGTTCATGTCTGCTAAACTATTAGCCTAAATTTTACAGGAGAGGTAATACTTGTCGAATGCAAGAGTAATCCCCATCCCCACCCTCTCAGCCTTCTTTTAAACTAACACTTTGAATTTACATTTTATGCCACATCACTTTCAGAGTACTGGTAAGCAGCACTGAAACTGTCTCCGATATTAGCTATTGTGAAATAACGTATAAATTTTTGGAAGCTAGTGAGAACTTTGTGGTTGAAGTTAGTCATTTTTATCTCAATGTGGCATTGAAATTAGTACCTCTTGTATCGTAAGATAAAAAATGCAAACCTTGCCTGATAGTATCTATTAGTTGCCTTGTGATGTGTAACTTGAGTGCCACGTACACTTTCTTTGATAGCAATTACATGTGCACAGGAATTCCCGAAGAACTTGCAGTACTGTGTGCAGACAGCTGTGATCCGTTACCTGGAAACAAAAGCTAAACTTCATGGAGAATTTCACCCTGGTGTAAAATTGTTGGACCATCTTGAGATTTCAGAGATCATGGCTGTAGGGGGTACGTAGCAGTTTTTTCTTTAGCGGTTTTTGCAGTTCCTAAACTACTTGCTTTCTGCTGATGTGTAAAGGGATCTTTAAATATGCAACCAATAGATAAGACTGGCTTGCTGCAGATTTTGTTGTGATTTGGTGTAACCTTTTTTTACCACATTTTAAATGTAATGTGTGTGTACTAAACATGAAAAAAGTAGTGAAAAATGATTTTTGCAAGTTCAAATTGTGTGCGCCTTACACATCAATTTTTCAACAAGTTGCAGTAGCCCTAAGTATTATGCTTGCAGTTAACACAATGTGCTAATTTAATTATATTGTATAATACTATAATAACTTAAAACAGCAACTTTTTCTCAAATTGCTGTATTGCAGCTTGCAATAAATTTCACACATATTTCTGAAGTTCTGCATTCTTAAACAGAATAGGGGTTACCAAAATTAAACAATTTATTGAAAGTTTCAGTATTAAAATTACTGGAAACATAAGCTTTATGAAAAGTATATAATGGAACAGCTCATGTATACCATTATTACAGATGGTCTAGCTAATTGTACACATTGCTAGCTTGTTTTATGCTGGTGAATGCCAGAATTATTTCAAACGTGTCGCATTGCACAGAGGCAGTGTAAGAATTCTGCAATTACGAAATAGTTGCCGCAATATGCCAGACATCTGCCCTTTGAGGTAGGGCTGACATGCCAGGGGACTTGCTCACAGGTCTCCTGGGCTCTGGTGCAGGTGGTCAACTGGGATCAGCAGTTGCCTGGGTGGAGCTGGCTGAAGAGTTTCTGTATAGAGGTACAGTATGTCTTGCTCCACTCGGTGACTGCACTGCTCTCGAAGTAAGTTATTAATGGCCAACTAGGGCACAAACTGCAGGATGACTAGATGCAAAGCCTAGTGTGGATGAGGAAATACTGAGATGCTGGCTGAAAAGGAAGGCCTCTCCAGGTGACTGCACACACCCCACAGGAATGAACTCACTGCCCAAGTGCAGAGGGGCTAGTGCTTAGCAAGGAACTTCTCCTTTTTCTCCTCCCTTAGAGCTCTGTGCCTCTGAATGGCATAGAGGTAGCAGTGACTTACTCATAGCCAGGTGCAAGCAGTTAATGGTACTCTTTTAAGTGTAGAGCCCAACCGCAGTTGACCGTGCAAACCTTGTGCTTGTAATCAGTTCACCTTGGTGCACAAAGCTAGAGTGGTGGGTTGCGTGGGCAGTCTTCCTACACTGTCGGTGTGTGGTTCAGCAAATCAGGCCTCCAGTCCCAGGCAAAATACCACTGGCAGCCCTCCGGCAGCGACAACCAGAGGTGGCTGTCCTGTTAAGAGTACCTAGTTGTTGGGCTCTACCGTTCTGTACAGAGGTGCACAGAACGGGTGGTTGTCAAAAGTGGTGATGCCGATGTACATATTCCTGAATGGGATCTGTAGTCCTAAACTATGGATCGTAGACGTAAAAATCCGGCCGCTTACCTGCTCAGTCAAAGGGCTGAGTATGTAGTTGTCGGAAAGGATTTAACTATAACAGATTAACTCTTGGGATAGGATTAAAACTTACTTATTAAGAATAATATACTGGCGACACTCTTACTACTAAACAGTGTGAACGGAAGTAAGCTATCAGACTTGAATTACTTAGACGGCTATGAAAATAACTTGGTCGCAGTTATCTACCCTGGGGTTGTCTAGATGCAAGACTTTACAAAAGCGGCCACTACCAAAAGGGCAGTGGGTGTAGTTGCACTTCATCAGCAAGTAGCAGTGGCTGTTGAACCAGGAGGGTCAACAGTGGAAGTGTGTAGCGACGTCTTGCAGGCATCTGGTGTTAGAGCTTCTGGAAGCTGGTGGTTGTTGGTGTCTGGGGCTTCTGGTCGTTGGTGGCTGCTGATATGTTATTGGAGAGGTCTGTGAGGGACTAAGATTCAGTAGTCCCAGCACAGAATCATTTAGTTACTGGACAACAACCGGCATCCTTGGCAGCGCACTGCCTTGTATTGTGTACTCAGCCAGTCCATGCCTGGCCTGGAGTGGGAGGTGTGACTTCAGAGATCTGTCTGGAGCAAACGGGGTGGGAGAATCTACTCCTGTGCTCAGCCCTCTTTGGTAAACTTTAGTGTTGTAACACACTTCCAGGTGAGTTAGGGAGGCTGATGTGTTATTGCGGCCGCTTTAAAACCTTGTGTATTTCACGTGCTATAACGACCTAGGCTGGGAGTGATTCCGTTGCACTCGTGAATATCTTGAGTTAGATCCTTCCTCGGGATACATAGATTCTACGCAAGTAGCGAGAGAAAATTGGATCTGGAACGTCAGTAAATACGTGTCTGAAACTGTCCCTCCACGGGAAACAATCCTGTAGCCATCTATGGTTAAGATTCCTGGTATAATACTAACAAGTTAGGATGAGCCGCAGTCATTTGGTATAACTCGTAAGCGGCACGCGTCAAGACAAGAGTTTGTACTTTTATGATAAGCAGAATGGCTGTGGGGATGTGAATGTAAAATTCTCTTTTTTTACGAAAAGAATTAAATATTTTTTCCATATTAAATTAATTTGCATATTTGTAATTTTGCACAAATGTAGTTAAAAATTTAGCACATAAAATGGTGGAAATTTTTATTGGTACAGTACAAATTAGGTGAAGTGAGGAATTAACCATGTTAATTTTTTTTCTTTTCAGTCAAACTTTGTGATACAAAATTTTAATGAAAGATTATTCAAAAATAATGGTGCAAAAGTAAAGCTGATTTATCCATGCAAAACAATTTTTGAATACTCTTACGTATTCGTGAAAATCTAAGTGAAATGGAAATTTGAAGTTCACTGAATATTTAGTGTTTGTCAAATGTTCATTTAGGTGAATAATAATTTTTTTCTATCAATTTATCTGTTTATTACTAAAACTAGTAGCCCGCCATTGCTTCGCTCAGGTTTTATGGAGTTACTAAAATGCATACCTATGAGACTACCGGCAACTTTTTACACAATTTTTTCTAACATTGTTGAAACTTCTTTAATGGTTTTGGTAGAATATGCTTAGAAAGCAGCAAAGTAGCTAATTTTTCTCAGGCTTGGTTTACAAATGTTTAAATTTCTAAAAAAAATAATTTTTTTTTATTAAACATGGCCTACGTCCATCTGAAACAGTTTCTTTCCAGCAGTCAAAGAATAAGAATTGGCAGTTTAGTTCCAGAGATAACCAGACATATATAAATGAATACTCAAATTACCTCGTTATAATACTACCATTACTAAAATGTTATCATTTCATGAAAAATTACTTAATGTTGGTAACTTATTTTTAAGTTGCTTTCACAAAAGCCGATTAATATTTTAAAATTTGAATTTTTGTTTACTTTAAAGTTTGATAATGTGTAGTTAATTTCTCACTCCCTCTCCCACTCTTAAATATTATGCATCTCTGTGCAGCCATACCTCTGAAACCCACAAGCGCATCTGCATGCGAAGTAAAGTGATGAAATGCAGTTGCTAAGGTGTGGTGTTGAGATTAGTTCCTGGGTTGACAAACATTTTCATAAGAAACTTTTGAGAATTAAGAGTTTTGGAATCGTAGAAGTCGGCTCCTCTGTGTAAAAAACCTCAAGTCTGAGATCACAGACTGTAGTGTTATGACTTATGGGCAAAACTGGAGATGCCTTGCTAAGCCCTGCAATGTCAATGTGCTGAAGTATGAACCATAGTAGGAATGTAGGCTTCTGTGAAATATCGGTAGATAAGTAGTTCTTTTAGGTTCTTCCCTATATCTGTACAGAAGGGTGCTAATTTGTCTTTTGGAGAGGACCCAGTGGCAGAAGCAACTGGTGCTGAAGATTGACCATATGTGGAATGATGCTTATTGCCATCTCATTACTCTGATGCAAAACAGAATTACACAAATCTGGTGCTATTGTCTGTTCCAAGCTGATGCTGCTGTATAAAAGGCCATGCAACACTAAAAATGAAATTATGCTGCCAGGATTGTCAAAGGAAGTGGAAAGCAGATGGAATGGTGTATTGGGTACACCAGAGCCCTGCTCTGCAGTACATCTAGCCAACTCAGATAGTCTTTCTTATGCCACCCAGACAGGTGGTGCAGCACTGGGGGAGATAAAAGTGCATCCAACATGTTCTCGTAAGTTGAGGCACGGATTGATTAAAAACTGGTCTGATGCACCTGAAAACCGAGGGGACACCTAGGTTGCCCTCAGATGTAGAGGGTGGTGCTATTGCTAGTAAAACGCTCAGCTTGAGGTAAGTGCCTAAATGCACTATCCCTATGATGACTAAAATGAGGGTTGTCAGCAACCCAGACTCCAGCAATGAGATGTTAGACTGAACTAGAGCTTAAAGGGCAATGGAAGAGCAGTGCCATGATATGAGTGTGGTTCAGTATAGTTGAATGAAATTGGGTATAGAAGTAAAGCATGCTTGTACATGTGGCATGTGGACCACAGATGGAGTCAATGTTCACTAGTTTCTAAAACTAGTGCTCAGCTTGTACCTTGGAAGGTGCTTTAAGGGTGGAGTCTGTTGCAAAGTAGTATTGGGAAACTGTCTCTTGGTGGGTAAGGGAAATTGAGATAACTCAGCAGAATCACACAGGTGAGCTAGCATGTGATAGGATGTAATTCATGAAGCTGCAAAATGCCTGAAGGGTGAATCTGGCTAGTTTTGATGCTGCCTAATTCAGTAAAATCCCAATTAAGTGTTAATTAGGACCAGAGAAAAAACTAAGTGATAATCGAATTTACAAATTTTTACTAATGGAACAAAAAGCTTCAAAAAGTGATACACAGTACCTATTATACATTTCAAAGAAAGCTCAAATCACTCGCTGTATGTGAAAGATTTAAAGTCCATGATACTTTAACTGATTTGTGTTTCAATGTGTGAGTAATTAACGGCACATTTGAGTATACTCTAATAATACCCTGCACTGGTATAGACTTTTCAACCCAGCCTATTGAGATGGAATTAGAAAGCAGTCTACACTTATTGAGAGGTGTGCACTTATATTTTTGTAAAATTCATTACAGTTGTCACTAACTTTCAAATGAATGAATTTATACTTTTCAAAATGATAGTTAACTTTACCTAAGTAAATATGTTCTGCAATTTTATTGTGAGGGTTATTTTTGTCAAAGGATTGTGCTCAGGTGGGTGGCACGGAGCGATGAGCTGTGTAGTGTCGGTCACTTCAACCAGTCTCACAGACCCATCCTGGATATATCGGAGTTTGCATTATAACGCAATGCACTGAAGACTAACAGGACTTCAAACGAGGCAGCCTGACATTTAAACAATACAGTACACTCCCCATTAAAAAAATAACCCTCACAATAAAATTGCAGAACATATTTACTTAGGTAAAGTTAATGATAATTTTGAAAAGTATAAATTCATTCATTTGAAAGTTAGTGACAACTGTAATGAATTTTACAAAAATATAAGTGCACACCTCTCAATAAGTGTAGACTGCTTTCTAATTCCATCTCAATAGGCTGGGTTGAAAAGTCTATTTACTAACAGCTTATTTAATTTTTACTGACCTACACATGCACTCTGCAGACATTGCTTAACAATTCTGAAATGTTAAGTTTTCGTAAACATTTACACACTCTAAGAAAAAATTTATGAAAAGATAGGCACTATCTTGAAAGTCATGATTTTTTTTTTTGTTTGGCACCGGGGATGGTTTTTGTTTAACACCATGCTCAAATTTTTTTATTTGTAACTTTCAGCAATAGTTTAAACAGTTTTTTTAATGCTTTGGCATTGTGAAAACTATACTACAAAATGAATAATGACCCAGGCCGGTGCCTGGCGAGATGTGCTGTTGGGATGGTAACGGAGGCACTCTGAAATAAATTAGTTGTCATTTCATAAGATTCACCTCAAACGTTGTAAGGAGGATAAAACTAAAAAAAGAGCATTATTAGCATTACTAATTAACGGATTTATTGGGTGCCATGGTAGTGCAGGCATGACCATGGTCTAAAATTACGTAGCAGCGTGGGAACAGGATCTGGTATGGGCTATCTAGGAAATCTAAACTTACTGGGACTGGTGCCTTGGAGTGAGCCCTTGCCAGAGTCCTATCGCTCATTCGGCACAGGAGCATGCACTTATCGAGGGACCGTGCTTGGGCCTATAGAGACTTGGAGAAAGGGCCCTCCCAGATCCCATTAATAAGTTGTCAGCTGTCTTACCAGCTACAAACCTAAACTGTCCCTCTGGGTTTACAGCGTTCCCCACATAAGGACCCCACGGCTCTCAGCAAGTGGTTTGACCAGCTTGTAGCCACTCTCTTAATGGCTTAGTGTTTGTTCTCTTAAAGCCTCAGGGATGTTGGACAAAGGTTCTCCCTCTCCTGGCCAAAGTGGTGCCAGTGAGCAGCATTACTAGCTAACCAAGCACTGACGAGAGGTGGAGTGTTCTTCAGTTGGGACTTTGGTTCAAAATATACTTTAGCGAGCATTCACAATCACCAAAATAGTGGATATGTGCACGGAAACAGAGGATAAGGGAGGCAAAAGAGAATAGTCAGACCAAAAAGAAGTTGACTGGTAGAAAATATTTATTCAATCAATAGGAATTTGACTTCATACATGTCTGCTAATATGATGGATGAGGGACCAAGTTTGCTGATTACCGCAGGGTGGCGGAGTGATAATCTATAAAGATTCAGGGCGAGAGTGACTCTGGTAAAACTACGCCTGGCATGTGGCCAACACTAAGCAAGGAGGCTCGGTGACGAGAGCTTCCACCTAGTGTGTTGAAAATGCAAGTTCTGATAACTTTACACAAGTCTAACTGCTAGCGCTGAAAGCATGCAGTATAGAAAGCACGGCAAGATAGCAAGAATTGCAGATGTTGTGGTCAGAATGGTTCATGAAATGCCAGATCTGGAGGGCATGCATAAGAATAAATACCCTAGAGACAAGGTGAATGAGATGGCTGCAGCAGGCTGCATGGAGGGGAAGACTCCCTTGATACACTGTGCGCGTTTGGTGTCTGAATTGATGAACCAACCCCCTCACTTGCCTTCACCTCGCCAGCAGACTGGAACGTGGTATTGTGCAGATTACCAGCTTCTCAGGTGGCAAGAAGTTGATTCGCCTGTGAATAGGAATGGTAGAGGTGCATTGGCTAGCAGCATTCAGTGCTATGGTACACCAGGAGGGCCCCAGAGGTTGAGGCTTGGATATGTATCACTGCACTCGTTCAAAGTTGTTTTACCAGTTATTGGAGATGGTTATTGTGAGATAGAGGAATGCAATTTACTACTAGACCAAAAATGCACAGCAGGCCAGTTGTAGGCTGTTAGTTTACTGCTGGAGATTAAAGCTGAAATCATGTTTATGTATAATCTTGAAGTTGGTGTACCATAATTACTTAATGTTAAATTTAGACATAATTTTAGAACAATCCAGGGTGCTAAATGCAACAGCCATTTACAATGCACAGAGTTCAGGTAGCATCTTTATGCTGCCTGATGCTAGTTAAAAGTAATGTTAACTGCCTGGGCAATAGTTGTCATTCTTCGTGCACAGCCAAGATGTGTGTACAGATGGACACTAAGTTAAGGGGGTAGCAGCAACCACCCACAGAGGACAGGGGTGCTGGAATAGTGTTCCGGGCAATCGGGTAGAATAAGACAATGGTACATACACTGCTGCCCTTCAGATGCCACAATACCCACAATGGAGCAACACTAATCATTTCACCATTTTCCCAGTCTGTAGCATTCTACATTTGGCACCATTGCGAATGGAGCTGCTATTGCAGCATTAATGGCAGCACAAATAATAGGTGCTGGGATCATATATTCACCTCCGTAAGGAGTCTGGAAATTGTGCATGGGCACACAGGAACCCCAACGCTGGTCAGAATTGGGACCAGATTTCCATGGTATCCCCCTGAATCTGGCACACTTTCAGCTGATCCTCTAGACTGGTAGATGCTTGTCCATTCTAAGCTGGTCCTCGGTGTGGGTGCATTATGTATCCACTGCTCCAAAGAGCATCTGGCAATATATGAACAATCTATGTTGTGGTCTGTATGGCAATAAGGCTAGGTTTTTAGCCCAATTAAGTTCTCTCCTACAGTGAGTAGATTGCATAAAAAAAGTCCGGTGTTCCCTCAGCATGGATTCTTCATTGTTTCTCACATTGTGGTTAGATTAAACAGCTTGTCAGTGCTTCCAGGACTGCTGCAGGTGCAGTCAAATGCAAATGCATAAACATGAATGTGCATATCAGCCTGTAATGTTGCTATATACATAAATAGTTTCATGGTCGTTTCTTCATGTAGCAGTGCAATAGTAAAAAAAGGAATATGCTGGAGGTAAATTTTCGTTGGTGTTTTCCAATAAAATTGTAGTTTATTTGGAAACAATCCTAACTTTGGGAAGTGGATAATTTTTCTAGGGAACATTTTCAAAATTACCAAATGTAGGTATATGAATGTCACCCTTACTACTCTCTCCTAAAATGCAAAATGGAGTAACTTAGCCCAAAATTTACTTTTTTCTAAAATACTATGCAATTTTAGCTTAACAGTTTTGTGGGTTTCTTATTGCAGGTTATGCATTTGCTAGCCTGCCTGTGAAGGTGATTTCACAAATGCCTCTAGCTCTTACAGTTTTGCAAGCCATTGGCAGTCTCTCACTACCAGAATTATTGTTGGCTACAAGTGGCAATGCTAGAGAATTGGCAAATGTCTTCGTTGAGGAACTGGTGAGTATGGCTTTTGCAAAAAAAAAATTTTTCATTTAGCAAGTTCCGCATACTCATTTTGTAGGTGTTTTAAGGTTTGGTCTCGCTGTTAAATTTATTTCTAATGAAACAACTGAACATTTCATGTTGTATAGCTAGGGACCTGCAAAATTTGCTTTATTTTTTGGCATCAAGCTGAACTTCACCGTATTGTATGTACTAGCGCACACAGTTTCACCATTGGCTGCTGTATAAATCTAGTCACTCCCTTTCTGACAACTGCACGTGAGTGGGGCATGCAATTGTGAAGTGTTCATTTATTGGCACAGAGCTACCCAGGGCGTCAAATAAAGTATGGCCCAATGAAAAACACACTGCAAAGGTAAGTGTTTAAAGTTTAACTTGTCCTCAAATAACGTGAATTTTGCAGGTGTATGTGTAGATTATTTTTCACAAATGCCTTGCATAGTTGCTAAATTTTATCTATCAATGAAGTGTCCAGAATTTGTTCCATTGTTTAATGTACCTATAGTCAGCTTTTTTTTCTAAAGAAGGAATAAAGTTAGTGATGTGTTTTAGCAGTGGTTACCATGGTTCTACCTCATTTGCAGCAAATTTCTTTTAAGACCACCAGTGACAATTTTCCAACACAATAGGCAAATTGAGATGTTTAATGTTAAGAATATTACTCTACTCAGTGTCCTCTTGCTGTAGATAATAAACTTGCCGCCCACTAAGAATTGAGTTAGAGCGACCACAATCATGGCGACATATATACTGGCTGTAGATATTGGATTTGAGTGTCGTGGATATTTTCCCAACACAGGAACAAAACTTATTTTAAGGCAGTAGCAAACCTAAAAGATTCTTGGAGTTTCCAAACAGGAAAGAGTCGCAGGTAAACTGCGCACACTGCAGCTAGGACATCACAGCCAAGAAACTGAAGGGGGTAAAAGAATCCTAAATATAGTGACTTGTGGCACCCTGTGGGCAGTAAAGAATGTTACTATGGCAGGAAGTGTTTTTAAGTGCTACGTCAGGTGCTGGGTTCTATATTAAATGTCTACGGGGTACTGGTGCATGTCCAGTGTAGAAGACTGGCCTTGATAGCTTTTGGCAGGGTGCGAAGTACGGCTCCGTGATAGTGGTCATGTGCTTGAGGATTGGCCTTAAGCGGTATGCATGGGTGATGCATAACCGGTGGAGGCTGCCAGACTTGGAACAACTCCGGCTGGCGCGAGTGTGAGCAAAGTTGATAAGCAGGTGCTCGAAGGTTGGTTCTGTCGTAGAGTTGGATTCCGTTGACCCTGATCCCCTGAAGTAGGTTTTCACGATTCCCAAAGACTGGTCCTGTCCACTGATATATGCTGCTAACAAAGGGTGAATCTCCTTGCTCACATGATGGTCCTTGAAGGTCCTTGGGATCTCTGGTGTGATTGGAATTTGGAGACTGCTGTGCATTGCCTGGGTTTGGTCCTTGAGGGAGAGCTGTGCGATTGGTTATGAGGGGGATAAGCTCCAACAAATGCCCAGAGGTGGTTGGCACCTATCTGACCTTGTCTTGGATACCATTCAGATGCGAGTAGGGCATCTGGACAGAACTCTCGTTCGTGGAGAGACTGTAGGTGTCATGTTGTATTACTGGTTGTATGACCATGTGTAGCATCTGCAGACTAAGCTCTTTATCTGGGCACACTGCATCAAAACAGTGAGCAGTGATTTTCCCGGACACCTACAATTTTTTCAACAGCACGATGTCCACTAGGAGAGGTATTAAAACTATAGGAAAGGATACCCGTGAGTTGGTAAAATTCCTGTATATTCTATTTGATGGGAAGTAGTGTGGTCTCATTACCTCTAACATTGGCAAGAGCTTAGGGAAGCTTACCCTACGCTGAGCAAGGTGAAGGCGACCTGGACCTAAGATGATAATGGTATGGTAGAAGAGCACTATGAGAACTTAAACTTGGACTAGTGAAGTAAGGGTGGGTAGAGCTAGAAAGCGAACAGACCTGTCAGATCCTCTGGCAAGGGCTGCGGTGGAGAAAATGAGGACTAATTCTGAGCAGGCAAGTGCCCCACTATTTATACTCTGGCTGGTCCTTCCCCTTCAGTCAGCTGGAGAGGTGGTAGCTGTAGCATAGCTTCTTAAAGGCGTGACTTCACCAGCTGGTTTGGAGAATAGATTGTGAATCGTACTGGTAGAGCCATCTAGCGACGTGGCGAGATCTGTGCCTTGGATACATAGCCTTGGCAGCCGGTAAATATTATCTTGGGCTGGAATGTCCATTCTTTATGCATGCCAACAGTACAACTTTGGGTCTTGTGATTAGCAACATTGAAAATTCAGTTGGCATTGGGTGGCAAGGCTTGCTTACTGACGAGGCAGTCGTAATATTGTTGGAAAGACTTGTGTATCAATATGTTCTAAAGACTAGGGTACCACCTAAGTGACAACTCCACTAATAGCCTAATGTAAAGGCCTTAATGTAAAAAGTTTCACAAATTTTTTTCAATTTCACACTTTAATAGCAGGAATATTAATTGGCAAAAACCTAGGTTCATGAAAGTCTCAAATCATGAAAGTTTTGTTCGCATGCATGTTTGATAATCCCCTTCCAAACATGCCTCTGTTGGCACACATCTAAGTGGTATTCAGACTCCGCCACTGTTGACGAAGCATACTAGTCATGTGTAGACAATGACATTGGTTATTCTAGTCTTCAGATCCACAGATATTCTGTACACTTGATCTTGGTCATATCCCCACAGGAAAGTCTAAAGGCATGTCAGGAGACCTAGGGGGCCATGTAATCGGTCGATCTTTCAATTAACGTGCTGGGTGATGCAGTGTGGTGGTGCACCATGCTGTTTTAGACATTTGGTTGATAAAGATATTTATCAGCCAGTTGTGGCATCAGGTACAGCTCTAGCATATCAAGGTAATTACCAGCATTAACTGTTGTACAGGCATAACAGAAAAGGCCAATAACATGGTCTACCATCAAACGGCAGAAGTTAACCTTGGGGACTGTGACGTGCCACCTCCTTTACAGCATGTGGCTTTGTTGAGCCCCAGGTACACACGTTGTTTACTTTACCACACATTTGAATGAATGGTGCACTTGTCAGGAAATGCTAGTCAGTAAAATGTTAATGTGTCTAGGTGTAAAAGCATGTCCGTAGCAAACGGTTTTGGCCTGCCATTTGGTGTAGTAACCTGCACCAGTTGCAAATGATACGGATAAAGGTGAAGTTATTGGCGAACCTTGTGTATGGTAGTGAGGAATTTGTGCTCCTGAGAGGCCCTTCAAAGACACTTGTGGTGATGGCAGGTATGATGTGCAAATTTAGTTGGTGACATACATGAACCGCAGTTCTAATTTTAGTAATTACTATTCCTGTTAAAGTGCGAAATTGCAAACTACTTTGTGGCGACACTGATCACTGAGACTGTATACAGAAGTACACGAATGTTCATATTAGCGTGAGGCAGCGCTTTAACTACAATGTATTCTAATATAAATTTTAGTAATTTGCAGTGATATTAATAGGACAAGCATGTTACTTTCACAAATGTCCGTATGAAAGAGTGTGCAGAAAGTTTGAAAGGGTATCATATTGGAAGTGAGTGAAATGTCCTTTGTAAAGGGCATTTGGCAGCAAAGTTCAGGGAGAAAATTTACCTTCTGTTAACTGTTGTGAACGAGAATTGGTGAAAATTACTTAAATAAAAAGTTGTTTCTCAAATTTCTAACAAGATAAATGACCTACTTTAACTGGAACAGTTAAAGGCTGGTAAAGGCTGCTGAACGTTACTTGAGCACTTCTGAAAGTCCTGCTTAGGATAATTTTATTTTTTTTCTGCTATATGAAAGATTAAGATTGTCATTGGTCACCCCACTTTGATACACAGTGGAAGTGGTAAAATTTTTAGGAAAGAAACTGTTGATATGCAAATTCATGCTCATTCTGTATAAAAAATTACTTTAGTAGCCATAAATTTATATAATACACTTGGTAAAATGTCTGGCAAATTATTTTAATTTGCTGCAAGTTCAACTGGGGAGCCTGCAGGCCAATGTGAAGTGTAACATTTAGTTATGAATAGCCATCCCCATTCTCACTCCGAAGGTGAATTCCAATGTTGTCTCTCCCACCACGGCAAATTGGGTTAATTCCTGGTGGGTCACGTCCAGCAAGATTCCCCCAAGTGCAAAAATCGGGGCAACTCTGCTGCTCAGCAGGGTTTCAAGGGATCTCCTATTTTCCCTGCCATTGCATTCCAGTGCTGCTCTATTTCCATCTTGTTCCATCCTCATTGCCTCATAAGTGTTGAGCAGCCCAGATCTTTGCACTAAACTTGGTCACTTAACTGAACAGCCTTTATGGGTGTTACCTAGTGAGGGGTTGTGCGAGACAAATTGAAGGTCTACAAAGAACCCCAAACTATTTATGTAAAGAAGTATGGCATGTATGCACAAGGTGCTAAACTGGCATGTAGTCTTTTTGTTAGACTTCTCTTTAAGTGGTGACTGTAATTTTATTGAAAAACACTAGCAGTCAAATGTGTGCTTCTGTTTTAGTTTTGCATGTATCTGGCCTAAATATTTTGAGATACGCCAGTCTGAAAAAGCTGTTTCTGGCATGTTGAACGGCATGAAATTACTGTAAAGTTTTAAATGTGTTGTGTATTGAAAGTAAAATTCAGTTATCCAGAACATATTTCCTTTTGGTAGGTGAACCCATTGAGGTACACTTAGGTCAAAACTTGTTTTACAAAACATCCTGCAAAAAATTTATAAAGTGCCAGTTAGATGACCACCTTAACAGTTTGTAATAAGCCAGTATGGTTGCAGACTGGGCCAGAGGGTGGCCACCTTGTCTTGAGGCACCTGCTCTCGTTGGGCAACCTGCTCCACTTCCTGCATGCCAGTGACGTGGGCAGGGTCAACCCTCGTGCCTTCAGGCAGTTCCTAGAGCTGCAGGATGGTCAGTCTGTGTGGACAACAGTGTGCAGCCCCCCGGATGCCCGGGCCGCCTGGACCAGTATCTTGGAGGTAGCTTTTGGGTGAGTTCACATGCCGGTGGCTCTCGTACCTTGTTATTGAAAGGTGTAAAACAGAAATTGGAATTTATGAAAACAGCAATTTTGTGAAGCAATTCTTGAAATCCAGAAAAACACCTCTCCAGGGGAATTCTTTTCAAAAATCCTTATCCTACAGCACTTTCATTTGGGGTAAAGTGTACCAGCCAGTGTAACTTTGTACCATTGTCTTGTTAAATTTTAAATGAAAGCTAGACTACTAAACCATATTATCAGTAGTTATAAATAAAAGTATTAATCATGAAGTATATGTACAGATAGTGTTTTAAAACAATTTAAAACTGTTTATCATGAAGGGTGTCGCTTCATCTTTGGCGTATCTAGTGGAGGTGGATGTATGCAGCTTTTCTCCCCCCCAGACTGCAGGAAAGCTGGTGCTGCTAACTTAATGGGGTTAACAGGCACAGGATGGACTGGGATTGGCTGTCAAAACTTCAGCCCACGGTACACGTGGAGGTCCTGAAGGAGATGCTGGTCTAGTCTGTGTGCAAACTGGGGTGCAACTAGAAGTAATGTATATTCGGTGGGCCACTCTTGTTGCAGTTAATGGTCATGGGGTGGAAACAGTTCATGGGTGTAGGTGGCAGAAGTAAGACAGCTCGTGAAATGTATCATAGCAAATCAAACTGTAAACTGCAGTCCCGGTAGGTAGTACATACTATGTATGGTGTTCCCCTCTAGCAGCCTCTTATAAGTTTCCAGGTGTATATTCTGGTGGCACCCTGCCCTTCCTCTACTGTCTCCCCAAAGCAAAGACCTGCTTGGTTACCTTATCCTACCCAGCCCGGTGGTGAAGCATAAGGGTGTATTGTAAACTAGATGTTAGTGGGTGTCCAGTAGAGGTAGGCCTAACTGCTGGTCTAAAGACTTAAAATATGGCGGGCGGGAATTTGCCAGCAGACCAAAGCTCCTAACCGTAGGCGACAATAAGTTTGTCTACTCCTGTGTTATGGTGGAAGGCAGGAAGTCTACATAAACGTATTAAGCAGACAGCTCCCTTTAGATGCAGACTGCTGACCTGCAAGTGGGTAACTTGGTGGGAAGTTGTCTGCAGACCTAAATACCCACAAAGGTGGCACAGCAAAGTGAGAACTTCCACTCCAAAGAGGAGGTTGCAAGCCAAGTTAATTAGTTTCAGGGGTTCTGCACATAGCTGCTCCTGATAAGTAGAAATGGGTCACACGTAATAGCAGAAACTAGGTGAAGAAAGAAAGTGCATTGAAAGGATAACATAACCAGCTTAGTTTATACCAGTTAATTGTTGAAGCAATAAACATACATAAGCCAGCCTGTACCCGGAGGTCTTTGGGGCTCACCTAGGATGCCAACAAAGGTAGTCTCTAGTCATGGTAGATGTGATGGTGCAGGGGGCGAGGGTAACCCTAACTAATATTTGGACTCGTACCAACTGAATGCACAGTCTTTTTGGTTTGCCCAAAGACATAGCTGATTGATGGCAAGCAAATACTACTGACGGGCAGCAAATCTGGAGCAAGATGCTAGCAATGTTGGGAGTGCATCCAGGCAGTGCGATGTTCTGCAAGCGAGCTGCAAGTCAGCTAGTCATCTGGACATGGCCGGGCAGTGGTGTTCTGCTAGAGCTGTGAAAGTCAGCCTTAAATTGAGGACTGTGGGTCCTATATATACTCTGACCACAGAGCCAGCGTGGGGGTGCAGGGGTAGCGGCTGAAGACATGAAGTGAAGGTGGCAGAGATGGTCTAAAAGCCCTTGCTTTATAATGTAGGTTAATCCAAAATAATTATAAACTTGCTCAAAAAGAAAGAAAAATAAAATGTGTATCTTAAAGATTCCAGCAAAAAAAAAACCTTAATCCTTTTTCCTTAAGCTGGTATAAAACTTCTGCAAAAAAATAGAATAAATAAAAAGGTAAACATGAGGGGTAGGGGGATAGTGAATCAAAAGGCTAATCCAAAGGTTTGACATCTTTTCATGATCTTCCCTGGATTGCATAGGAAAAAGAAGAGGTTCCACAAACTATTAACCATGCAACTACTTGTTAATATCCCAATTTAATCAAATAATTATTCAATTCCTAGGTTGAGAGAGAAAGTTAACCTATATGGGGAAAGAACAAAAGTTCTGTTACTCTTTTACAGCTCAGATATAAAAAGAAAAAGTAACTAAATAGCAGGCTTTACTTGCAGAGGGAACAGGTCAACTTTCAAATAAAATAAAAATAAACAATGCTAAATTGGTTTATCCACAAAAAAAAAGTATTCATAGACAATCTATAAAAGTTGAGAGATAATCTAAGTATTCAATAGATTTCCGAAAATAACAATAAAAGTTAAATATAAATATCTTTAAAATAGGAAAAACTACACATTTTATTCTCAAATGAGAATTAATAAAAACAAACTAGTCAAATACCAGTAGTACCAGGTTTAATTTCCTATAACCAGAAGAGACAAAAAAAAAGTAAGCCTCTACTTGGATTAGAATAAGTCATTAGGAGTTACCCTCAAAACAGTTATTCTAAAAGAATTTACTTGCAAAGAGTTAATGGACAAAATAAAAGTATTTTTCTCATGCACCCTACTCCAAAAGGGGTTGGTTCACATGCAGAAAAGTTAAAAATATTTAAATAAACTTTACTCTTAAATGCAAATTGAATTATCAAAATTGAGAAATGCTGCCAAAAATGGTGAAATATCTGAAAACTAAAACTAATCTGTAGATCATTAAATTTATCCTCAGTTTCAGAGGGGATGTTCCTTTGTCACTTTTAGGTGAAGATATGCAGTGTGATCCTTTACTCACTAGTGTGTATGCCTCAGCAGTTACCAAAACAAATGAATATCTAAGATTGTACACATTGCATCAAAGATTGTCTATTCTTAAAAAAAAAACTAATCACTTGAGTACGGACTAGACTAAAATGTTTGGCATAAAATAAGAAAAATCTGAATTAAGACGAACTAACAGAACACACCTGCTGCGGACACAAGTTCCAACTTACACTAAAGTAAACACAGCAAACAGTAAGAACCAAATAACTTGTGATCTCAACTTAACGTCTAAGACAAGCGCTTAATCTCTAAAATGCACGAAAACTTGACTCTTACCTTCAAAAACCTTAACGATCCAACTACATGCACAATGATCTCTCGTCACTTCTTTCCTCAGTAGCTAACCGATGGATGACTAACTTAAGATTGCCCTAAACTTAATCCCTAATAACTACTATTTATTAGATTGACTGGGACCATTTCTCCAGACATTTCTGAAGGAATGTCCCGATCAATCAAAAAAATGAGAATTACTTCTCATGGTTGACTCGGTCACGGCCACCTCAGAGCCACAGCTGCCTACTTCCACATGTCCTCTCAGCTTGCCACAATCTTGCAGACTCCCCTCAATACGATAGACTTCTAAAAACCCCTTGGTGTGCCATTGGCCTTGACCAATCAAGACACTGTCCCCTAGCAACAGGCCACTGGAACTTTAAGACAACCTTTGTCCCTTCCCCCCCCTCGGGGGCCTAAGGTATCCCAGCTGGGATCAGAAAGTCTACCCCTTGCCCCTCGCAGTACCCTCATAGCGGCAGTTGCCACCAAAAACCACTTACTTTAAGTCAGCTAAGGTCCTGGCTACGAAAACATTCTGCCCGATGGGTCCAGAAACTTTGCAACTCTCGGATTAAAAAAATTGTGAAGTTGATCATGATTGTGCAAGTGTTCTGCAAACTTCGATCAATACTACAGAGCTCTCTGCATTCTGTAGCTCTTGTAAAAGAAAATTGAAACACAGCATACAATTTTGGGAACTCTACCACTGCCTCGTATAGAAATGAGAGAACAGAAAATAGTCCCACCCAGAGTTAACTTATGCTCCTTAAGAAAAACTAAAAAAATTAAACTGCTCCAAACTGAGTCTCAATGCAACATACCACAAAAAACTATTTGCCCTGTACAAAAAAGATAAAATATTTTGAAATAAGTGTCCTAACAAAAAAATTGAGAAAAAAAAGGCATTTTTCTAGTTTGTAACAATATCTTTGCTTAGTTTTCAGTTGTTGGCCAAGCCATACTGAATCCCTTGGTTCAAATGACAACTGATATATTTGCGACAATGTTTGGCCAATTATTACTTGCAGTCATATTCTGACCTTTAATACTATCTAAGGAAAATTGCGCAGACAGTTTCCAATAAGAACTACGCCTGTCAAAATGTTTGCTTTCTCTTTTCATGTACAGTGTCTTAGGTTGGTGGTAATGGAAATTAATCATTCTGAGTGCAGTAAATGCATAAGAATAAGAAAACTGTGAAAGAATATAGTAACAGTAAAAAACAGCAAACTTAAGAAAACTAAACACTTGTAGGAAGTAACAATATCATAGATAGCACCACTTGTTGATTTATAGTTTTGCATTCATGTAGTGTCTAAAAATTAATTATGCACACAATCTTTGGATAATGTACCAACAGGAAATACAGTAAAATTTAAATGAGAATATATGATTCAAACAAAATTGTTTAGAATATATGTTGGGTTTTGGACAAAATATTATATTGATGGATGCAGTAAATTAATGCTTTGAGAGATGTAGCATGCCAGGTTATTTAACATTGTTTAATAAATTAGTGATACTAATCAGGGAATAATAATCAGCAAATTATGTTAAGATGCTGCAAATGCTTGTATCAGCCAGTTAATCCAGCTGTATCTGCCCATCCCTAGTGGAAACTTCAGGTCAGATTTCTCTAAAGAAAGAAAACCCAGATTGCAGGTTACATACAGTGCCAAGTATGAATACCTTTGTGAAACCTGTACTTGACCATACACTGGGACATGAATGAGTTACACTGCACTGATGGAACTGGTCGGCATTTGAAACCTTACTGCAGACTATGAAAACGGGAACTTCTGCATTAGGGTCCTCGTCAAAAATTGAACAGATGTTTTGCCAGGCAGTTTCTATAAAGTATACTTTCCCATTATAATGTGAATCTTTCCCCTGACCTTTTTAATCAATTGAGATTCCACACAGTTGCTGTGTAGTGGAGGTAAGGGGCATTGTTGCCCCTGATTGCCCCTGAGAATCAAGTCTGCAGCAGTTCTATTAATTTGCAGCCCCAGAAAACTGAAGTTGTTTTTAAGTTATACCCTAAACTTCACTTGTAAGAATCTCTCTACTCCATTGCTTGCAACCACTAGCATTCATGGATGAGCAGTGTCGGCATTTGAGTTGCCCTTGAAAGTGTTAATAGGCTGTGCTCGCTACATTGAAAACTTCATCAGACTTAAAACTACTGCATCATGCCTAAGGTTGGTAGACTTCTACATTAGGATAGGCAGCTGTAATTTGAACATGGTTTAGGTAAGTTTTTGCTTGGGTCAGAACTGACCTGTTTTTTTAGTGAAAGTAGTAACGCTCAAATAGTTAGCTACCCACTGGATGTCTATTCTCATTAAACTCTTAAGCGCTGCAGGGTTTATTCTCTTTATTGGAGAGATTATCCCTATTTTACCAGCCATTATCTGTAGATAAAGTTAACCCCACATCTACAGGGACTTCTCGGTAAGGAAAAGAGAATCCGGACAAAATGCTGGGACAAGAAAATCCTTCAGCTGGCGACTGTGCCTCAAGGAATCCTTATCACAACTTGAGCCCAGTACTATGGCTATCTGTTCAGTTTTTACCTGGGTCCTTCAGAGACTATCTACCATGGTACTCGGAAGCCTGCACTAGGTCACACAGGTTAATTCAAAGCTACTGCCACCATACACAAAAAATAGAGCATGCCACTGATTTTCTGCCAGGTGTTGGGATTTAAGGGTTGGTGTAACTGGGATACAAAAGTGCATACCTATCCACATCCATCTTTGTAGATTCTACTGTAATTCTTCACTGGGTGCAGATGTTCGGGGCACTGAAAGGTGCCTACCCGATTCTGATCTTCCACTGGAGGGAACGCTTGTACATGCTCAAATATTCCTGTAGTATACCCCTACCCTCTACCTCCACTAATTTAGTCTGATAAAAGAAGGGTAAAATTGCTGCAGAATGAGAAACCAGTGTCAATGCCTAAAGGACATCCAGTTTGGGTGGTGGATACAAAATGGAGCTTGCCCAGCTCACATGATAGCAAGTCAATGAACCCAGTGTCAAACCAGGATTTTCCAGCCAACCAGACCCCAGGAAGCCACATGTGGGCTGCACTTGAATGAATTCAACACCAGGATATGGGTAGAAAGTCTACATAGCCGAATTGAGATCATGCCCAGGGGGAATGCAGGAACAAATCACCTGTAGAGCCAGGAACTCCAAAAGGACAGTTCTCCCAGTCAGATATTGTTGACTCGTGCTGCTTATAGCACTAAGATACTCCTCACTGTAAACCTAGTATACCTACTTCTACACAGAGAAGTCAAATCCCGTGCCAACCCGTACATGGATATCTCAGCCACACACATGGATACGAGGGGTTGTGAAAGCCAGCAGCGTGTCACCCCCTTCTCCAATGCTGAGCCTACAAGCAGTCAGCCTCCTAAGGGCATGCCAGAGTGCCACCGAAGATACGCGAAGGCCAAGAGGACTAGAGGGTGCTACCCCCACTCCAGCCTCGCAGCAAAGAGACGTCACACGCCCTCCCCCGCGGCCGCTGCGACACCTGCAACCCTGACTATGTCCATGCACGGCAGACCTCTCCAGTTGTTCCTGCCAGCCTTAGTAGTCTGAGGGCCCCAGCACTGGAAGTGGTGAAACGAGCTCTGTTAGATCTTCAGCTGTCATCCTAGACATCACCGTTACAGCTCTGCAGCACCTGCGACGAGACGCTCCAGCGACTCCAATCGTCAAGTTACCAGAAGTTCTTCATTGGTTACCAGAGAAATACCACACACCAACATTCTGTCTCTTACAGATGTCCCACTTTCTCGTTAGTTCATTTTATATACACTAATCTTGGACAGTCTTTATTAACTATCCCAATTAGCCTAGAACCAGGTCACCTACACCTGGGTAAAATGTTATTTTCAGCAGTCAGTTACTAGATTTATGAACTAGCTACGACTGGGAATCTCCTCCGTAAACCTCGGTCCCAACACACCCATTAGATGGCCATCTATTTTATTCCCACCAAGCAACCAGGTGCTGGAGTATAGAGGAACCCCAACCATTAGGAACACTTTAAACCAGGGAGAGACAGTACGCTTGAGTTGTATCCCTACCAGAGCATAGAGGTGCTGGTGGGGGTATTTGCTTAGGTGCTACGGCCTGGCCGGGCCTTGCTTTGATTTGGAACTCTCACCCAATAGTAGCAATGGTGGCCCACATGGCCTCAACACTTCTGACCTGCTCACTAAGGTGAGGGGTCTTCTGAAGTACAGACTTGTGCTACCAGCTGTTATTGGGCTGAAACTGTTCTAGGGATATTCATTGTGTCCGTGGGGCTCAACTTACGGTTCTCAGCAGCCATCTTACTCTATGCCATTTAAGGCGACACGGTGCAAGTATTGCTCATATGGCTGTCAAGCAGCAGACTGAGTTAGCTCCCCCTACAGCAGAACGACAGGCAAAACAAGACCATGCTGCTGAACTCGGACAATTAGACCTAATTCTCCAGTGTCAGTATGCTTTTCTCTCCTATTCGCACACCCCATTCTGAGTGGTGTGGTAAACAGAACCGAAGCAAGTCTTGGAATTGCCAACGCCATCTTTTGGAGTTAGTCTGCAGCAAGGTGTTATAGTAGGTTCTGTTGAGCCCAGTGCCTTCACTGCAGCCTTAGCAGACTACGCCAATACCCACCGTCTGCAGCCAGCTACCAGCCACAGTCAAGATGTAGGTAAGTTGAGTAAGCCTAACACCTCCCGCTAGTCGCCACCAGTACTTAAGAATGTGCTTAGTAAGAGGATATACCAACATAAGGGCCTAGTCACTCGAAACCTCAAACTTTGTTACTCTGCGCAAAGCTACGTGCCCAACCGCCATATCCAGCCAGAAGCGATCACTGTCAAACCCTAGACGCACCTCTAGCCTAAGTGCAACCAAAGCCATGACAGTGTCACTAAACACGAGTCTGTTTTAAATAAAATTATTTACGGTAACTAAAGCTCTTTTTTTACCAAACAAGAGAAGTTTTCTAAACAAATGTTTCATAGAGCTCCTATCTTTTTCGTAATTGAAATGTTAATTTCCAACACTCCCTGCCTAAGATACCAGATCTCTTATTCTTCACGTAGGGCCAGAGGTACACAGCATCCAATGACCCTGGTAACTGACCCAAGCTTGAGACCAAGAATGTTCCCTATACTAGTTGAATGACTTGGTGTTGGTAGTCCGTGCCAAAAGACTAGATGCTGCCCTAAGCCATATCTGGGCAGTAGTTGACTTACTACTGGGCTAGGTTGATTGGTTCATACTACTACAGGTACATAAAGCCTACAGTTAATTGGCTGCAACAACGCAAGAGTCAAATTACTTTGCAGCGTGTAAAAGGGTTTACCTAAAAGAATATTCATAGCACGTTAGACATTGAGAATTGTGATGGTTGTGCAGGACTATGGAGAAATGGACTGCAGGAGTGCTGGTGACACTAGGAGACTTCTTGGCAGTGTTACCAGCTGAGAAGTTAGACAGAGTACCTCGTAGTAGCTGGCAGGCAGCTGCAGACTCACTGGTGGTGAAGACAAGGTACCACATTAAACTAAAGTGGCCAGGAAAGCTGAAGCCCCTAATGTTATACAGAGTAAGTGGTGTTACAAGTAATAAGAATTTTATTAAAGAACTAGTTTCCTGTGCACTATTACTTAAATGAATCATTGAGCATTAGAGTAATGAGATACCCAGATATTGCATTGCATTTTGTTGAAATGGACTGTTGTAGTGTGCGGCATTCTCAAGTTTTAAAAAGTCTTGTTTTGATTAACTGAATTAGTCGGTCATACCCATAGATATAGCAGATTTACAATAATAACCCAACATCTTATTACTTTCTTAATAGCAATATAAATACAAAAGTTCTAAACATCTGTTGCACACAAGTGTACTACACTTTGCAAATGGTTTACATAAGAAAATCTTGCTTTATGAGAACATTGCATATTTGACACATTTTATTACAGTTAGGAAAAGTCATACTTAACATGTAGTTTACTCTTGCCCAACATTAATTACTAGGATGGGTGATTTCTTTTGATAACTTTGGTGTGTAGTCATTGGTTTCATTGTTAATACAAAATCTTGTCAATCACATCCACTAGTATTACACATTCATTTACGTATCTTTTTAGATGTAAAAGTTCTGCCTAACCTGTACCTTCCTCTATTCACTATGGTATATGACTAGATTTTCTCTGCTTTTGTGACTATTTGCAGGTTCCCAGGTACCTTTATCCCACAACTTCTGGCTTAAAGCCTGCGTTGAAACCTTTCACCTCATAGTAATCCTAGTTTATTTATTTGGCCTTTTAAATTGCTTATTCATGTTTTGTTCAAATTGAGACAACTATGGGTAAGGATGATAATAGTTTTTGAGTAATTTGACCAGCAAGATGCTCATGCTAGACACTGGGGTGCTTCTTTATTCAAACAATGCAGCTTTTATGGCTTTCTTTACAATCATTTTAAATATAACTACCTACTGCATTTTCTACCAAACAATTATATTTAGGACAGACTTCAGTACTCAGACCACTCACTGGGAGAACTCTGAACTGTAAAATTGGATAGTTTTCAGAAACTAAGTGGGTACACCATGAACCCTAATCATGAACACTAAATTATCATTAATTTCATTACAAATATTGTTTGAGTAATTCTCTAGCCACTCAAAATAATTAAATGCAAAGTACTAAATGAACGTATGTATAACACTAATTTGTTTACATTAAACGAATAAAACTACTTTCGTGCCCTACAAAGGATGTCGTAAATCTTGCTCATAGGCATACTAGTCAAGACATTTGCACCATTTACTTCTTCAAACATATTTGTTAACTCTTTGAAAAACCTTCACTGTTGGCGAGCCACATGGCAATCTTTGCTTGCCAAAAAGTGTTGGTGCAAAATCAAATTTTTTCGAGTGACTTATTTAATTAAAACCATCTTGTACATTAAAAATGCACAAAAAAAATTTTTTACCTTGATGCTCTACATTTTTATTTCGTATATACCTTATGCATTCTGGTTCGCACTGTCTTGCCAACCTTCCTACCTGTATCTCCCAAAATCACTATACACTACAGATATTTTTTTAACTTGCAGCTATTATGCAAGTGATAAAGGTTTAAGCATATGCAAAGATTAATTTGGCTTTCAAACAGTAGTAATAACATAGGTAAGTTACCTTATTAGTAACTTAAGGTTGAAGTAAAACTGCCTGTGGAGCACTGCACCAGACTATAGAACGTGAATAACTCTTAAATAGTATTACAGGCACCATGAAAGTTGTCAGAAAAGTGATTTATGCTGTATATGAAAGAATATTAAATTTTATAATATCGCAAAATACACAAACATTTTAAATGTAAAAAACTAATATAGTCCACATCTGTAATTAAATTTCAGCGCATTTCCATTCTGGACACTTATGAAAGAATATACATTAAAAATCTTCAAGAAAGTCGTATTTACCATGTTTGCATGTAAGAAAATTGTGATAATTTATCATATCAATTTAATAATTAACATTTACGCAAGTTTCAGCCATAAATGCTTGCGACACTAAAAATCAATTACAAAAATTAAGACATTATTGCAATTTTCTTACAGTTAATATTATGACCATCTTTCTTAAATAAAATTTTATTGTAAACTCTGCTTTATGAAGTATCCAGAATGGACATGCGCTTAAATTTAAAGATGTGGACTCTTAATTGATAAATTTTTTAAATTTTTAAAGTATATTTTATTATGCTGAAAATATATAAATTTCATATACAACATAAATTTTTCTGACAATTTTCACGGTGTCTGAACTACTTTGAATTCTTCACATTGTACATATTCGGGTGCAGTGCTCCATAGGCAGTTGCTTTACTTCAATCTTAAGTTATGTGCTTGTCTTTAACTGCAGTCAAGTATATTTGTTATTTTAGTAAATAATGGGCACTGACAGTTAACAGGTGTAAAACCTTAGAAAGTAATAACATTCTGATGTGGGTAGCATTCTATCCATCAAATATTCTCGTTGGTGGCAATAGACATACTGTCTCACAAGATTTGGAGTAGGATTTGTTGACTTCATGGTAAACACCACTTGAGGTTACACTACTAGATGGCTTAAAATTTCATAATTCTACAGTAAAATTGTTAAAACATTTTTAAAGGGACTGAAAAAATTATGCTTATTAACCAGGAAAACTTCTTAAAAGGGTCTAATTACACATGGGCATGTAGACAAAATGCAATTTATTAAGCAGGAATATTTGTGGGAACTTTTTAACAGGGTTTTACATATATGCACTCTGACCCAGAACAAGTACATTTTAAATGTTGGGTAATGCAAATTTGGTTTGCTAGTTTGTACCATCACATATACTTGTTTCAAAGAAGTTTCTTTTCTGTGGTGGTTTAACTAATGGTCATGTTGCAAACACTCAACACAGGTGGGCAACACATTCCAATCAGCTCCTGTATTTAGCCTAATCAATCAACTGATATGAATTTTAATTACTTGACTGATTGAAATTTATAAATTAACATTAACATCTCAAGTTTGAATCTCGTTTAGTGTTCCGTACTGGCTTAAATGTTCACGCAATTGTTGCTTTGCCTAAAAGATAGGTACTTTGCAAATGAATTTCTGATTCAAATTTTTCGCTGACTGTACTGTGTTAGTATCACTTTGAAGTTTTTACATTCTTTCATAGAAAACTCTTCCCAATTCTTTAGATTGGGCAGATTTTTAGTGTTTTTTTTCTTCTGAAAGACAAATATCCACTGCTTTACAAAGTGTGTCTATAGTTTAATCATTAACTGCCATAACTACACAGTTTAAATTTTCCTTTCCCCAAACTATAATTTTTTTTCTCGAAGGTGGTTTACAAAGTTGTTACAAGGATAATTTGGCTGCTGAATTTGTGAACATAACTTGAGACGATAAATAAAATTGTCATATCTTGACCTATTAAGGTACAGTCTACACATCTGCTGGCCATGTTAACTTCTGCAACATTAAAATAAACTTTAAAGCATTTTGACAAGACATCTTAACTCAGCCTCTTATGTGCAGAAAGTCACAAATTTGCTCTCTGGTCTGTCACAATAATGTACTCATTGAGTGTGGGGAGTAAGTTAAATGTAAATATAAGATTGCATAGGTCGGTTCTTCAGCTTCATGCTTAACACACAAACTTATGGTTTTGACATTAGGCCGTGGTGGGAGACACGCTGCGAACCTGATTGAGTGGTTTAGTATGTTTAAAACCGCTGTAGCGACTGAAAAACTCGTCTGATTGGAGAAATTTTAGTGTGTGTGTATAAAAGAGTAACTAAAAACATAACCAAGAATCATAAATAAGTGACTTTCTAACCAATTTTCTTTGTAAATTACAAACCAAAATAGTTAGGCAAAAAAGGACACTAATTATATTAACATGAATGGTGCTTGAAAATTCAAATCTAATACTGAAAGAACGACTCTGCTACCTCATCAGTTTCGAAGTTATACGAAGTTGAATATTCTATGAAGCAGCGAATGTGGATGTGGCGATTTGAGTTAACATGACAAGACTGACTAAAGAATGATTACGCATTCAGCACAAATGCAAAAACACCCGTAGACATTGTCAGGTAAAAATACCTATGGCCATGTAGAAGATACAGCCCACCCAATTAAACATGATCTTGCATGCATCTAAAGTTTACGCAACATAGAAATAAGACCTCATGAGCCCTCTCAAGCCTGCACTCCCCCTACACTAAGCCATACTGTTACCACTCCAGCGTCAGCAGTGTGTACCTGCCTTGGCAACTTGCTTGCATTCTGCCCCATGGAGCAGTCTTCCAACCTGAGGTACAGAATGTGAATCCTGCTAACAAAGAAAGTAGAAAACTCTTTTACATTGTTCTCCCTACCTCACTCGCTCTAAACCAGAAAGTATATATGGCACACACAGGACCCTTCGGGCAGTTAGTCTGCCTAGCAGGTCTTATCTGCTCGCAATGCTGTCCAGCTTTTGAACGTCTTATCTGAAAGACTGACCATGCTCTGTGCACTAGTGAGTTTTGAGATGCCCCACCCAGTCAAAGGATGTGTGGTCAGTACCATACTGGCTCCGATGCCGGGTGCCTAGTTATTGCTGTCTGGGAAGTCTTATCTTTGCAGTCAGGTTGCCCCTGCACTTAAGATATCCATGGTACAGACTAGTTGGAAGTTTATTCAGAATAAATCCATATATAAACATAACCTTGCTCTATCATTCTGCTTACCTAGCTCCTTTGCAGTTTTCTGCTATCTCCTAAAGCTCGGGCAAAACCCCTTCAGGCTTATACTAGCCACATAAAGATCCAAATTATAATTTGGTCTAAGCAGTTACCAGCAATAACTCTGCTTCTGGGCATAGTTGAGTGAAGTGATGAAGCTAGTCATGACCAGGTAGAGAGATGTCATTGGGAGTGAAAAATTTCCAGGCAGTAGTGCTAGAGGGGCTCCAGCTGTCTAGGTTAACCAATTCTTTATACAGTTTAGGCCACCTTGTCTACCTACTACAGCTTGCCTAAGTCTGCACCATAACCTTGCCACATGCCCCACCATAGATGGAGGGCAAAGGCTGAGAGGATAGTAGCTTCTAATGTCCAATGTCTGTGGGTCATGGGGGCAGACTTGCATGAGAGTGCTGCCCATCAATGGTCTGGAAAAACCACAGCCAATTCCACCTGGCAGACTTCATCCAGGACTTGCAGGTCCTGCTCAGCTGGGTCAATATATTGCCAAGAATACCAGGATCATTCGTCACCAACCCCATTAAGTGTTAGAGCATATTCAGGCCTCCTTAAGCTACAGCAGTTATGAAACACTACTAATTCCTCTGGCATTGAAATTTGCTATGCCTATCGGTATTAAAACCACATTCACTGCTTCCTGTGCTACTTGCCCCACTAACATTTCAACAAGTATATGGGCTGAGAGAAGAGTTACAGAGGAAGTGTCCCAGCCATTAGATTACCTCATGAACATGAAAACATGATTCCTGCCTTTGAGGAGAAAGAAGAGGCTGGTAAACAATGACCCACGTTGCACGTAAAGTGGATTTCCTACCTGATTGCGACCTATCTCGTTGGTTAGTGAGGCACCACGAGCACTGTTAGGATAGCAAAGCCTCAACCTTTGGTGATCCCCCTACTGTACCGTAGCACAGTTGATCCCTTTCTGCCTGAGGGGCTGGCAATCTGCAGGGCACTGCACTCGGGTCTCAATGGGTGGACCCACCCCCTTGCTTGCCTTGCTCTGGCCAGCAGGCGTGCACCGAACATGCATACTTGCTGAGCATCAGGGTAGGTTCCCCCTCCATGCAGGCTACCCCAGCTACCCCTCACCAAGTGTCTCGCAGGTATTTATTCCTTTGCTCACCCTACTGTCGAGCGCCTTCTGAAACTAGCTAGCTATCTAGTTACACTTGCCATATTGCTTGCCTTCAGTAGTAGCAGTTTTCACATAAGGTTAACTACAGTATTATCAGACGGTTTGTTTCTCAACATGCTAATCAGAAGCTCTTGTGGCAGTCTTCTCCTTGCTTAGTGTTAGTCACTTGCCTCGTCAAGGTAAGGTGTAGTATACTAGGCGGTCTCTTGCCCTGAACTTTGATAGAAATCTCTGCCGCCCTGTAGAAAACCACTTGGCAAAATTGGTCCCTCGTCCATCAGACGTTAGTGGGCACAGGTTGAAGTTGTGTATTTCATCAGTAGGAATTTACAAGACATCTACCAGTTAACCTCTTTTTGGTCTGATAAGTTTATTTTGCTTTCCTCTCCCTTACCTGCTTTGCCTTCTGTGTGCATATCTACTTACCTACTTATAGGTACACAATCGCTGCAATAGTTTCGAACCAAAGACCCCAATGATGGGGGGGGGGGGGGGGGGGCTCTCACCTCTTGTCAGGGTCTAGTTGCTAGCTGGTAATGCTACTCTTCTATCACCACTATGGCAAGGGGAGGGATTGCCTTTGTGAGGCTCTGGAGGCTTGAGCACAAACTCATTAAGACTAAAGGTATGAGCTGGTCATGCTGCTTAGAGCCCTTATGTGGAGACTTCTTGGAGGGGAATCTGGGGCCCTCTCCCAAAGTCGCCATTAGTCTGAGCACCATCCCTCGTGAAGCGCATGCTCCTGCACCAATTGACAAGGCTCCGGCAGAGGTTTACTCAAAGGCACTAGACTCGGGAAGAAGAGATTCCTTCCTCTGCAGATTACTCCAGAACCTGTCCTCCCACAGTTCTAAATTACAGACTTTATTATTGTGCCTGTGCCCCAGGACACCCACTGAATCCGCTAAATCATTCTTTTGATTTTTATTCTCTGAACATAATGTAACGTCAACAGTATATAGATGTGTACTCTCAGCTATTCCTAAATGCCCAATCACTGATCAGGCCATCCGAGAACATAATCCTCAGTCCAGCTGCACACTGAGCCAGGGTCAGATGCCCCCGGCATGAGCCCATATGGCTCCTTTAAATTACTTGTTAAACGGTTTTGCTGGTTTCTATAGGGATACTGGGCATGTACACCTCCCTAGATTTTCCACATTAAGTGTATTAGCTATCAACAGTTTATTACTGGTTAAAATTGTCATCCAGGTTTAGTTCCTTAGACTGGAAGGTCTGAATTTTTGCAGAAAATCACCACTCCTACACCATGTAATATTTGTGTGAACACTAAAATGTAAATTCAGCAGTACTAAATATAATGTGCATGTCTTCTAGCTTGTCTGTCATCACCATAGATATTACATGTACTGTAATAGCAATTTACATGTTAGTGCTTGTGTATGGGATACTAAGTTGTATGGGTAAAAGTGAGGGATGGAAAGTATTTGTAATGTGACATCCCAATAAACTGAAATGAAATATAGGTTGTTCAGTGAAATGAGCACTTCTAGAATTGTTTGAAAGAATGTCGCTGACCCTACCTGCATGTATTTTGACAAGCATACTGCCAGATGTGCCCACTTAAGTTGACAAGAACAGAGGGGAAAGTGATTAAATGTTTTAATGTTTAATTTTTGTGTACACCTTTAAATACTGAAATTACTTTATTGCTTAATTATTTTAGTACATGTAAGTGAAAGAATTTGCGCATTTGTAAATTATTAAATACGCTGCAAAAAATTTGTTTCACTGGACCAATGCATGAATAGTGAAGAGGCCCACGGCAGTGTTAATTTTACATGTGGTCGAGTAAGTGTGCAAAAGTAGATAATAAGCAGGAGATTAAAGCTCAATTTTCTGTGAACAGCTCTTTCAAACATTCTTTTCAAAGTGAGCCTTTGGGTAGAGCTCATGCTAGCTACAGTTTCATATTTGACTTGGACAGGTATGTGGGAAGCTGACTGACAAGGAGTACCCAGATGCAGTGGAAGGATTAGCTCACCGCTACCTACTTGCAACACAGTTCTTACTACAAACTGTGCGGCCGGCAAAGCAGCTGCTACAGTACAAAGCTTCTAGTAGCTCTGTGGAGTCGGAGCTGGAACTAGCACCTATCGGCAATCTGCTTCTCCCTCGAAAAGTGCTCGACCAAAGTGGAAATATCAAAGGTTCAATCTCTTTAGTTGCAAGTTTGTATGCTGACACTTAAAAATAACTAAGTGAAGTGTGTGATACAGTAGAACCTCTATATTATGACCCCCTCGTGGTTCCCGAGAATAAGGTCGTAATAAAAAATTTGGAAAATTTTGGGCTGATTTTGACCACCCCTAACCCCATGCCCCCAAACTTGCCATTTTTTTTTGCATGAAGTTAGTTCAATCGTCTCTAGCGCATAAAAAAACCACTTTAAACTAAACATAAATACGTATATATTTTAATAGCTGGATGTCTCCTGATAGGAGATACTCAAAGGCATATTGGACCACCCCTTGTCGTAAAAATAGGCCTAAACACAGTATGACATGGCCATTGAAAGTGTGTAAAAAGATTAGACTACGTATTAAAATATAACTAAACACTGTTGGAGATGCCTTATGTTTGAAACAAAATGCAAAACTTTATTTACTGATAATATATATGAAGATACATTAGATCACTCATTTGCTGGGGCTAGCAGCGAATTCATTGCCGTGCGCACGTAGCTGGGAGAGCGCCTAGATCCTCTGCGGTGCGGCCGAGCGTGGCGACTTGCATCTGTCGATCGGTCCTAGATCCTCAGGGCCGGACAGCGGTCGGTCGTTAAAAGATTCTGGCAGGCGGAGGCCAACTGGCCAGTGCAGTCGTTACAGGGCCGGTTCGCTTCATAACAGCGGCCTGGTGTTGATAAAACGTGCTGATAGATAGGATTCATGTCTGAGTGTTGAATTTATAAAATGTTGGCTTCTGCACTGGCATAATGAGGCCCAGGAATGTTTATGGGAATATAAAAACTTAGTGTGGTCTATTTGAAATATTATTCTGAATTTTTCATCAAAAACTTCAGACGTGACCTACACACGCACACGGCCTTGCTCACAAATATGGTAACATAAGAACAAATTTTATTTGTAAACACTTACCTACCTTTATTCACTTTACACATCAAATTTTCAGGGGAAAAAAATGCCCACCAAAAAAATTGTTGATTATGTAGGCATGAGTGACCTGAACTTTAAAAAAAATCGTTAAAGGGACATTGCATTAAATTTGAAGTTATACATACACTGATAAACTAATTGTAATGTGCCGCTGTTTTTACAGCAAAAGAGGGATAATGGAAGCGAAAAAGACGGGGAGGGTAAGGGAGAGGTGGCTGCATGTGTCTAGGACAAAGAATCCTAACTGACCCGGCCTGCAGCCCCCCCCCCCCCCCCCCCCCGTCAACAGACTATACACCAGTGTCACCTTCTGGCATGAAGTAATTTATTGCTTCATGCTGCTTGGGACAACAAATCTCGCAGCTTGAGAAATGCGGGACCACTATCAGTAAAGGCTAGTTTCCCCATAGAGAGAAAACCTTGGATAATAGAAACGTGTACCTTGCAGTTGGAGAATAGGTCTATAAAAAAACGCGCATAACTGAAACTGCGTTCAAGATACCAGGGTTGGAAAGGGATTACTTTATCTATTTTTAGATGTACCTCAAATTTTTTACTTTTTCGACCCAAACTTTTCACGGTTCCTTGGGATTGGGTCGTAATAGTGGTTTACTGTATTCACTTAGTTTGCTATAAGCCACCTTCTTGTTAACCACATATCAGGTTTGTGATTTAAATTTGAAAGATATTTAAATGTATTTGACTCTTAAGTTGCTTTCCTTGCATGCACAGATGGTGAAAATAATAGAACTTGGAACAAAAAAAATTTGTCCTCAAACACCTTAGCAGCGGCAGTACCTGCCGAGCCATCAGATTTTTCTGCATTTGGGAGATCAAAGAGAGATTCTGGAAAGACTGAAGGTATGGGGTAGTAATGGTTAAAGCATTAAATTTTCTTTCCAACTTTCAGTATTGCTGCTACTTGCAGATTGTACCTCTGTCAATGTCTACATATGCCTATACACATGCAGCCATAGACCTCTATTCACTAAAAAAAATTGTAATTTCTTTCAGAACATGGTATATGCAATATTCCTGAAGGTAGATTTTTGCTTAGTGGTTTAAAACACCTCAAATATTTACTTGAGGGGTGGTAAGAGGGGATAAGAGCTAATCATACCTCGTGCATGTGGTACCTCTGCAGAGAACTGCCACCTGCCCAAGGAATGTGTTGGCATAATGCAAGTTGCCTGCATACGTGCATTGGTGGAAAAGTACATGCTTGCAAGCTGTCCTTGTGACTATGGCAGAAGTTATGAGCTAATGTCTGCATTATGGTAGATAGCTGGATTCATATTTTAAATTGGCAATTAGTTTATTTCAAACTTCTCTGAAATTTCATGTGTTAAATCCAGAGTCCTGCTGGCTATAAGAAATTTTTGAGATTGTAATAAATTTTCTCTATCTGGGTTGGTTTATGCATTTGTTTATTCATAATGTAACCTTACAAATTATCAAGATTCAGATCTCTGCTGCCCAAAGGCGAGATTAAAATTCATATAACTTAATTATTTTTTGGTTAAACTTAAATATTTAGAATGGGGTAGTTATTTGAAATTTATTTAAAGGCCTTGGTAATCAGCAGGAGGGTATGATTAACATAAGGGGAGAGGGAGCAGATGTAAAATTATTTTGTAGGTGGTGCAGAAATTTGAGGTGAGAACTTAACTATTTGTAGCTTATTCCCATTAAATTTTTAGCTACCATGTTGTAAGGAGAAGTAATGTTGACAGAATTTAAGTGCTAAGCAAAATAAATAAAATTACTGTAACTGTTGACATAAATTTTCTGCGACACTCATGCCGGGTGAGATGTAGTCACGGTATAGTGCAGGTTTGTAGTGTTGGTCAGTAACATGGGGGGGTTCGCAAGCAGTCTGTCCTCGCTACTGGCTGACCGGAGCCTGGCCAGTGCACAGTGTGCGGAGTTGCTTGGTGGCATGGTACAAAGTTTCGCTGGATTCACAGACTGGTGTGCAGGGTGACACTGTCACGTGATAACGTGGGTGGGGGGCGGTGGTCCTGGCAGACTGCTGACCCAGTGATAGTTGTTGCCTGCTGCTACTGGGTGCAGCGGTGGTGCTCCGGCTGCCATAGCCCTGGTAGATCCAGGTAAGGGCTGGTGCAGTGTTGTTGCAGTGTGCCCAGAACCACGGATTTGAGATTCAGATAAATGTGTGTTCCCTGCAGTGGGTGGTGATTGGTAGTGGTGATCCATGCATTTTCGTGGGAGCTGTAAATGATGGAGGGAGCTGGGAGGTGAGGACTCTGCAACTGGTGGCAGCTTCAGCTTGTTCCTGAGGTTTGATACTGCAGTGTGGAGAAGGGGTTGTGGTAGAGCTCCTGTTAGCTTTGGTGGAGGCTGGTGCCTTTCTCTCCTGCCACTAGGTTTCACTCTGGGTGTAAGGCAGATGTTAGGATCTACGTCCGGCCTTGAGAGGGAAGCAGGCAATGATAGTCTCTAGCTAGTGTTCTGCCACAGCCGAAGCAAAGCACATGGCTGTACCCGTTAAACCCCAACCGGTGACACAATCACGGTGGTTGGAGCAGTGGGTTTTCTGAGGTGTCAAAAGACTGGGTCTGGGTCCAAAGGTGGTCAGGCCCCTAGAACCAGACTAGTACTCTTTCCGGCAACTTTTCAGTGTGGTGGGTGTAGCACAGGCTGGGCTGGTTGTCTATCCTTTTTGTGGATTTCTCCTCATGGTTGTGGCTTTTAAACTGCTGTGCACAGTATGGATGGCCATAGTGTTTGAGTACGTGCGCCCCGGTGAGGGGAGCCTGCAGTCCTAAACTAGGTTTGGAAAACTGGTGGCAAAATAAGCAGGCTCCTGCTTCTCTGGTGGACTGGTGTTTGAGGAAGCAGTCACCCTTTGAGATAACTCAGAGGTTAAGAAAGAATGTGTATTTATTTCACAATACAGTGGCCCATACTACCTCTTGCTACCAAAAAGCTGACTGAAAGTACTTTACGTAAGCCAGGTGAAGATGACTTGGTTCTAACATGGACAAGGACGATGAGGCTAGGTAACTAAGGGAACTGACCCTAACTATATCATTGTCCAGAAGGAACTATCGGAGAGCCACTATCAGAAGGTTAGGCAAGTCAAGAAGGGTGTTGATTTCTTCTGGTATTGCTGTTAGTTTCTGTAAGGTATGTAAGACAGCAGAGCGCCCCAACACACGAGGTGGAGCGAGCTGCTGGATATGTACTTTTAGAAGAGAAAGCAAAAAACAAAAGTTTTTGGTCCGTACACAAGAATATATTCTTGCTGGCCCACCCTAGTGTCGGGGTGCAGGTGGCTATGAGCTCGTACTGTGGGCAGAGCTAAGGAGGGTAGAGGCGCCATCCTTGGTGCATTCTGCAACTATCTGCCCTTGGAATGGGGTCCTGGTGGCTCATTAATGCTTCGCGGAAGGAGGGGAGTGATTGTCAGCAAGTGAACGGTAAAAGCTGACTTGTCTGTAATAGCCCCTGCAATGGGTGTCCTGTAGGCTTTGTGGTAGCTGGAAGTACAGGTTCTAACTTCGCCTGAGGTGATGTGGAGTCATGCACTGATGAGGCGAATGTTTTTAAGCATGTCAGAATATCACGTCAGCATATTGGAGTAATTAAATCTTGTTCAAATTACAGAAAAGCAGCAGTATGGGGATGTCCTGCGCAACATGATTGCCAGCCAAAGAAGTGTGGACGTAGATGTGCCAAGTGTCACTCATTCCCCTGCGACGAAATTCTCAGATGTGCAGGCTGAATATACAAAGGTAAGGTTTGGTGAGAAAATGTTCTTCTAGCGTATAGTGCAGCTATAAACTGAAATGGCACACTTTTAATGATGGCTAAAGATGCCTAAAAACAAGGTAATTAAAATTCGTGTAGAACTCCTGCAAATCAAAATCTGCAATGAAGTCATTGTTAAATTATCTCGAGCGCAAAAATTATAAATCTCAAATTAAATATAAATTTATTTTGGTATGCAGAAATCTTATGGGGGCAAAAAATATCAGGTGTGTATTTAGCCTCCCATTTTCAGTGTCTTCTTGCATGAAAATGAGAATTTGCTACTAAAACATTTGTATACACCCAGTCTTCTGAATAAACTGATTTCATGGAAGGGCATATATGAAACCTGTGTACAAGAAAATGTGTAAGCAGAATGTCAAACTCGTGTAGGAAGTGCGAAGTTTTGAGTTAATTACTGAAAGTAGTCTAGAAACATAGTAATAACCATATTTATTTAAACGCATGCTCCTCTGTGGATAAGTGGTTAGGGTGCTGACTGCCCGCACATTAATAGGTGGAGGGGAGTCAAAACTCAAGAGTAATTCGGAGCGTTAAGCTATCTGTTCCGGGCAGCCTTACTATCTGTACCACAAGGGACATTGATAATCATGATGCCAGCTGTCCCAATAAAGGTAAATGAGCTCAATCGGTCACTAGATATGAGCGATTGTGCCAACGTTATGGTGCAGCAGTTGGGGAGTACTTCTGTTCTTGGGTGTCAAACCCGAAGTTTCCTGCCAGAATTTAGCCTCGCCATGATTAATTGGCTAGAGGGGCTCTCTCTGTATTTGAATTTGTATAAGGGTTGGCTGAATGGGGACTTCCTTGAAGTCGGATTCTTTGTCTGGTTCACACCAACCTAACATGTTTTAGTGGGGTTTTGTGGTTAGGAGGCAATATATTATAATCAATAGGGTAGTTTGCTGATACACTATAAACTAGTGTACTAGGGTGCAAGTCAGGAATTATCTGGTTTAATATAGCTTGCTGCAATAAGGCACTCCTCACGTCGCCTCTGAAGACTTCCAGTACCACAGTGTTTGTGCATTGAGTAATTTAAATTGAGGTTGTCAATAGGGGTTGCGTACAAGCAGTCCTGGCCAGGGCGAAATTTACAGTAGCTCCCTTGGACCTGCTGTTCACAAGGGCAACTAGTAACGAAACCTTGTACCTTGTATCGGTGGCGGGTGCACTGGAATCTAGGGTTTTAGGTCCTTTGTCAAGCCCTGCCTCCTGGGGATACAGCACTCTACACGGCCAGATAGACATGAAGTTAATGAGAAATAACTGCACTCTAAATGAATACACACTTAATAGCAACAATAAAAAAAAAATGTAAGATCTAAAATTAAAATTTCAGTGACACACAATGGGTAAAGTTTGATAAGTTATAGTTTATTAAGTTTAAAAAGATAATGTAGCAAGACCTGGCTAATGAATACTCTCTATAAAAGCTAAGAAAGGAATGATATTAAAACACTGAAATAAAATACACAGGCGAAGGCGAGCCTGGGAAAAATTAACTAAACATGAAATTCATTCCCTACAAATTCCTAATTAACTAAGCAAAGTACACTATTCAGTGTGATCGTAACAAGGGGCTCTATCCAGGGGGACATAAATGGCGCAATGACCTGTTACCATGGAGTCAAGGGAAGTTTGAGGTAAGGGTGAGTAGGTACAGGTGTGGGATTTACCAAACGTAGAGCTGTCCTGGGCGGCCTTCTGAAAGTTGCCGGCTGGAGATAGTGGTTAGAGCCCTGCCTCGGGCTGCTGAAGCGAAGGAGGTTGAACCCTGGGCGGGCTGCAGAAGTCTTCCGCAGACTGTAGGAGAGCTCGTGAACCTTACGGCCAGTGAGCTCCGGTGTCTCTGCTGGACCACGGGGCTGTACTTATATTTATGCGAAAATCGCCCTGTCAGGGATTTTCTGGAGGTGGGGTGTAGCATAGCCTTCCAACACTGGCTGGTTTAACTGTTGCGGGAGTGCCGCTCAATTTCTCCCCCCTGGTGGAGGCTGACATTTTCATGCGCCCCAGACTGAGGCAGGCAGACCAAGACTTCAGGTCAGAGGGGTGCTATCATCTTGAGGGTGGTATGGAACTTCTTGGCCAGGCAGGGTAGCATAGCATAGTATATTTCAAATAAACTATATTTCTTTGTTGGGGTCGCTCTGGCACGTTCCTTCTTGATTGGATGTGGAAGATCATAAATTGACGTGAAGTTAAATTACATGGCTGATCAAATAAAGCCTGACTTTATTTTAAAATATTATTTCAAAGTCTCGGCGGCCAATGAATTTGCCTTGTGCTTAGCACGCTCAGATGGGGCGAAGTTGGTTGTAGTGCGCAGCTTGGTAGCACAGAAGGCTGGCATGTGCGAATTTGAATTTCTCAATTAAAATTGGTTATTATACACTTTAAATTTTTACTAGTGGATATTTTGCTAAGTCTGCAGATACATATAAGCTTCTTAATATCATTGACAAATGTGATTTTTGCATTACTTTAGTCAAATAAAATCAAATGCACAAGTCTCTTCAAAGCACATATTAGAGATTTTTCTCAGTTAAATTAGTACTATAAATATTTAAGTGAAGTCGGTTTTTACAATTACAGTATAACTCCAACTTTTCTGAAGGGACTGAAAAAATGCTTATTAACCAGGGGAAAACCTAAGTCTAATTACACATGCAGGTGGACAAGGTGCATAATTATTAAACTTATTAGGCAGGAAAACCTAATTGGGAACTTCTTAATGTGGTTTCACTGTATTTAAAACAAAATCTCCAGTATAAAAGGCATGGGTTGTGAACAGCTTTTCACAAAATAGCCAAAAGTGTTGGAAATCAGTCCAAAAAAAATTATGCATAATAGTGAAGCAAGCAGTCTGACCTAAAGCCATTGCTGTTTAGCCTGGACCTCCTCCCTCCACAGCTGAAGATGTGAAAACATTTGCACAGGGGTTGGTTTGGCTGTACGTGGGCATAGATGCAACCTGCCCTAACTTGGCCACCATCCACAAACACCCCTTACATGCTGCCATTTCATGTAGCTACCATAGAATGGGCGTAAGAAGTGTCATCTCCACTTGCCACCGATCCTCAGGGTGTCTCCGGTGTCATTGCACAATTACAGCCCCAGTAAATAGCAGTTCTTCAGCAATTGCCTCAACTTCCTTAAGCATAGGTACTCCACTTCAAACTACTAGTAAAGTCTGTTAGGGAAGAGTAGCTTAAGCATTTGTTATGCTCTGTTCGGAAGCCGTGCATTCTAAACAGAAGGCCTCATTGTAACTTTATCGGAGACTGCCTAAATTTGGTAGGCAGTTGGAATTTGAACATGTCTAGGCCACATTTGTACCCAGGTCAGAACAAGATTTTTTTTAAGCAAGCTTTATGTGCAATGGGCACTTTAGGTTATATTACTCTAGTAATCCCCCTAGTTGACCCTTGCTGCTGGCTGCCAAGGCAATCCACTTAGGGGCAACTAGTTATGTTGCTGCATGGGCTAATACTATTTTTTTCTCCCTCCGTTTGACTTGTCCTGGAAATGCTGCCAGGTCTACATGTGTTAAATGATGAACAATGTTCCAGGGGCATCTCTAATACAAATTGATGTGCTCTTTGGTCACGCCTTTCTGCAACTGGCATCTCTTCCCCTCTTTGTCGGTCTTTGTAATGAAAAAAAGTGCATAGTTGATAAATGTGAAATCTCGCAAGATTCCAAATTTAAAAAAATATTATCCATAAGTGTTGTGCATCAGTACACTGCTATTGGAATTGATAATGTTTTTGATTGTACATTAAGCATTTTTCATGTGTTGGATGTAATTTTGTAAGATAACTACAGTGAAACCATGTTAAGAAGTTCCCACTTATTAAGCAGGAAAACTTTTTAAGTATTTTTTCAGTCCCTTAAAAAAGTCTTAGCAGAGTTTTATTGTATTTTGGTGTAAAGGTGTGGTATAATGCAAATGTCTCCCCATGTTAAGTAAATGGTCAAGGGGGAAAAAAATATAGCTGTAAATCTGAGATCCAGAATTTTTAAAAAGGGAAAAAATGTGGCAGTCATGTTTAGAAATGCTGTAGGGTATCTATGGCAAATACACTAAACTTGATAATTGGGTCTATCAGCGAAGGTGAAGACAGTAAATTTTTCCAAAAGTTCCTGTGCTTATTAAATATTAATATTAAAATGTTTAACTAAGAATTTTTTTGTTTAGAATGCATTCAAAAAGCCAGTATTGTAAATGTTATTGTACTATAACATGTCTATAAGTATTACACTAAGCAAATATTAATTTCTAAACCAGATGGCTGTACATATTTTCTTGGAAGCTGAAAATATAAATCTTAAAGGCTAGCTAATTTGCAAAAGTGAAGATTGGAAATGGAAGTGGTACTAAACTAAAGCCAATGAGTTTAGAGACTCTGCAGTCATGGCTAGTTTACCAAGTCAGATAGCTTGTTTTTGTAGAAAGGCTCAAACTTAGCAAAAATACAAATACCTAGTTTCCAATATGAATTTGTGCACTTTTCAGTTTACCCATCACAGTACGTAGGCTTATTTCAAAAGCGGGATGCCCAAACAAGTTGCTCGCCCATTGCTACATGTACCATTAAAAGGACGGTGTACAAAAACATTTTCCGTAAAATTGTTTGTGTAATTTCAGTAAATGTTCTGGTAATATTTGCCAGGAAAAGGAAGAACCAATTATCTAAGCCTGTAACTTTTTAACTTTAACTGTATCCTGAAAAGAAAAAAAAATTAAATGAAATGTTTAGAACTTCCTGCACAGTTAAAGCATTACGAGAAAAGTACTGTTATTTGGGTGATATTTAATCTGTGGGCTTCCATTGCATGTAAAAGAAGTCGCATTGTTAGATCTAATTTCCACAGTACAGTGCACAGATGGATTCTGCATGCCTTGAGCATAGGAGCTAAGAGGCACTAGGCATGCAGGTTAGTCGCTTGTATTGCTCCCAAGTTTCAGAGGCTTAAAAGTGCAGAACAGCTCCCTATATACGAACCTTAATACGTTGTTCCAGGTGTCTTGTGATGCTATAAGAGCATCTGGACCAGTGGCTGGATTTGGCCTGAGAACTACAGATATGGAAAACATGAGCTTGGAAGAACTAGAAGATTGCTTAGATGTTCTAGGATCACTTGTCCTCTCCACAGTTGTCAAACAGCAAGTTTGGACTCTAATTAGGCGTGTAAGTGTCAATTCTACCCATTGTTTTTTAATTAGCATTTGACATGGGCATAAGCAGTGTAGTAGTATGTGGTTGTCGATTGGTGTATTATGATAGAGATGTGTAATGGTGTAAAATTTCAAAGCAAAAGCAAAAAATTATTTTAGGATGCATTTAAATCTTGGTAGTGTCACAATACGCAAAATGAAATATGCTTCACCATTACAAATAAACTTAAAAGCACGAGTGAAGATTTTGATAAAAAATATAATGTAATAAAGGTTTCCATAAAGTTTCTAACCATAGAACTGGAGAGTATTTCTACAAGGAAGTGCAAAAAAAATCTGATATTTACACATTTAATCATGCAGGTCTTGTTTTTTAAATGGCACAGCAATGTTGATGTGAGTTTTCACGTCAAAGCAATATTTGTTGCTGTTGTCACTCTGTTCATTTAATCACACAATACACTTTAAACTCCTGCGAACGATAAATAACTTATTTTGGTATTCTTAAGATCTTGCAATGAGATTAAAATTGATTACCATCTTAGAGCAATTATCAAGAACCTAACCACTAAGTATGAGTAGTCTGCAGTTTTTAAAAACTCTGGGCAAATATTTAGTGCATAATTATATCTGCCTAAAAATATTTGTCTATATTAAGTCTACATATTTGGTTTTGAAATAATGCTAACATTTTTGGTTAGTGCTTCGCAGTTCATATTAATTCATTAAATTGTATGTGCAGCAGCAACCTTGCTAGATGTAGATTTGATTGTTCTATTCTGAATAAGTTTGGGACAAGTCATGTTTACTTGAGTGTTTCAAATACTTTTCATTACTATCGGCTTATACATGAAGCAAGTGCTCTACAATGGAAAATTGTAAATCTAAATGTTTGTATGTAAGAGTTTCCATTGTAAAAACAGTTAAGGATTGTAGTTTTAGAACCATTAAATTGGCAATTTTGTGCTGTTTCGTGAATATTCTCAAATTTCTGTAATTCCAGTAAATAAAATGTCATATTTCACGTTAGTGTTTAGGTTGTGGTTCACAAAAGTATCTAGACCTTACTCATTAAACAATTCTCAATTTATTCTCAACAGTTGGAGAAAGAATAGGTACTGCATTTACCCAAGTATAGGACAGTGAAAATGACTTGGTCATTTTTTATGGTAGACAGGAAAAATTTATTCCTCAATCGTTGGGCAATGTGGTTTAGTAGGATTAAATATTCGCACTTCAGGCTTGCTTAAACATACAGCAAGACACTGATGAAGTACATGAAACAGTTTTAGTTTTAATTCCCAACTTTAAAATGTTGCAATGGTATAAATGTTAAGTGAATATTTTGGCTTGCACATCAAACTGGTGTTGGTTGTAGACATTCCGTAGTCAACTTTATTTGTGGCAACCAAATTGTTTTGTGGTGTAACAGGCAAAGATTTGCTGCATGTTCCCATGTTATAAGTTACTGTACCAGTACTCGTACCGGTGGCAACATGTGCAATTTCTACACAACCCTTATTGCTAAGAATACAAAAACAGAAGCTTCTGCCACTTTTACTTAAGGAAAAAATCAGGCTCAGAGTAAAATACTGTGGAAACATTTGTATGAAGAAGAGTATTTTTTTTATCTCCATTATCTTTAGTTTTTTGTGGTATAGGTTCCAAATTTGTTGAATAGCAATATTAAACAGTTGAGTGTTACTTAGACTAGTCAATGTAGCTTTGGCGTGCGCTGGATCACTCGCTCTGGTGTAAAATTGATTCAGATTAGGCGCTGGCAGAAAGCCTAACGCCAGTCAAGATGGCTAAGGATTCTAGCATATTGTGGTACCACCCAGAGTTGACTGTACAGACTACAACATTTGCCCTTTGAGGTAGGGCTGACTTGCCATGGTACTTGCTCACAGGTGTCCTGGGCAGTGTAGGGGCAGGTCGACAAAGACCAGCAACTGGGTGATGCTGGCTGACTAGTGTCCATATAGAGATGCAGTTTTGCTCCACTCGGTGGCTGCGCTGCTTCCGAAGTTAGTGTCCGAGATGCCCAACCTGGTCACTCCCAGTGACCAGGGCACAAATTGCTGGATGACACTTGATGCCTAGCCTAGTGTGCATAGGGAAGTAAAAAGGGATGCTGACTGAAGAGGTCTCTCCAGGTGATGGGCAGCTTGAGCTTGTTCCTGTGAGGTGTCTACCAAGTACAGCGGGGCTAATAGTGCACACCTGCTTCTCAGCAGGAACTTCTTTTTCTCCTCCCTTTGAGCTCTGTGCCTCTGAATAGCATAGAGGTAGCAGTGACACTTTACTAAGTGTAGAGCCAAAAAGCAGTTAACGGCGTGAACCCTGTGCTCCTACCGTTCTGCACCTTGGTGCACAAACCTAGAGTGGTGGGTCGTGTGGGCAGTCTTCCTACTACTGTCGGGGTGTGATCCAGTAGGTTGGGCCTCCAGTCCCAGGAAAAACATCCCTGCCAACACCGGCTGCGCTTCGGCAGAAATATAACCTGAGGTGCCTGTCGTGCTCCTGTTGGACGAAGTATTTAGTGGTTAGGGCTCTGACTTTGTGTACAACGTAGAGCGAATGGGTGCCATCGAAAGTGGTTGTTCAGACGTACAGATTCCTGAAGAGGATCTGTAGTCCTACGCTATGGATCGTACAGTTATAAAAACACTCTTGCTTGCCCAGTCATAAGAGTACCTAGTAGTCTGAAAGGATTTACCTGTATAACATTCACTCTGGGGATACGATAAAATGTTTATTACGAATAATAAATACTGGCAACATGTACTCTTACTAGTAAGCAAAGTGCGAATGGTAGTAAGCCATGCTTTACAGGTGGTGGTGACCTGCTACTAGGCTATCAAAGATTTAAATGACTTAGATGGCTGTGAAAATAACTCTTATGCAGTTACTCTACTCAGAGGTTATCTTGAGTGACTTTACAAAAGGGGCAATTACTTTCAACGGTAGTGGGTGTAGTTGCCACTTACCAACAAGTAGCAGCAGCTGTTGAACCAGGAAGATCAACAGCAGAAGTGCGGACTGAAGTCTTGCAGGTTTCTGGTCTTGAACTTTTGGAAGCTGGTGGTGGTAGAAGCCTCTGGAATTTCTGGAGAGATCTGAGAGGGCCTAAGATTCTGTAGAGCCCCAGAAGTGTTGAGACGAGCTATTAGAGAAAACTAGCATCTTCGGCCACACAATGCCTTATGTTGTGCGCTTGGCTGGCTCTTGCCTGGGCTGGAGTGGGAGGTGACGTCACTCAGACATCTTGGAGCGAGCAGGGTAGGAGAATCTACCCTCGTGCTCAGTTATGGCCTCGGGGTGCTCAGCCCTCTTCGGTAAACTTTGCTGCAGCGGTACTGTGCCATGTCGAAGGCAGACATGTTACTGCGGCTGCTTGGAAAAAGTAATTTCACATGCTAGAACTGCTTACTAGGCTGGGAGCGATAGTTGCACTTGTGAATGTGTTGGGTGTTTGACCTTTCTTTGGGTTAATGTAGGTACTTCATGAGTAGTGTGAGAAAGTTGGGGCAATAACAGGAAATACCACGTGTCCGAAACTGTCCCTCCCTGTCCCTCCACGGGAAACAATTCTGTTGCCATCTATGGTTGTGGTTCCTGGTATAATAATTTAAAATGAGTCCCATAAGCAGCATTAGTCACAGTGAACAGGTGTTTTGCTAGAGTTTGCAGTTATTTTACTTTAACCTTAGTTTTATTATGTACCTTTTAGTCATTGATACTGTGTTTAAGTAGTGAAGTGCAACTGCCTTGTGTAAAAACACATAGGGAGTTGGATACACAAAGTACAGAAAGTGTAGTAACGAAAATTTAAATACTTCGGAGGTAAAGATGTGGTGATCCTAGGGGCTGTAATGACTGATCAAAAGGGATAGTGTGTTTCTAATTATAATTTTGTTACCTGCACATGAACTGCAACTGTATGCAGTGGTGTAAAATTCTTAGAAAACTCAAATGATGTTCTTAAGCAGATTTTAAATATCTTGACAAAGAAAGACTGATTACACAAACTTGAGACTGACAATGTGCATTATATGACCAAAAAAGTGTACTCTAAAAATACATAAGGATGAAATAATATGACTAGTGTTCATGGAAATGTGTATTGATAAGAACTAAATTGAAAGTTGCATTGAATTTAGATTAAAATTGTTACAAAAAAGCAGATTACCTAATTTTAATAAGTCAAAATTTTTTTACCAAAAATGTATTCACAGAAAAACATTTTTCAGGCCCTAGTTACTTTTTTATTGGCAATTTTATATCCTCCCACTGCTTTTTAAAGTAAATATTTTCGTGTACATAATAAACACATAGTATATATTTCACCAGGCTCGAAAGTTATCAAAGGTTACAATAAAATATATTTGACAAATATTCCAAATGAGTTCCTAACATGCTAACTTTACCATGAATAGCCAACAGTAATGGGTAAACATTAAGTCTGAACAATGTTGTAGTTTCCCTCAGCTAAGCAGTTTGTTTTTGTACATAAAATTAGTAGGTTTTCCCATCACCTTTGAAAGTGAAAGACTCGATGTAATTATACTTGTTCCAGTACAACTTAACTTTCCACCTTGCTGAACTGGGAAGCCTGGTTGCTGGAGTGTCTGTTCAAGAGTTGAAAAAGATCAGCTTGGACCAAAAAGAACCAGGTGCCCTGGACACACTGGCAGCACTTTCTGCGACTGTAACAGATGTTGAAGCAGTGAGTTGGCAGTTCTACTGGTGATACTATTTAAAAAAAAAATGTATTTTAGGAAATTGATGCACACTTATCAATACAGACTATAATTAACTGGTCAGTCTTAAAAACAAAGGCTTGGAATGGGAAGGGTGCGTAAAGTTCAGTTCCCTCTCCCATATCGATTGCTTACAGATGCATGTTGCTTACTGATACAAGCTATGACTTTGCTTCATCTGTGTATATTTTCCCTGTTGCATTGAATGGGGTCCGAACTAATGTAATTTAAACCTATGCCTACAGGTTACTCCCTTGTTGCAATGTAGGCAAAGAACACTTTACACTGCCCACAAAGGGACTTGACAACCCTTATGGGACCCTGGCAAGGGCCTGGCCAGCGGTTTTACCTGCGCACAGCCAAGAATTGCCACTTATCAGTTCTTGTTAAAGCAACAGCCCTAGCAGCTTGCACCACCTCTTGCACTGGAGCTCTGACTGCTGTCGCCATGACAACTCAGAAGCTCTTAAGCTCAATCACCAGCACCTACCAGACTTTAGTGTATCCCTCTGCCCCCTCCCCCAGTCATCCCTGAATTTGTTAACCCTCCCCAGTCGATTGCCCCCGCTAATGGCTACCCCATAACACTTTAGGAAGTGCCCCCCCCCCCCCCCCCCAAGTCCCTTCAGGAACACGGCACAGTGTGGATAGGGAAAGTTAACAGCTACCCAGTCAATTTCCATCCCAGAGTCTAGAACAGTCCCCTTAACCTGGATTTGCGTAGCTTATTACTTAGTCAGCTAAAGGTAGTCGGGAGGTACTACGGGCCACTGTGTATTCCTCAGAATAAGTTTCTCACCTACCTAGACTAAAATGTCCCTAACGACGGTGATATTCCTAGTAGAAGACAACCTGCCAGAGTGAAGCAGCAAGACGTTGTTTAACACCCCCTAATTTTACAGTCTAGCGAAAGATTGCAGGCTTCCCCTCAGGGACTCTTACATCAAAACCACACACTTTAAACAGCCACCCATTTGGTGCACCCAGTGAATCGAATGGCAGAGCCCCAACCACTAGTCAATACAACCCTTAAGAAGGTTACAGTCAATCACACCACGCGAATTGCTGGACGAAGTGTTTGACTGGTACTGGAGGGCCAGCCCATCTTAGGGCTTACAGTTGCAATTGTCGGACAACTCTGAAAACCAGACCTCAAACCACCACACTGCTTGTTGCCAGTTGGGTTAACAGATATGCTCTGTCTGCATGGCTGCCGCTATGGCAGAACACTCATAGTTAGGGACCAGAATCTTCTGCTCTCTTCTTGTGGAAGGCCGTAGCACCCCTCCATGCCTTGCGGGAGAGAAAAGCCACTCCAACCTACAAACTACCTGGGGCTGCACCCCAACCATTAAGGTATCGTACCAAGATAACCCTTCAAGACAGCTCAAGCCACTCGTTAGTTGGTGGGGCTTCACCCCTAGCTCCCACAAAGATGCTGCACCCAGTTGTTGCAGCCTTCCATTGTCAGTAAGAAGTACCACTGGGCCTAGCCTAACCCTGGTACCTAGAGCTGCAGCACCAGCCCAGTCTGAACCTATGGCAGCAGTTTAGAACTGGTAGATCCCCAGGTACTGCTGCAGCTTAAATGCCTCCGAAAGCCACTGCCATCTTATTTACTCCAGAACACCTGTTCACCTTCACTGGTCCTCAATCAGCTGTGATCTCCAGTCACACCACCCGGCATGTAGCAAAGCCTGGACTCTATTTTGTACCTAGCAGACGGGCAGCTCGACTCGCCCTGTACAATGGTCAGGTTCCTACCAGCAAATAAGTTTTTAACCAGCCAGCCTAACCCTTGTGATGGGACTGCACAATAAAAACTAGCTCTTTTTGTAATGTAGCTACAGTCTGCACCAGATAGTCGCACATAATTTCCTATTGTGTACTGTTGACAATTATAAACTAAGACTTTAATTTTTGCTTATATAACCACAAGTTGTAGCAAATATAATTTTATGGTATATTCTTTTATTTGAATCTAAAGTAGAATTTTTTTAAACAATTTCCAGCTTAAGAAGATAGTGCAGCTGTTTACTGATGCAAATTTCAAAGCCCCGCATCCACAGCTCGGGGCAGAAACTATGTTAGCTCTGGGGAAGGTAGCATGCAATCTCTCTGTGATTTTCCTCCGCAAAATTGCAAACGGAAAAGAAGTGTTTCATGCTTCGGCAGCGCTGGCAGAGATGGACACCTGTGATGGGGTGTGCCTCAGAGAGCTTACCCAGCAGATGTCACAGAGGCTGGGATCAATTACAAATTGGACTTCGGATGACATAAGGAGCCTCGGAGTGCTAGCTGCAGGTAAAGGCAGTCTATTGTTAATTGAACACATTTGAAGTAGGTTTAAAAAGTCGCTACCTCTACGTATCTTTAACAAGCACACTTACTGGCATTTACCCAGTAAAATTGATGACTATAAAGGTATGACAGTTGAAGTGTTAAGTAAAAGTTTGAAAAACTGAGATTTTTTCCCAATGGATACATGTAAGCATTGGTAAATATGTAACACATTTGCATGGTTCTCATTCACACGTGAATAAAATAAGCAGCCCATGGCAATGTTAATTTTATTTATAGTGAAAGTATATGAAAGCAGAGCTTCCGAAAAGGTTAATTTCCTTGCTGGACAGTGGCATTATTGGCAAAATTAGAACTTGAGTACATAGCTTGCTAAACCATAGTTAACTTTCTGTAATACATAGTCTGTCGACATATTTCCTCAAAATTGCTTTTCAAACAATAGGAAAAATGTTTCTACGAATTTGTTCCAGGAATTCCTGCTGAGAGTTGGTCCACACTGAAGCAGACAGCAATAGAAAACCCTCTGTTTGGACTTCAACCATCTGCTGTAAAATGTATGGAAACAGAAACGCTGAAGGTAGAGCCTTATGGTTTGTCTCGAATTTTACTAAAGATTTTGTGGATTGTGGACATAGTCAGACCATCTTATCAGTATACGGTAGTTGCATTTGTCTACACTTGCATATTTGTCGGTGGCTAAGAGTTCTCAGGTGTAAGTGTAACATTCTGCCAATGTGGCTGGTGGGCTGGAGTGACAAGGTATTACACGTGGTTACTTCCAGTAAATGTAGACGTTATCAGAGCTACATCGTTTACCCATAGCTGATGGTGCACTATTTAAGAGAAATTTCCCTTGCCAGAATTATTGGCCTAATATGCAGAGGACAGTTGTCAATTCACACTAAAATGACACATTGCCGTTAATGGGGGAAAATGCTAGAATTGAAATTTGGGAATGTGTTCCTTCGAAATAGTCATGCATGATCTGTTAAACAGAGAACTTCCCTGTATTTGGCTGGTCCTGAAAGTTCAGCCTGTCGAAGTCTAAGTGCACTGGATGAACTAGAGAATTAGCTTCACGAGTGGTGAAGTCACAGTTGAAGTTCCATACTTCGTATTACCAAAATAAATTACTATTACTGTTAAGTTGCAGATAGTTGCCACAGAATGCAGATCCATCCTCGCTGCCACTGCTTTCACTGATAACGGACAACCTGACAGTTACACACAACGCACCTTCACAAACCATGCATTTACATTTGCATAGAACATTTCCAAAATACATGCTAGTTCTTGAGGTAAAATTACACCTTAAAATAAACCGTCATGGATGAGTAACACACTTGAGGTTTAAATTGACAAACGTGAACAAAGAATAAAAACATTAGGTTGGTAAGTGACTCCCCTTAGGGCAGTAGTCACTAAGGCAAGACAGTTTTTGTTCGGATGCTAGGTCATGTGCAGCCAGTGGTGGGGAGTTATGGATTAAATCACTTTGTGGTACTGGTACTCGTCCAGTATAGAGGACTGGCCTGGTAGCTTTATGATAAGGCACAGAATCAGGCTCTGAGTGTGACCTTGTATTTCAGAGGATTGGCTCGAAGAGGTATACCTGGGTGATGCATAACATTTGGCGACAGTTTAACCTGGGTCAACTCTGGCTAGTGAGTGTGTAAACTAGCCTGGTTTACGGGCAATGGCTCAAATGTGGTTGGTTGATTGGGTTAAAAGGGTGTGTTTCGTAGCTCAAATGGATGGGGTTCTTGCAGAGGTCTTTAAGAATTCTGGAATGATTGGAATATGGAGACTGCACAATGCCTGGGCTTAATCCTTTGAAGAGAACTGCCCAATCTTGGAAAAGGATGGGGGGAGGGGGGGGGGGGAGGTGGAGGTTAAGCACTTGAAAGTGCCCAGAGGCAGTTAGTACCTGCCCTCTCAGATACCACTCAGACATGTTCGTCCAGGTGCCCTACCTACTCCAAGTCTGTGAAGTGACTAAGCAATGTGTTGTCGTAAAAGTGTAAAACCATGTGTAGCATCCGTTGACTCTAGCGGTCTCCCTCTCTCTCTGCACTTGGCGTCGAAACTCTGGGAGCACAGTCAGGCCTCATTGTTGAAAGTCCCTGCAAGTGGGAGTGTCTCGAGAGGGAACTGTCTCCCCACACTCGGAGAACACTAACTCCGGCATCAAAATGCCATGGAGAGAGTATGCTACTGAGCAGACAAGCTGGCCTCTGGAGAAAAGAGTACCTAGCATCTGAGCTCTTCCGTTTTGTACTCCAGGGAACACTGTGCGTGTGTACTCAATTGGAGTTTGGCTCATGTGAGATTTTCTGTTACCTACAATCCCTTGATGGTAAAACATCTGTTTAACAACTGTTTACTTCCTGTTAAAAGTAATAAAGTACCCTGTAATATTGGCAAGAGCTTAAGGAATCTTAAACTACACTGAGCCAGGTAGAAGTTGACGTGGGCCTAAGCTAACAATGGCAGGGTAGACAAGCATTATGAAATTAACTTAAACTGATACTACTGCTACATGTTTGCCCAGAAAGGGCTGCAGTGTCTGGGTGTAGAAGACACTGGTCATGGTGTATCTTCAGCACGAATGCAGTGAAAATAAGCTGGAAAGAATGGCACTGGCAAAGAGTTGCGGTGGAGACAAATAGGTGGTTCCTTTGACACAAATGTGGTGAAGGAGGGTAGGTTTGGAGCAAAGCGAGCACTGATGCAGTTCTCTGGCAATGGCTGCAGTGGAGAAATGAAGACGGGGTCACGAGCGGGTGAGCATCCTGTTATTTATCTAGCTAGTTCTTCCCCTTTAGTCGGCCTTATAGGGGTGCTAGAGGGGGTAGCTGTAGCATAGCTTCTTCATGGTGTGAGGTCACTGGCCAGCTTGGAGAACAGATGTGGCGAATTGAACTGGAAGAGCAATCTAGTGGCGTGCTGAGATACTCTGTGCCTTGGATGCATAGCATAGGCAGCCGGTGAATAATGTAATCTGTGGGCTGGAAGGTAGATTCTTGAGCCGTGCAAACAGTAAAATGTTGGGTCTCGTGATGCTTGGTATCAAAGAAAACTAAGTTGGAATTGGGTGGCAAGGCTTGCTCACTGATGAGGCGAAGTAATACGTCAAGGTGAAACATGAATATAAGTACAGTAATATTGTACATGTGAGGCTATCTAACAAGGTTAAACAAGATTTTAACACGAGACTTGAACATAAATGGTACATGCTAAAAAAAGAGAACAGGAGTAGCAAAATTCTAGTAAGAATGGCAATAAACAAGGGTATCTTAAAGTTGGCGTGCAAAATAACTAAGCATAAAATGTGGTTTGGGATGGTCTAGCCATTAGTGTTACGTGCATTACTAATCTAGGTAATGAAAAAGAATTGAGCTGTCATCTTAGTGTGACGTTCTTTACTATGCAATACCAAAATTGAGTGGTACAATAGTAGTAAAAAAGGTGGTACATGTAGTGGTAAAAGTGTTTGTACAATAGTGCAAATGTGGCGGGTGTACAAATGGTAATGTTCTAGGGCGTACGACTATCTTAGAAGGTAGTACGGTAACGTTAACCACCCTGCCAAGCCCAGTTTAGCCTACCATGGCAAATGCTATACCTTCAATTATGCCTAGGTGTAAGGGGATTAGATATGGTATGTGGGCGCTTGGGGGCAGGTTTACTATGGGCTAGAGGGGTCACACTAGTGAGTCAGATAGAGGTGGATTCCTGCCCAGGGAGTGTGATCCTCACTATTAGGGTCGCCAATATGCATGATGCCAGTTGTCCCAAATGGATGAAATGGAGAGATGATGGGGGTGCTTGGTCTGGCAGATGAAAATTAAGTTGGGTAAGTAGGTGGACGGGCTGGGACGAAGTCTACCAAGGGGCATGTCACATGTGTATGGGAGTTGGGTTGTGATGGGAGTCGAGCCCGGATCACCTTTCCTGTTGCCAGTTTAATGTCGCAATATTTTGGGAGTACTGTGCTTACGGGATGTTTCACTCTGATATGCCATCTGGATTTTAATTTAACATTACTGAAAGTTTTCTTGGGCTGGCTGGTAGGGTTGCCATGGGGAATAGCCTTGTTCTCCAGGCATAATTTCTCCTGTTCTTCGTATTCAGGCCAATTGCCACAGAGTAGATGATTTAACGGGGATGAAATATCCAAAGGGAGAGATGGCTGATGGTGTTTGATTGGGAACCTAACAGACAGGTCGTCCTGACATGGTGTGGGCGTTAACTCGTGTAAGGGTGCAACGTTCCCTACGTCTGTGCTTACTAGGAGCACCACCTGTCTAGTATTCACACAATAAAAAAGCTTGGGAGCAAGGGTCCGTTAACTACTGGTAATGGTACGATTGAATTCAATGTTACGTGGTTCTTTATTACTTGGTTTTTTCAATAGCGGTAAATGCAATAATTAGGACTAATACAGAAAGCAGAATTATAAATAAATTGATTTTACCAACACTGGAGGAAAAAGGAGAATCCTGTGAATAAGTCGGGCAAAGAATACCCTGAGGGACTTGAAATATAGCTATGCAACTTTACAGCGGCTAGAATAAGGGAAAGCTAATCAGGCAGGCAACATGAAACACGATGGTTTGTTACTGCAGAATGAAGGGAAGTTTACTTTGGTAAGGATTACCGGGTTAAAGCAGGGTATACCTGTAGCTGTTGGACTTCTCACGTGCAGGTCCTCGGTGACATGCAGGTTTGGAGAGTCTTGATGCGGGTTTAAGGTCCAGGTCAAGAAAGGATGGTTGGCGGTAGGAAGTGGGAAGAGTCCTTAGTTGGACTCGGAGAGCCTTCTGCAAGCTGCATGTAAGTCCTCCCTGCAGACGAGTGGAGAGCAGCAGTGTTCTTTCGGACTGGAGGGAAGGTAAGTCCTAGCAGACTGAGAAGTCGTCAGACTGGGGGGTTGGCCTCTTCGGTTGCTGAGCCCGGCGCCACTCCATGGTGCTGGCTGCCGGACCTGTATTTATACTAAATTTTCTCAGTTCAGCAGTTCTTTGGGGTGCGGGGGAGGTAGCGTAGCATTCCAACGCAGGGGCACATTTATCGGGGTGCAGGCATGCTGAATGTTTATCTCCCTGCGTGGAGGAGACAACAAATTAAAACCCCTGTCTGAGGCGGCCGGCTGTGACGTCACAAGGTCATGGGTGCAGTCCTCCCTTGTGATTGCAGGAACTTCTTTCAGGGATGAGACACGTAGTAGAACTCTAAAATTCCAATAGCAGGGGTGCCTTTTGCATGCATAATTCTGGACTGGCAATGGGGATTGTAATTACGCGTGTAACATAAAATGCGATTGGCTACCCAGACTTGTGGGCTTCTTAGCGTGTTTGGTTTGCCGCTTGTGTATTCCCGCCCCAGAGTGCACATGGCAGAACTAAAAGCAAGAAACAAAATAATAGAAAGCAGAAACAACACAGTACTTTAATCCTTCATGAGCCAGTTCACGTTGGCAGCATAGCTAGTACCATGGTCTAGAGCATAAGTAAAAAATTAACTGAACACGCCGTGCATTCGTAGTTGACCAGGTATTTCCGTAGCTTGCATAGTCTTTGCGACACTGCTTTAAATTATGTAAAAGGAAGGGGTTTTGCTTCTGTACACTCCCTACTCTAGAATACACACGTACACTTATCAAGGGTTAACTAATCCTATTCTCTTGTGGTCAGGGCACTTCACATGGTGACAGGGTTCTCTTTTTTTTGGAGCTGGCCAGCTTGAGGTGGGAGGATGGTGCCACGGCATCTCCTTATAATGCGTGGGCCTTCCTTCGATGCGTGTACAGCAGGCTCTAGGCTGCTGCGGCACGTGGCGAGGCTCAGCTGGTAGTGCAGGCTGCAGTGGGTCGGGTTCAGCTGGCTGTAGGAGTAAAGCGCAAATCCCTCTCGGAGGGCGAGCGGCAGACTGCTTCCCTGCCTCCTCTGCGGCAAGCGCAGAGGGTGGAGTTAGCAGTGGAAAGAGCAGTGCAGGCTGGCTGCTCAGTTGATTGGCCAGCCAAGGGTGGTGCTGTGGACTCTTCTCCCCAATGACATAAATTTACAGGTTGTGAATCATCCACTAAACATAAATATGGAGAATGCAAAGGGATAATCGTGAATGTCCTTGGTATAAAGCAATTATTGCTAGGCCAACAGAAGTCCCCAATGCTAAGCTTGAAACAGATGGTGTCACTGCATTGGACAGAAAAATATGGATTTAAGAAGTCAGTAATTTGTCTTTGTAACTAGCTGTGAATTTTTTGTTCTCTAAATTGGTCATATTTCCACATATTCCAAATCATAACTCTTTCTACAGTGTTGGTAACAAACTGGCTTATTTCCCGTGATGCAAGATGGAGGCTTATTTCCATACTTCAATAATTTTTTGTCCGCTTCAGTTACCAACATTGTAGTTAATTTTACAGAAAAATGTAGAATGAGCATGTGCGGAGCACATTCACTGGTCTGCTTGCAATTAATTTTTTTTAGTTGCTGAAAAACCATTAAGGTGAAAATAAACCTGTTTGTATCACTCCCTAATGCCTATTGTAGTTTTCACCATGGTTATTGTGCCTTTATGAAAATTTTGACTGGAAAGCCATTTTCAATGTACACCTGTATTTTCCTCGGACATCTCTGTAATGATGTAGGTTGGAATTAAGTTTTTAAATTAAATATATTACTGCAAAAGTGCTTTCTGGTAATTCTCACTTTTGAAAGGCCTAGTTGATGCAACTATGCAGTGGATTAGCATTTGCCATTTGTAAAATAAAATCTAATAAATGCACAGAGCTGAAATTTTTCATAGTTGGACTGAATTAAAAAGCATATTTATGGTATTTGCCTGTAGTTGTAGGTACTTGCAGATTCTATGACTGTTACTGTCTGTATTTCATAATGCATGTAAAAAAAAATTTTCCTCCCAGGCATTCAGCATAGAGCAGTTGGAATCTTTTACCCCCATGGCTGTGGCAGCGATATCATCAATGCAGATGGCAGAACTGAGTGACTTGCAGAGGTCCGCGCTGATGAAAACTAAGGCCATGGAGCCAAGAAGCTTAGACTTCATGATGGAACAAGAATCTACTGGCTCGGCTGCGACACTATGCCTCAAAACAATGTTTCTCATGCTAACTGCAACAATAGTAACGGTGTAGATACTGCATATAGCGATACTCATGATCTCTTTCGTCTGAAAAATTAGTTCCTTCCTGCAATGTAGCATAGATATTTATTTTCTGAGCAAAACAAATGGTTGTCAGTATTTTATCAGTATTATACTTAACACAAGTTAATTAGGAGCTGATCTGCCAAACAATATTATATACTTGTGTGTGTGTGTGTGTATATATATACATAGGGGGGCCAAATTAAAATTCTGGATAATGTATAAATGTGTGTATAGTAGTTAATTTATTAGAGCAGTTATATCTTTGTATTTCAAAGATGTCTGAAAGTGAGATTGTAAATATGTGAATTTATTTATATATATAAAAAATCATTGTAATTTGTAATGCATTGTTATTCTTGTAAAATATATTTTTTATGAAGAGCAATTAATTTTTATAGGTCTTCTAACTCACCCATAAATGGATGGGTACAAAAGAATCCACCTGCCTGCCCAAAAGTAACATTCACACACCATGTACAGTAAAACCTCTTGTAATGAATATTCCTTGTAACAAAATACTCCATACAAAGGGTAAATTTGGTTCTGCAAAAGTCCATAAGCCAAGATTACAATGCCTGATTGTTTCACAAGAGTAACAAGATCACTGAAGTTGGTTACACCTAGACTTCCTAAAGTAGACCTACAGTAATTGTTAGTGATGCAATTTTATCAGTCTATCTTAAGCATGATAAATAGCTCTGCACCATGTGATCTTGCTAGCCATTCAAAATAGGGACCATCTTGTTATTAGCTTTTATTTTCATGATGTCTTCTAAAGTTTATCAAATTTTACACACTTTAACCCTATTCAAGTAAGGCTACAACTTGTATGAAAATCCCACCCCAAAGTGAAGAAAAGTATTGAAGTTGTTCAGTAAGATGAAGGAAATTACCAAATTATTTAATGTTAACGTATGCACAGAAAAACTAAATTAGGCCCAGGCCTATCGTGAAATTATTGGTACTGCCATCTTGACTGAGCTGGAACATCCAGTTATAAAAGCAACCAGCCATGCAAATGTCCTATACATTAGAAACTTGACATAACATACCAATTCAGATGTTGGAATGACTTGAGACCTCGGAGAAGTCTCGTTCAAAACTGCCTGTTACATAATTTGACTGCTGCAATCACACCAGATAGTCAACTGAACCTCGTTTATACAATATCCCAGTTTCAACTCATCTGCGCCAGTTTGTTTAGAATCAAATTCCAACTGCCTGTGATGAAAAGCAACTTATTTTAATCTTCGCACCTAGATTCACTCGCAATGAAATCTGTGCATGTGATATTTAAAAAGTTTTGTTTATACATACATCCAGGGGTTGTAATATGGGTGCCAAACTTGAGGCTTGGTCTGTACACCAGGCAATTTGATTGGTTCAACCAGATGGCCCCTAAGACTCACACTAACGATTAATTTTCTGTGATAATGTGCATAGTTACCTCATTCGTACATCAACCCTTTTCTTGGACATGCACTCTTACACTATTAGGTAAATTTTTACTCATTGATAGTCATTTTTAAAAGGAAAACATTAAGTTGGGAGTTTCCTACCATTGGCAGTGATGCAGCATAACTATGCGCTGTAGTTTGGTTTAGTGTGGTTCTTGCTGCTATGGGCTCTTACAACCCTCTGTATCAACAGTGGATTTGGCATTTCCTAACCATCCCAACATGGAACTTTTCTGTTTTGCAAAGAAATGTCTTTAAAACTCAAAAAAAACTTGGAATTGTGATGGGCATCTCATTTTATGTAACATTTTGCCAGTAGGCCACCTAGCAACTACGAAAATTCTACAGATGGTGCCTTTAGATTTTTGAAGAAATTTGCACTGTTTAAAGTGACAACTTGTTGCGATTCTATGGCAAAGGTATGATGTCCCAAGTGTCTCAATGGGCTGTCAGGGTCGAGTGTGGCAACAGCTTGTCTGGCCAAGTCGTGCATTACCAAGACTAATTGGCACACTGCAGTCTCAAGTTAACCACCATCTGCACTAGTGTTGCACATGTTACACTGGAGTTGTAAAGCACCTCCAGAATTCGCACCAACCAGACTTTGAATTTGACCTGTGTAGGTTGGAATTCAAAACTCTTTAAAATTTTAATGTGCACAAATTAATATTATTAAACCCTTAGTTTTTAGTTCTATAAAATTCTAGGTATGTAGCTGCAAGCCATTAAAGCTGCTCCTAGACTTCATGGCTAAGTATGTACTGAGCTTGACCCTTGGAGGTGTAACTTTAAAAGGGACTTGGAAAATCCCCTTTAGTTGGGCAGTACCAAGATTTAAATTGTACATAAAATATATATATGGATTTGTGAAAAACTACGCATTAAATATTTTGTTAAAATTGTACCAAATTTTGAGATTTACATTTCCGATATCTGTAATTTGTGGTTTTAATGTGTCTAAGGGAAGTTAAAAAAAAAACAGGTTCTGTCGTGGATTTATTTTTTTTATTTTAAAGAAACTCTTACCCTCAAGGTAGTAATCAACAAATTTAACATTGCAAGTTTTTCTTTGCTCTTGGGACATCCTGTTTGTGGAACAGGGTGTTGAAAGTCTGTGGGCAATGTTTGACAAACTTTCTTCTATGTGCACAAAAGTTGTTTCAGCTTGAGTCCAATGTCCCAGCAATGAGATGCCTTGGTTTTTAGATAAAATGTTCTTAATACATTACTAGACGTCCTTTCACTTGAATGATTTGGTATGAAACAACAAATTGATGGCAGACTACTACTCTTGACACTGGCGGAGGGTGTAAGTCTTACTGAGCCAGAAGTAGCAGTCGGCTTTGGCCAGTAGCTCGACAGAGCACTCCGGTAAAGTTTGAGGTCTGGTACTTCGGGGCTGCTGGAACCCTCCCGTTGTACAGGACCAGTCTGGTTGGCTGTTGGCAGGACACAGTCTGTGGTCTTAAACACAATTGGGCATTTAGGAACCATTACTCGTTTCTGGATACCTGTGCAATAGATCACTGGGAGTGAGCGTGCAACAATGGGTAGTACAGCTTGAGGAGTCGGTGTCCTGGGCTGAGGTGCAGGTGCTGGACGAAGGATGCAAGGTCGTGTGTGAAATGACTAAGGCTGTGGAGATTCCACAGTGTATTGCTGAATTGATTACATATATCCTACTCCAAAGGGCCTGTGCATACTGGTTCCCTAAATAGGTACACAGGTTTCTCCGGCATCACTAACGCAAACTCATCGCGGCTCGCCCTCTAGCATGTGGTTAGTGTGGTGACTGACTATACAGAGCCGGCTAGGACGGGAGTAATTGCACCGGGCACTAATTACATAGACCCTTGAATGACATGAAATAAGATTGGACACGAGATGAATATTCACAATACACGTGTGAAAACAAGTTTAGATGGCACTGATGCTGTTGGATGAAGTTTGTAGCAGACCACGTGGTGCAGGTGAAATTGCAATACTTCTGCTTGGAAACGGCAAACTAAACTCAGATAAAATATTTTGTTTGGCTAATGATTCTCTTTACGATTAGCATTGTTACAGGCCTGATGTTAAAATCAAACATTACTGTGACCGCATGGTAAAGTACAAAAAGCATCAATTTGTGAAAAATGCATTAAACCCTGAATGAAAAATTCATAGAACCCTGAAATAAAGGATTGCACATACATTTTTATATAAATAAGCTCTTAAAATACAATGATGGTGTATACAAAGACTACGCTTCAGTGGGTATACGTGATGTTGCCCTAAAATATTTACACTAAAATTACCCTTGAAAACGTACAGAAAAATCAAGCTCTTAAAATTGCATGTAGCAATTATGCATACGTTACAATGAAATGCCATAAACATAGGCAGAAGAATGATTCAAAATGTGCAGGTCGCGCGACCTCTGACATCTTTCTCCGAGGTCGCGCGACCTCTGACATCTTTCTCCGAGGTCGCGCGACCTCTGACATCTTTCTCCGAGGTCGCGCGACCTCTGACATCTTTCTCCGAGGTCGCGCGACCTCTGACATCTTTCTCCGAGGTCGCGCGACCTCTGACATCTTTCTCCGAGGTCGCGCGACCTCTGACATCTTTCTCCGAGGTCGCGCGACCTCTGACATCTTTCTCCGAGGTCGCGCGACCTCTGACATCTTTCTCCGAGGTCGCGCGACCTCTGACATCTTTCTCCGAGGTCGCGCGACCTCTGACATCTTTCTCCGAGGTCGCGCGACCTCGGACATCTTTCTCCGAGGTCGCGCGACCTCGGACATCTTTCTCCGAGGTCGCGCGACCTCGGACATCTTTCTCCGAGGTCGCGCGACCTCGGACATCTTTCTCCGAGGTCGCGCGACCTCGGACATCTTTCTCCGAGGTCGCGCGACCTCGGACATCTTTCTCCGAGGTCGCGCGACCTCGGACATCTTTCTCCTTCTCAATTGAGTTAAAAATACCACAAGGGTGTAAGAAATTAGTAAAGCGGGAGCATAATGCTGGGGAAAATGTCTGGCAAAAACCTGCACAAGCAAAGATTAACTAGTAAACTACATGGACTATGGAAACCTAAATCGGTGAATAAAAGTTATAGTGCGCACACGAGTGTCTTACCTCGCCAGCTCTCAAACACACTGTCTAGATAAAAGCGTCGCACAGACCTATCATGGCTGCCTACAGGGGTTCACGTAAGCAGCAGTGCTATGCAAGCAGTGAAATATTTTAGTAAAACTAAAATGGCACAAATTAAATTAGACATTGTTTTAAATTTCTATAATTTTGTTACAAATTTCTATATTATTTTAAGGTCTCTTTGTGATGGCGTTCATGCCAAAATATTAAGTGTTCTTAATGTTGGTGCCACAGGCCTTCTGAATATTCATAACCAAACAATTAAAATTAGTACAAGCACTTTAGTGTTTGATAGTCTTAAAATGTTTTACAGTCACATTTTACCCTGAAATTAACATGTATAGGAAAGTTCAACCTCTTTGCACACGTGTGGTACAAGTGACAAATGAACGCTATGGGCTTTAGCGCCGCTGGCTGTTAGCATCAGAACATACATCCAAATCTAAAAGTTTATTGGTAAAAAAATCTCTAAATGAAAATTTGTTAAATCATGCAATTGCATGTAATGTCCCTAATGACTATAATTGGGCAGCATTGTCATGCGATGTTCTGGCCAATAACATAGCACCTTAGGTGATGTCTCATTCAGCATTTGTTCTAGCATGTGACCATAAAAAAAAAGACCGATCTTTCAGCTTTTTAAGAGCTTGCGTGGAAATGCAATTGTATTCAGGCCAATCCAAACGTGTTTTGCATTGTGTGTTTGGTAAGTGTTTCGGCCCACGATGGAATTATTTAGTAGCGTTAATAAGATTGTCTACATGTCTCTAACAAGAGTTATATAATATATAAATTTTCCTGCGGCTTTTTGTTATAAACATTGAAATGTGACCAATAAACACACCGTATAGATTTCATCACCCTCTAAATTTAATGCCTGAGGTTGCAATAAGATATATTAGTCATTAATGAATGTTGGGAGGGCCTTAAAAAGTGCTCGCTTTATCGTGAACAGCCTGTGCCAAGCTGCACAAATGTTTTTCAAAACTATTTTTGTAAAAAATATGTGGCTTAAAATTGACTAAATACAGCATCTATACCTGACTGCTCCTCCAGTCTTAATTTCCTAGCCATCCAGTCTAAATGATTAATTTTTCCTTGTTTGTTTCTTTATTTTTTTAGTAAACCAATAATGAAATTTTTAAGTCCAACACCAAGAATTTCACAAATGCATTCAATTTTCCTGACTTTCTTGACTACTTGCCCCTGTGGTGCAGTAAAGTTACAAACATGCACCAAACACTTAAGGGCCAGGCTGGACAAGGCTGAAGGTCTGGACGCAGGCCAGTAGCCAGGTGATAGGCAGACTCTTGATGTGTGCCATGTTGTACTTGAGACGGGGCTCCCCGCGGCCCCCTGGCTGGTACACCAGGTAGTGGGAGCAGTTCGCTAGAGGTGACCCAGGCACTATGTGGTATGGGACCATGCACTGCGATGGAGGGATGGCTTCTGGGTCAGGCTCCCGACCCAGCAACACGCCGTCCCCTGACCCAATCAGGGTCACCAACTCCACCTTGCTCAGCTGCAGGTCACCAACTGCATACGGCCCGGGCTGGGGCACCAGGTACACATGACAGCCGTTGAACAGGCTTGGATGCTGCACACATTCAAACACTTCATGTTGTTTTCCATGTTCAATGTGTCTGCCTAGTGCAGGACTAGCCAAGCGAAAGGACATGGTTTCAAGGACTACATCTATTGGTTAGTGCAGCAAATTGTGCCTGTTGGAAGAGAACTCTGGGGCAGAATTTGTGGCACAAGGAAGAGTTGAGAACCATATGTTGCAGCTGAGAATGGGGACAAGGCTAGAGAGTGAGTATGTTTACTTTCTGTCCCCTCATTTGATTCAGTCATCGCCAACAAGCCAGCAGGTAACAACGTGCGTTGCCTCTGCCACTACATTCCAGAAGCTTCACAAGATTCATGAGCCCTCAGTCTAACTGCTGCTGTCCTTGCAGCACATTTATTCTACACTGATCTACGTAGCCAACTGTCTGTGACTAAATTTATTTCATGTCATTTTGTATTCTGTAAATTTCTAATGTTAAAGAGCTGCTGTAAATAAATTTCTACAACCACTAAGACTTTAAAATTGTTAAAAATATTTTGTGCAAAATTTACTTCTAGCGGTCTAGCACTGCTTTGTATTTCCCCTCACATTTACTGAAGCAGAAGCACATTTTTATATACATAATAATGCAGTCAACTCCCTATCTACAGTTTTTCAAGGCACTGTCAAAAAATTCCCAATCGTGTGGGATTTCAGTAGATAAGGTTTCTGACATGTACATCAATAAAATACAATTTCTGACATTATACTTCATTTTGAGTACAATGAGAGCTGTACATTATATCTGTAAATAAATTTTGGTTACTAAATACAATAAAAATGGAATTTTTATGAAAGTATTACTGTAAATAATATAGTAAAAAAACATTTCACCTAAACTCATTTCAATCAAGAATGTGTATCATTGCAAAAAACTGTATATAATTGATTGTAATACATATGAAGTGCAAGCCAACATGAAACCTTTCAAACCCTCTGGGGGGGGGGGGGGGGGGGGGGGGGGTCCAGCATGCACTCCACCAGTTGAGAGCATGTGGAGAGATTGTTGATTGAGCAGTGTGATCACAGCTGCAGACGGTGAAGGGGAACTTGCAGGAGGGGTGAAAGAATGTACCCCTCCCTTCCGCATTATGTTGTTGACACTTTACACGTGTGGTAAATGTCTGTCTTTTACAGTAATTAATTATATTTCCCTACAAAAACTATAATTTTGAGACCGAAATATATACTGTAAATAAGGCAATCAAACTTTATTTATTCACAGTCTTTACTGATTTTCCCTGTTGCGAGTCACGCTGCACTTCGGCATTGTGTTTGCGCAATATTATACAAAAAGGTGTCGATTAGGCCCTTAAACTATATCAGTTTATTCAAAAGATGCATGTCTTAACAAAATTAATTAAATACCTCAATTTCCCCGCACGAAGTTACTGAAAATGAACTTTAAGTAGATAATACAAGTTGCTCGATGTTCAAACCATTTTTGGCGACGAGGGGAGGTCAGTACTATATGCATCTAGACATATCATTTCATTCGCAAAGAAACTGTCCATTGAGTTGAATTATTATTTTGTTTTAAAATCATGTTGATTTTATGCCAGATACAATTAAACACCAAACTTAACTGAAAAAACAATTTTCAATCACAAAAGAAAACATCTTTGCAAATAATAATTTCTAGTTAAAAAGTATTGCCTAAGATTTTCAGGCAAAACCATTTGCTTTGAAATCCTAGTGATGAGAGGTGCAACTATTTTGAGCGATGGAGAATCTTGATAAAATTTCTATGTAAGATCACCAGGCGCACTTTACTTGTTATGCGGCCAGGTGTGTAAGGGGTAGCGCCCAAGAGGACACGCTTCTTTTGTTAGACAACTACTTCCACTATCAAAGGCAAGTAACTGGCATAAGGAAGATGCGCAGTTAAGCGAGTCAGAAAGGTAAGGGGGGGGGGGGGGGGGGGAAATACTAGGTGCCATACTGGTTGCTAGGTAACCACTTCCCCTCTCATCTGGTGTGTAAGGGGCGGTAGCAAGCCAGACTTGCACATCACACCACGTGCAGACATGATGAGAAGACACGACAGACAACACGCAGCAGAGCAGTGATAAATGGAGGCACGTGTGATGTATTTCACGTCCAGTTACAAGACATTTGCTTAAACAACCATAATAACAATGATATTTGCAGGAAATCTTAGGTGACAGGACCAAAAAAAAAAGACACCAGCAGTAAGCCTTATCATTATTTATATAGGTGTTTTGCAGAGACCACTGAAAAGTAACTGTGGATATAGTTTATTAGTAGTATATGCGTTAACAGTACAATGAAAGTCGAATGTAGCTACACGAGTTAAGATCATGATACTAAATGAATACATTTTACAACAGTTTCCATCACAAACAATTTGCCCATGAACATTGGCCAATTATTTTTTTATTTTTTTGGGTTTCATCTTCTTTAAAATTTTATGTAAAATCTCAATACTGACATGCGCCCGGACAGGCTACTAGGCACGATGGTCTAGGATTTTGTCCGCTAGACCAAAAGCAGGGTGGTCTAGATTAAATAGATGGCGAGAGACGAGGGGTGTTGGTTAGAACGTATTTACTATTGCTTCTTGGGTGTTGTGGTTGTAGTGGGTTTTACCCAGACGTAGCGAGATTGGCCTACACCGAACAGGCGATTTCAGAGGTGAGCTTTGTTTGTTCAGAAGTGGACGTTTTCCCAGCCAAATCCTGTAGCAGCACCCGTTAACAGTTCTTTTACCACGGGATGGCACGAGGGATGAATTTGTATGCACGGAGATACAAATAAGATAGTTACCGGAGCAATCAATATTGACTCGTGCCTGAGTTGGACGGCGCGGTCCCGTTCCGCCTGTCACCGGAGTGGGTTGAGGAAGTGCACTCAACTGTCTGGTGGCAAGGAACACTGCGTTTCGTTCCCTACATTTACAGCCATGCCTATAGACGTAAGGCATCGAGTCTCTGCTTACAATATGCTAGGTACACCTCGACATGAACACACTCAACACAGTTTATAGTGTCAGTTCGGTTTTGGCTTGCTGACCAGGCTCTGCTAAGTCTCCACTGATCCCCCACGCATGCGGACTGATCAGAGATGGGGAGCTGTTTGGGTCACCAATACCACAACTGGATGTCTGTTCACACAGAGATGGATGGCAGGTCTCAAGCTACAGATATCCCAGCACTAACAATGCTGTGGGATAAAGTAATAACTCGTGACTGTCGCTTCTCCCTGGGTGTTGCTAGCGGTTGTGGCTCCTCTGTTCCTCTCCGCTGGCACTGGTACAGTGCTCTGGCAGTTGGAAAACAACAGGTGGCCCTCTAATGGGTGTGTAGAAAATGACGGACCCCTGAGGGGCGCCCGCTGTTGAAATTAAATTGGTTATATCAATTACCCAGTTCTTGTCAATGGTGTATGTAGCAACCTGTGTATAGCAGGCAAACAGATAAATACTCTCAGAAATAAAAGCGGTAAAGTAGGAAACAAAAGTATGTTTATTGATGGTTCAATAAACATGCAACGCGTGCTACATCCTACCAGGCAATTGAGTGCTGAAGATAACTACGCTGGCCAGGTGTAGGCGACCTGGTTCTAATTGAAAAGCGGGAAAGAAATATCAAAATGAGAAAAGATATAATACTTCTAAACTGGTCTAAGAAAGGTGTCTTGAGGAGACAAAGTGAATTTAACGTGTTAGTAAGCGTGTTCACTGGTTGACTGATCGTTGACGGTGAAGTAGCAGCAGGGGGCGTACTCAATGCATCAAAGTTCTCTAGAGGTCCCAGCACTGAGCAGTTCTGTGGGAAGTCGTGAGAGAACAAGAATAACTCTCGAGCTCGGCAGCGTCCTGACTTATACAGTGGAAGCTTGTAGGCTGCCGGTGCGGGGGAGGCGTGACGTCCTCCTGCCCTGGTTGGCATGGGAAAACTCTGGTCTCATGCTCTGAACCCTGCTGGTTGGCAGAATGCCCATTATCAGCTGGACAGGGGACTTCTTAAAACGTAAGCACCTCACACATTTTGAACTTCTTGATCTATCATGCTTTTGCCTGCCAAAATCCAATACCTGTGTCTGATGATAGAATGCACAGTGCTGACACCTACGTGTAGGGACCAGGCATGGTAGTAATCAATGTTCAGATTAGTGAGGTGACACTTCTTGGGTAACAGGATTGGATGTTTTTCATCGAATGACAACCTCGAGTTTTGGATTCGTCCACCAACTCTAATTAGGCCTTGAGGATCAAGGAAAGGGTTGAGGTTTCTGACCTGTGGTGAGCATTCCCTTCCCTTCTGCAATTTATCTATCTCCATCTTGAAAACACCTTGTTGAACTTGGTGTATACAACAAACTTCTGCTGCTTTGAGCTCTGTTGATAAGGGGCCACAACAGCGGCTTGACTGATGCCTGACATTTGAAATGAAGCGCAACACAAACGCTAATACTCGTCGCAACTGTGATAAAGAACTAAATCTCTATCCACTCCGAGAAGAAACTCATGGTCAGTGCTGCTAGCACTGTTAGGCTCGAAAGCTTCAATTCTTCTTGATACTTTAGGGAACTAGAGTCTGAATAACCTCCTGGCCAGGCATCTTCTGATTCAACAAGCCATGATGGACCACTCCACCAACGGTGATACTGACAAGCTGGCTTGGCATCAAGCTTCTCGAGGCACAGTCTGCGGGGCTGTCTTGTGATGGTAGATGTCGCCACTGATGCACTACTTTGCTTTCCTGTATTTGAGATACTCTATTTGCGATGAAGGTCTTGAGACGACGTGGTTCAGTATGGATTCATGCAATGAAGGTTGTTGAATCACACCATGCTATCACCTTCTCGACAATTATCCTTTTTTACAAAATGTATATGATTAAGTTCATGAGTTTCACAAGCAAATGAGCTCCCAGCAGCTCTAGGCGAGGGAGGCTTACAGTTTTCAATGGTGCGACACTGTACTTGGCCACCAATAAGTTTGGACTGATTTGCATTCCGCAGGTATATAACTGTTGCATAACCTTGGGTTGAAGCATCACAAAATCAATGAATTTGGTACACTACTTGTGTCACTAGACGAGGAATAGCAACTTCGTGTAAACTGTCAAGTGGCGCAATGAATGTGAGCCACTTATCTTTGATATCACATAATGGAGGTTCATTCCAATCAATTCCAAGAAGTCATAGATACTGCAGAAACAGTTTAGCCTTGAAGACAACTGGGCCAATCCAACCTCATGGGTCATACATGTTAGCTATGTCAGACAACATCACACAGTTAGTAATATTATTAGAACTGGCACTGTGAGTACGATATGAGAACACATCTCCCATGGACTGCCATTCTAGTCCAGAATTTTTATAACTTCATCCCCATAATCTTCAAATGTCAGCACTCTTTCTGTGGTCATCTGGAACGGCATCTAGCACTGCAAGATGATTGCTGGTCCATTTCCTTAGCTCAAAACCACCACTCTTAAGTAGCGCTATCAACTCCTCCTGGAGTGAGAGAGCAGCTGTCACTGATGATGCACCTGTAATCACATCATCCACAAACACATCTTTCCTTAGCATCCTTGCTGCATTGGGATAGTTAGTTTGCTCTCAATAGCTAGCTGATGCAGGGCCCTCACAGCTAAGAACAGAGCTGAAGATACACCATATGTAACAGTGTCCAACTGATACTCTTGAATAAGTTGATCATAACACTCGCGCCACAAGATTACCTGGTGTGGCCGATCATCTTGATGCAAGCGAATCTGCCGATACATTTTGCAAATGTCTGTTGTTATCAAAATGGGATGTATGCGAAACTGGGTGATGATTTCAATTACATCCGTTTGCAATTTTGGTCCCTTGAAAAGTGCATCGTTTAAAGACAGACCTGTTGATGTTACTGCAGACGCATCAAACACCACATGCAATTTAGTCATAGAGCTGGTTTCTTTGCGGACACAGTGGTGAGAAATGTAGTACTGAGCCTGGTGAATCTGAGCTTCACCCAGAAGATGCATGTGACCAAGCGATTCACATTCCTTGAGAAATTTGGAATACTCTGCTTTAAGTTGTGGCTCACGTGCCAGACAATTTAAGAAGATATAGTTTTTTTTTCAGCTTGCAAACATAACTCACGCAGATTGAGTTCCACATCTTTGAAGGGCAATCTTACCATGTATTGTCCATCTGGACTACGTGTGTAGGTCTCTTTGAAATGAGCTTCACAGAGATACCCTTCAGGATCAGTATGTTTGGTTGTCTGCAACTCTTCACGTTCCCAGAATCGCTGCAGCACATCTGAGAGATTTGGTGAAGTAACAAATAGTGAAACAAGGCCATCTGGGTTACTAGTGGCTTCCTCGCTCAACCTTCCCATTAAGATCCAACCAAATTTCCTGCGAGAAGCTCCTGGATAAACGGTAGGGCCTGGATACCGCCCACCATCAAAAATCTCAGGACAAACATCAGCACCCAAGAGAATGTCAATGAGCCCTGGAGTATGGAAGCCCGGGTCAGCAAGATCTAAACTGTCCTACTGGGATTTTGCATGTTGAGGCAATGCAACAGATGGCAAATTTGAGGTTATGTTATTCAGGATTAATGTATCCATAATTACCTGGAAACCCTCATGAAGGAACGATTATAGCACACAAGTTATTGCACCTTTATTGGCTTGAATGACTGACTGGCCTAGGTCACTAATTGGTACACGTGACCTTCTCCGATGCAAACCTAATCTCTTCACACATTCCTCAGATATAAAGGAAGCTTGTGATCCGGTACAGAGTAGAACACGAGCTCTCTGGAGAGTACCACAGCCATCCTTCACTCTCACAACTGCTGTGCCTAGAATCACAGTGGCAGCACTAATGCTGGAACTAGTAAGTGAAACTGCTTGTGTAGATTCCTCACATGTAGTGTTATGCCCTGCTAAGCTATCAATATTTTCCATCTCATTCACTGATTGTGGTGGTACTTTTTTACTAGCCTTGTTGACATCTGATGTGGAATCAGGATGAATTAACGTGTGGTGGCATTTATTACAATATGCACATGAAAGTTTTGAAGTACATACATTACAAATGTGGCTTAAGGCAATTGAAACACAGATGGTATTGGTGCACCACATCTCCCCTCTCCAGAAGTGTGTGACCAAGAAACAAAGGACATTTATAAATGTCATGAGCTTGATTACATACGATACATACCAGTTCTGAACTGGCAAAGAAGGATTTTCTAGAATTGTAGTCACAGGTCCAAACTTCCTTATGCTGCATGATATGGACATCACTGAAGCATCAGACATCAATGCTTTGCACCAAAATTACAAAAAACTCCAACAGCTGCACAAATTTAGGCATCTTAACTTCTTTATGCTCCAGCTCAAAATCATGTTGCGTTTCCACATCAAGTTTACATAACACATTGTTCAACATCACAAAGCATCACTGGTCCACTGGAAACTTCAACACATTCAGAGCACCTAGGTTTTCCTTCAATACATCAACTGGGCACATTAGTTTATGCGGACAACCTTCTGTTACCACTGGCACGTTCATGATGTTCTCCCAATGCATTGTAGCAATTTGATGCACATCTTGGTATCGCTCAGTTAACATCTGCCATGCTAATTCATAATTTCCTTCAGACAATGGTACAGATTTGATGAGGTTAAGTAGCTCTCCAGTGAGAGATGTGAGAAGATACTGTTGCTTCTCAACATCTGAAAGCTGACTGTTGGTATGTACTAACATCCTATATAGTTCACAGAAACTCGTCCAGTGTGTCAGTTGCCCGCTGAATGTCGGTAGTTGCAATTTTGGAAGCTTTACAGATTTAGAATGATGTCAACATTTGATTTCCTGTCACCATTATCATTTTTTTTTTATCAAAGATTGTGGTGTGAACTTCTAAAATTTGATAGTAGGCAAAGTCAAAGTTTTCCATATCAGTGCTTAGAGACTCAGCTCGGTCCGATTTACTAAACTAAATGATGATGTCTTCAAAATCTGTTTTCAGTTGTGCTAAATCACAGCAATGGGCTTTAAACAAATCTAATCGCGACCTATCCTTTTCAACTTCATTAGCTATAGAAACAAGTCGCTTTAGCCTACATTCTGAAGTCAATAACACTGGCAGCAACAGGTATACCAACACAACATACAGCGAAGCAGTACTTTACATAGCGGTTCGATAGCTCGAAGAGCAAGATCGATTAACACTAGTGGATAATAACAAATGTTAGTTTGATGTCGAAACACACTTCCAAGTCCGTAGTTAGCAGATGTCCAACAAATCCGGCCCAGAGGGCCAAAATGTTTTGATTCACTTGCATACAAAAGAGATTAGTCACTTTTCACAGGTCGTTACACACCCTATGCATGTACATGTCTCCTCACAAAATCATTAGGAATTCACACAACCAATGCACGAAACAACTAGCGCAAATGTCCAAGGTAGTCCACACACTGTCGATATAGCATTTGCAATATCCCAAACACCCTATTTTCCCGACCAGACATAACCATTCCCGACCGGAGTAAGAAAGGTACTAACATGGCGGACACAAGCACGCTGCCCCTGACATCAACATGGCCACCACCACCTTGAATCAAACTGACGTGTACCAACACTTTATCAAGGCTAAATCCTGTCACGTCCTAGCTTAGTTCACCCTGCTACATGTCAGCAATTATGTTACCTTGTTCTAAATGCCCATTTCGTACAACAATGCAACAGTTTGCAGAATAGACTACAGTATCTCACGCCGCATTCCCCCTTGTGTACAGCAGTCTCCTCTGTCATCATAAATTGCACTTGTAGCTTTCCGGCTGATATTCGCGCAGTACACCAGGAGCTAGAGTGCATTCACCATGTGCGTTTACATAACCAGAATAAAATGTGGCTCAGAATTTAATTTGAGTACTTTTCATGTAGACTTAGCATTCTGCTGTAGTTACCCTCGCATAACAGGTTTGCAGGTGATCCCGGGAAATTTCACTCAATGAGCCAAACACACTTTTTCCATACACGCACTAGCTTTAGCCACCCTTCCTCTAAACTCTACGGGATTGACGGAAAGGAGCCACACAGGTACGACACTGTCCTGGAAACAGCTTGTCGGCCTGGTGTTCACTTGCCTCTTGAGCTGTCTCCGCTGGGAAAGACTAGCATCTCCTAGGTTGGGAAGACTGGGACAAGGCTCCACACCTGTGTGCGTTACTGGACAAGGTGAGGTCTGACTTCCCTAGTGAATCAGTCTCTCCCAAACCTGGGAATAGGGTGTCCGCCCATCCTATGCCCACACAAGGTGCCACACGTAAAAATGCACAAGGAGCCTGCAGACTTGGTACAGTAGTAGTAGGGTAAAGTCCACTTCCCAATGCCATACTCCCAGAAGAAGAGTCTTAAGGATAAAGTGTGATAGATACTAGAGATGGGACGAACCCAGATTTTGGAACCGAACCAAACTAGAACTTAACCCATAATATTTTTATTGAACCGAAACTCAAACTAAACTTTAAAAAGTCTTATCCTCGCAAATATGCCTTCATAGTAAGTCCCTAACTTGGTATATATGTAAATAACAAAAAACAAATTTGTAGAACCACGTTAAAAGTACAGTGAATTATGGATGCTAAACAGTAATCAGTGTGTACACACATGCATATCTGCAAATTATGTACTTAACATCAATTACAGTGGTCCCGTGGATCATTTTAGCAGTGTAGCCCACTCAAGTAAGGAGAGTTTTGTTACTGAACCTCTGGACTTGGCTACACGGTGCAAAGTGAAAACAAAAACAAACAAAAAATACACACACATGCACCCACACGGGGACACGCACACACACACAAAAAAAAACCTGCACAGTTTCACCACTAATAGTTCCAAAATGTAATGGCCAAATTTTTTCTAGGGTGGAAAAAGAGTACAAAATTATCATAACATTAATTTTTGGTTTATATAGATTTGGTTGATATAATTTATCATAACACTGGGAAATGTGTCTTTCTAGTATTTTAGACGTGGTATGTGAAAACCACAAATTATCAACACAAAAAAAATGAATGAACACGTCATTTTTCAAAAACTCAAGCAAATCACTTATTTTGTATACAATCATTTAAATAAAGAATAGTGCCTGGTTTTACACACTATAGAGTTAGATATAATGCTGTTATTACTGCTACAAAACAATAATCAAATATGACTTGTTCAGTAATTTTTGTTGTGTTGCATTGTTATTTTCAACTTCTTTGAAGTGAAGTACCATATTTACTCATGTATAGTGCACACCATGATTTTCGCAAAAATTCCCAGGAAAAAAACACTTTTTCTTCCTAAAATTTCACCACAATTTGTGTGGAAAATATTTTAATTAAATAACTCATGGGGCTAAAAGCCAAAATATTGTGGCATTCTGTAGGGTCAGGGTAACCTTATGGTCATTAAAAGAAGAATGTCAACTGAGGAGGGGCACTGGGTTTCTTTCTTCTTCTTCTTTTATGCAGTGCCAGTCATTAAAAGAGAAACTTCAACTGGTCAACTGCTGTGGGCCACCTACTTTCTTTTTTTTGTTTCTTTTAGGCAGTGGCATGCTGGTCTTTTTTTTGCTATGCTGGTTCTTTATTTTTTTGCTGTGCCAGTCCCTTTTTTTGTAGTGGTGGAATGTGAAACACTACCACTTCTCTAAAAAAAAATGCCTTGCCTCTTCCCTTCACCCCTCAATCCACTAGACTCTTCCCCTACACTTCCCTTTAAACATCTGGGGACAGTTTAGAAGTGGATAATTTACGACTACCACTCTACCACTCCTCAGAAATGTTTTCCTTTATTTTGGGGGAAAAAAAGGTCACACTGTACAGGAGTAAATACTTCAGTTCTGTTCAAAGTTCATTAATAATGTTCCTTTCTAGCACATTTTCGAATGGAATATGAACTCCTCTGTAAATTTTTCAAACTGAACTAGAACCAATCTTTGGAACTAGATCTTTGACATGGCAATAAATTTCAAACAGAACCCAAACATAACCTTAAAATTTGGGTTCCCTTCGAAATTAGAATGTTCTACCCATCTCTAATAGAAACTCTTAGCATCAGGTAGAGCGTAAGAGTATCAGCCTTTCCTGGTCAGACAGATAGCTAGCTTAATTCCTCAGGCTCAGACGCAAGCATTACGTCATCTGCAAGACCATGTGCAAGTGCCAGTACCCAGAGATCTCTTCACTCCACCACAGAAGATTGGACCAACGGAGTACCTTGGTGGAATGCCAAGCATCTGAACCAACCTGACCAGCCACCAACAACCGTAGTCGCTTATCTAGTACCAGCTGTGCTGCATCCCACACCTCTGCCTAAGCCACAGATCTCAGCTTACCAGTACACTGCAACAGTATCAATCACATCTTCAAGTGCTGTAGGCACACAATGCCCACGTATAGCTAAGGTAGCAGTGGCACCTAGACGCCGTATCATGTTACCCACACGTGATTTTCTACCCTGCCGCATAGCCACAGTTAGTTTCGTACAACGGGAAGGCACCCGCACCTAAACAAAACTGAACCCCAGCACACACAGAAAGGGGTTTCTATGTGTATTGGGTTTCAGCATCTAGCCAAAAGACCTGGACATCTTCTGCGAAGACAGAATAGTGAGCATGTATTCCCTGCAAGTCACGTGTCAATATGTACTTCCTTCAGTGTTATTTGTTGAGGGTAAGTAATGTGATTTTTTTCAAAGGAAATTTCACCACTAAGTCAGCAGCATGTTTGCAAACCATGCATTACTTTATGTTTGCAGGATATAATTAGTGTATTTAATATTTTGGAAAGTGCAATTGTATCATCTCTTAAAAAAATATTTCTTTGTAATTACATATTAATTTTACTCACTGAAAAATTAAAAATAAGACTTTCAGCAAGTATAGACTGTTCATGATAAAGTGAGCACTTTTGAGACCTCAGTTATTTTTTTTATCACCAATTTTTTAAAATAAATACTACCATGTAAGTAATAGACACAGTGTATATATTGCACCAGACTCAAAAGTTAGTGTCTGAGGCTACGATAAAATATACTTATTGACTATGATTCCACATGAGAAGGCTTCAAAAAGTGCTCACTTTACTGTGAATAGGCTATATAAAAGTTGAGGCTTTACTCATATACATTAAAAAAATATTTTACTGTACCATATTTTATTTTAAAAATTTTATTGAAAACTTGTGGTGCGACCTATAAGTCAGAAAAATGATTCTAAGGTGCTGGGGAAGAAGAAAGGGATATTGGCTCCGAAAATCATGATAAAACGTACTGTAGTACCTATTATACATTTCAAAGAAAAAACAAATCACACACTATGTGTAGGATTTAAAGTACACAATACTTTAAATGATATTTATGTTGCACTGAGTATAGCTCATTCGTGGCGCATCGAGTATACACAGCCTTTCACTGGCGCCAGGCGAGAGCATTGGGCAGGCGGGCGACCCAGAGCAATAGATAAGTGGTTCATAGTTGTGTATGTCGCTTTCTCAACATACATTACTGACCCATCCTTAAATGACAGAGTTAGCTGAAACTTTAGAATGCAATGTAATGTAATAAAGACTCGACTATAAGGGGACTTTAAATAGGGCAATGTGGCATTTAAACAATACAGTACAATCCCCATTCAAACAATAATCCTTATAATACAATAGCTTATAAAAATTTTACCGACTTACAAATGCACACAAAAGTTTTAAATTTCTGAAATGTGTAGTTTTTTTTACACATTTAAACACTTGATATGAAAGAATGTAAGAAAAGTTGAACCATGCCTTTTCATTTACTCTGAACTCACGGTCTGCGGCTCGAGTTCCATACTCTTCAGCGAACAAAATTACTTTCAATTTGAAACTCGCAGTATAAGTACTTCGCCTTTCCATCACGAAACTATCGCACTTCTTCACTCCCACAACATCAAAACAACACTTTTACTTGTGTATAGCGTGGTCTTTTTTCTCAAAATAAAGGAAATAAATTCTGGGGTGCACGCTAAACAAAAATAAAAAAAACTAAGAAAGGCGGGGTGGGATGGTAGTCTTTGACTTGTTGGAAATGTTTAGAGCCATCATTGTCAAACTGGGGAGAGGAAGGGGGAGAAGAGAAGAGGCGACACAGTTTATTTTGGAGAGAAGGGTAGTGACATATTCCAGTATGAGGGGGGGAAAAAAAAAAACCCCTATCATGTTACCGCATAAAAGCAGCAAACACCGGCCACTGCAGTTACTGTTAACAACCTGCCACTACATAAAAAGCAAAAATAAATGGAAGCCCGCCACCAGTCGCGTACATCTACCATCCTCGGCGCGCAGGCTGTGCTGTGCAGGGTATTCAACCACAAAGATGAATGCAACCTGTCAATAAATATATATTTTTAACATCCCTGGAAAATATGGGTGCGACCAATATACAATAAAATATGGTACCTACAATATAGCAATCACTTGAAAATGTCCCTCAAACAGGTTCCCCAACTCTATTGTGTAGTTAGCAAGAATATGTTTCACCCCTCTTCCAAAAAAAAAGCAAGCAAGCATTGGTACCTGAAGTTGAGAATTGATACGACTGTTCCTTGGAGCACCACTAGTGGGATAGTCTGTTGTTCCTTTTACTTCAAACTGTGAGCATGGCAACAGCTTTCGAGCCTCCATGCTCTCCACAATCCCTGCCAACAAGAACATTGGTGAGCTGTCGTTCACTGGAAAATCAATAACGTCGTCCAATCACTGCACTGGACTGCACTCAGTGCACACTGGCAGTGTGACGTATCATCCAATTGCCTGAACTTGCACCGAGTGCAATCATTTATTTTTGCATGTTCCAATTGTTGATTGCACTGAAAAAGTGTGCACTGAGTGCAGTTTTTGCTACACTGTCTCCAGAGCCAGTGTGGCAGTTTGAGTGTAAATATGGCAGAGAAACAAGAACTCGCTTCATGATAATTTCATTTTTCCAGTTTTCAGAGTGCACCGAGTCCATATCCAGTACAGTCAACTGGAAGACGCCAAAACTACTGCCTGAAGTAGGGTTAGTGTGGATGAAGGGTTACTGGCAATAACCTATTACAAACATAATCAGGCAAGTGCACAGTTTTAGGCAGTAAAGAATTTTCTAGTAAAAATACAGCTAAGGAATTATTTAAAACATTTAAATTTACACTGAACTTTATGCACGACAGTCCCGGCTGATTGGCTACCCGTGTCCCTGGGTTACTTGTTTGATGCTAGGCGAGTCGCGTCTTTTGAGTGGCTATTCGTCTCTGGGCACTGGAACCCGACCTGGGTACAGTACTGGCCTAGTAGGCCGCCGGCTTGGCACAAATTGGCTCTAGCAGTTTTACTGTGTGTGGTGCAGGCTTAGGTGGCAGTACGGAGTTAACGCTAGCGGAGGGACGCACGCTTCTGTTCTGTAGGTGTCTTTACTAGTGCTGTTCCCTCGGCCCTAATTACACTTGACGGGAGGGTGGGGTGTACGTGTTAGGTGCTAGGGTTCATTATTGGCATGGAGCTACTAGGTACAGTTGGAGCATAGGTGGGCACTTCGCAAAACAGGGTCTCTTGCACCACTGGATGGTATCTTTCTGAAACACAGGTGAGCGGCTCGAACAAGGTGGTAGGCGTGATAGTTGGTACTGGAGCAGTGAGCCATCGCAGCAGAGCAGCCTGTTCACGTGGACTCAGTAGCCCAAACCCACTGGGATTCTTAGAGATAGCACTCGCCTACTTAACCTTCCTCTCAACACCACACCTATGGGTGTAAGGCATCAGACTCGTAACCTAAAGTTGGTTCTGCAGAAGGTAGGCAGTCGACGTGTAAGTTCAGGTGTAGGTGCCAATTGCTACCGCCAACACTACACCTCACTCTTAACTTCCCCACTGGAGGTAAGAAGACTCTAGCTGCAAAGCGTTGGTTGCAGGAACCGCACAGTGTTGTCCCAATGGGGTTGGTCTCCCATGCACCAGAGTGTAAACCCTCTCAGCACCATGAGGTGAGGAGTGAGAGAAGTCCACGCCAGCTGGCAAGCCGATCCCACCAGGAGCGTACCTAGTGTCATGGCTCTACCGTTCCTCCCATCTGGGTGCAAGGAATGGGTGGCCTTCCAATATTGGTGAGGTGAGTGTCCCAGGGTCACTGGTCTCCCCAGGTTTGAAGACGTTGCCCTCCTCAGCACCACTAAGTGAGCGGTGAGGCGGGGCTGACATAAAACTGGCAAGGCACCTTCCAAGGGACAGTACCTAGTGTCGTGGCTCTACCTTTCACTGCACAGGGCAGGGAATGGATGGCCTTCAAGGATGTTTTGGTATGTTGTTGGTGTAGTTTCAGAAAGAGAAAACTTGGTCTTCTGCTGTCTCCATCAGATCCGATGATAAGAGGTAGGAGGTCGGAGTGATACTCAAAAGGTCAGGTAAGATCAATGTTTATTTTAAGGGAAGGAAATAAACAAAGATGGTGAAATTACTACCTCCTATCCACATGGGCTTGACGGAAGGTAAACACCCTAGCGTAAACAGGGGAAGGCGCACTGTGCAAAACCATAGGAGTAGACAGCTACTAGTGCCTGTTTTAAGTTTACTCCTCAGGGTGAACTGTACTCACTGGTGATGCTGCTAATTGCTTGCGCGGTGAGAGCCCAGGACAGAAGTCAGAAGACTTGATTGAGAACTGAAGCAGAACTGACGAACCGGAGGCTGGGGCACATCTCCTTTTATACTCCTCAGCCATCCCTTCCTTCACTAACATAGGATATCTGCAGAGGGGGTTAGCCGGTGCAAGCCCAGCACCTAGATCCTTCATACAAATGACGTAGTGAAGAGATGTAGGATCTTGGCATCATACTTGTGGCGGCATCCCACGGCACACTGCTGTACTCGCCACGGGCCTCTTGCATGGTCCCAGTGGCTCATCGGGCAAAAATAAATTCCATTGTTGGGACGTCAGTCCCGGCCCAGTAGATACAACAATCTTGTAGGCAGTGGCGGTGACTCAACTCCATTGACAACTGCTAGTGACAAGGTTGCACTGATGAGTAGCAGTCGTTTATTAATATGTATTGAAAGACATCATGAGTCAAACTGTTAAAATAATTATATTAAATTTTTGTTGACAATGTTAATAAAATGGCAGATTTAAGGTAGCAATAAATATTAGGTCTGCAATGGGTGTTCACCTGCTGTTTGGACCTGTAGATATGTGAATACTACATTTTCATGTGTTAGTGACTGTGTATACTGGACAAATTTGATGTGTCTACTAACTTCCTCCCACGTGCTGGACACATTTGATATTTTAATTTCCCAAGCTGGCACCTCATGTGGTTTTCTGCAGTTGGCAGAACTGCATCCAGTGCTGGATCACAGAGTTGGCAACTGGAACACCAAGAGGAGGCAGTCAGTTGTTTATGAAGAATCATGGCGGTGAGCAGTGTCAATCTAGCAGCCCCACTTCCAATCAATGTTTTAATTTCGCATCTAAAGTAATTCAAGTTTACAGTCCATTTTGTCTTTGTAGCAACAACATTGTTGGTCCCAGGTTGGATGTTTCCAGTATTTTTGCGTTGTATTTACGATTTCGCAAGTTATTGCACCTCGTGTTTGTGGTTTCACATTATTGTGACCGGATATTTACGCACTAAACAACTTTACACTAAACAACTTTACACTTTTCAGTAACAGTATTGTTTGTGTGTGTCACCTAATTATTTTGTTGTTGTTATTTGGTGGAGTAGTAAGATTATTTATTGTTTACTGCGCCTCGTTATCAGTTACCTATGTTTTTTCTTTTTTCCTTTTTTTGTTTTGCGCTTATTGCCCTTTGTTAGTGCGGGGCTGCAACAAGGTTGATTTGCATCACGTGAACTCTCGTTTGGTGTATGCACCTCATTTATTTCTAGTAATGAATGATGCAATAGCCACATCATTACGGCTGAGGTTGGTAGAAGGGCAAATTAAGCATGCATGTGATCGCTCAAAGTTAGTTAGCAGTGATCAGACTAAGGTAAAGCTATTTCTTGCAAGTGTCGGAGACCTTTCCAGCGTGAAACAATCTTACACTGTAGACTACATCATGGTGGAAGCTTCATTGGACACTATTGATAATTTTGAAAATACCACTCTTTAACTTTTATGGAACCCTGCAGCAATGGCCAAACTTTTCCAATTTGTTCATAGTTCATAACGTTAGTTTCCAATAATCAGAGTTTGTCTGCAGTTGAAAAGCTAGCATATCTGAAGGGTGCTGTTAGTAGTGAACCCCTTAAGATTATTCAGTCCTTATCATTATCTGAGGCAAACTTTGAGGTTGTCTGAGAACTGCTACAGAATCGCTATGAGAATAAGTGGTTGACTGTCGGCTCATGTTGAGGCATTGTTACAAGCACCCTCAGTTTGTGCAGATTCGCCAAGGTTGTTACGTAACCTGCCAACCGTAATTTCTGGAAATGTGTCGGCATTGGAGGCTTTGGATGCTTCTGTGGGGCAATGGGATCTGATCCCACTTCCCATATTGTGTAAACAACTTGACCCCAAACTGCAGGTAGAATGGGAAATAAGCTTAGGTTCCGAACTTCCCAAACTGGAGGACTTCATTTCCTTTCTTGAGAAGCATTGTAAAGCCCAAGAGATGATTGGCTATCCTCAACTAAAAGGTTCTGGAGTCCAGTCTTGCTCCTCTCACTATAAGGTGCCTGCAATGCAGCTAACTAAACAAAAACCTCCCAATCCTATCAAGCATCAGTCATATGCATCAAGTTCTCTTGTAAGTTCAACACAGTCATGTGTCTGTTGACGCGCGATCCTCTCGGCTCAGGGTGAGTGACGTTATGGTAGAAGTAGGATTTATAGTGCAGGCTAGTCAAACTGGTTACTGGGTGACAAGTCTAAAATTACTTGGTCACAGGGGCCTGACCTGTATAAAGTGTAGGCAGTCGCTTGTCTGCTAGGCACAAAGCCTACGCTCGGCTTGGCTATCTGCCGGGCTGTACAACCTGAGGTTGGTAGCTTACTCATGCTGACGCTGGGATGGCTGGGTGGGTCTGCTGGCTTGTTGGTAGATGGATGGCTGTTAGCTGAGCTGGAGTGCCTCCAGGGGCTACTGCGGTTGGAACTGCTGCTGTTGGTGTCCTGGTCCGGGTTGAGTAGCGGTGGATGCTGAACCAAGGACAAGGCAGTCCCAAGGGCACCTTCTTTCCCCGGCATATGGTGGCCACTACTGAATGTGGCGTTCCTTGAACATTTTTGGGAGCTGAAAACAGAGGGGGAGGGAGTTGGGAGTGGGGTGAAGCCCCACCAACTTGCAGACGGCGTGAACTCATTCCCCGGGGGGTGTCTTGGCCGAGTGGCTTATCAGACTGGTTGCAGCCCCATGTAGCTTTGTAGGTAGTGGTTGCCTTCCTTTCCTGCAAGTCTTTCCCACCCCTTTTGTTGTAAGGTATACGGGTGCTAAACCTTCCCTCGGCACATACAAGCAGGTGACATAGTTCCCTAGCTAAAATGTTCTGCCACCTCAGCAGCCAGGCCAAAGCCAAACCTAACTGTTACTCCCGTCGGCAACAAAAACAGTATGGTGGTTGGAGAGCAGGTTTTCTCGGAATCGTTCCAACAACTGGTGTAGTCCTAGCTTGGACAGACCAAACTCAGAACTGGCCAAACACTCCCTCCGACAACTCACGTGGTGCAAAGAATCTCAATGTCAACTAAGGAAATGAGAATTCAGTGTAAGTTACGAATGTGTTTATTCCGAGAGAAATAGAACACGGTGGCACATACTACCTCCTGACTACCTTGAACTGACTGGAAGGGGGACCTGGTTCTAAACAAAAGGGTGGCAGTTTTGACTCCGGTAGGTAGTAACTTTCCCTGTCAAAGCTGTTTCTGTATCCTGAGGGGTCTTAAGGGGCCCATTTCCTGAAGGGTTGTGGGGTAGCTGTTGCCAGGGGGCAATCGACTGGGAGGGTTGACATCTTCTAGACGGTCTGCTGGAAGAGAGCCTATGGAAGGTCTGAATGCTGGCGGCAGAGATGCTCTAGAGCTTCTGGGTATCTAGGCGATGACGAGGTCAGAGAACTCCAGCAGAGCCAGACAACAACTGGCGTTTCCTGGCCGACACATAGGTACATATCCTCACGGCTGTCTGCTGGTGGCCATTGTTGTGCTGGAGCATGGGTGGTGCTATCCCTTGATGTGCTCCTCAACTACCTGCTTGCTCGGGGGTGGCAGCGGTGACTCACATGCTGGCTCACTCTTACTTGACGTCTTCTTGAAGGGGGTGGCTTGGCATTTCTTACTGACCGCGCTGATGAAAAGTATAACTCTGTCACGTCGGTAATATTCCCCACAACCAGGGAATATCTGGTAGTAATTATACAGCTCGGACCCCGTCCGGTGCTCTTAGGAAAATGAGCTTAGATGAAGCGAAGTAGTTTTCTTCTAGGCCAGTAAGCGTCACATGTCATTGTATTGCATCACACTCCTTATATAAGTGTCCTGATTTCTATCAGTTGTCACCCCAAGATCGGTATGCTATTGTGGAAAAGCAGAAACTATGTTTATATTGTCATAATCAGTCTCATCAATCAAAGAAGTGTCCTTTGACCTTGTCATGTCATACCTGCGATAGTAAACATCATACTCTACTGCACTTTGAACCTAAATCTAAGGATCAAGGTCCAGGATTTGATGCTGTGCCACCATCTGGGGGACTACATCTACACTTTCAGCGGTCATGTCTGCTGTGGTTGATTCTGATAAAACTGTGCTATTATTGTCAACTGTCCAAGTAGAGGTTGAGGCATGCCTAGTTTTATGTTTCGTTGTCTTAAACTGCTTTCTCCATGCTTGGGTTCAGTTGAGAGACATATCCCAGCTAGGGATTAGGTTGATGCATGCTGGCCTATAGAACTATAGACTGTCAATGTGGTTGTAGATGCGTTAGGTCAGGCACACTCTGTTTAGCACAGGCAAGGCATTTGAGCTAGGTTTCTGACTAGCTACTTATGCTAGATGTGTTGGTTGGCGACTGGGTACAAAGTTAACCACTGTTGGAACGACAACAGATTTGGTTGGGACACTTGTTCGCTTAGTGGTACCTGTCTTACCAGAGGTTTCTTTGGTCACTGGAAGCATAGCTGATGCTTACTGGTCAGACCTGATGAATCTTGCAAAAGAGTGGTGTGCACTGGTACCGTCCTGACCAACAAAGTACCATCGGTTCCACTCCACAGCTTCTCTACTGCAGAACAAGGGATTGGCTGCCCCATATCTTACCTCTGTCCTTGAGCAGAGCACATACCAAAGAGTGGTATACTCAACCTATGCGAGTGTGTGCAGGGAAGTATATACGTGAATACTGGAGAGGAAGGCCTCTCCAGATGATGGGCGGTCTGAGCTCTGTCCTGTTCTACTTGACTGCTAAGTGCAGAAGGGTCTGATACGCACACTTGCTCGGTGGTGGTATAGGCCGCCATTTGCTCCTACCTCTGAAAGCTGTGCCTTTTTCCAAAAGACAGAGGTTTGGTTGACAGTTAAATATACTTTCAGATCGTCATGAACTTGAGACAGATCTCTATCTAAGTGTACAGCCAATAGTGGTTGCCGGCATGAGCTCGGTGCTCTAATCAGTTCCAACACCATAAGCGTTCTGGTTGAATACAACTTGAGGTGACTTTCTCGCCCCTGCTGGATGAGTTGCTAGTGTTAGGGCTCTACTGTTCTATCCAGTGTGTCTAGAATGGGTGGCTGTCGAATGGTGTGTGTCAGATGCACGGATTCCTGATGGGACTCTGCAGTCCTACTCTATGGTTAGTACTGGTATAAGCAATACCTGGTCTCGGTTGACGTACGGTTGATATAATTTCTAGTGGTCAAAAGGGAAATACCTCTAGAATAGATATCCTCATTGAAAGGAACAATCTGTATTTATTTGAGATAATTAACACAGTGACTCGTACTACCTCCTAACCAAGCAGAAAGTGATGTGGAAGTAACCTACGGTAAACAGGTGTAGGCGAACTGCTCCTAGACTAACCAAGATAGCGAATTACTTTGACGGCTATGAAAATAACTCTGGTCGCAACTACTCTAGCCAAGGGATGTCTAAAAGAGACCTTACAAAAAGAGGACCACCACTTTACGAGCAGTGGGTGTAGTTGTCTCTACCAGCAAGTAGAGGCGGCTGCTGAACCAGGAGGAACAGCAGTGGAGGGTGTGTTGAAATCTGTAGGTGCTGTCGAAGGAGAGCGTCTGGAAGATGCTGATGGTGGAAGAAAACAATGGAGCTTCTGGTCGTGGACGGCAGAGGCTGCAGGAGCCTCTGATAATGTCAATGGTGACCTCTCGTGGCTGCTTGGTACTGGTGGACAGTAGAAAGCCCCAGCATACAAAGTGTTGAGGCGAGCTACTGGAGAAAGAAATAACTCCCGAGCCCGGGTGTCCACTGTCTTATGTAGTCCGCTGGACAGGTGCAACGCCGCGCTGCACTGGAAGGTGTGACATTGGTTCATGACATCCCTCTAGTGCAAGGCCGGAGTGGGAGTAGTTACGGGGTGGGAGTAGTTACCCTCTGCCCGGTGACACTCCACTTCGTGTATATTCGAGTGCGCTCGATTTCACCCCAAGGCAGGTGATGGCTTGTAGGCTATCAGCGAGACGGGAGGGAGGGACACTTCTTGACAGCTTTCGCAACCTTATATTTACGTGTTTAGAATCGCCCTCCAGGGTATTGGCGATCAAAAGACACTCATGAAAGATGCTGCCAGGTTTGACTCTTCATTGGATGACAGAAATGTGTGAGGATGACGAGTTGTAGTCGTTTAGTAATATAAACAGGAAAACGGCACGTGTCTACACGTTGGGCTTACATGGGTTAGACTTCGAACAACTGGGGAGGCTAAAGGTTATTCTAATCTTAGCAAAGTAGAATTTAATAAAAGAAACCTTAGTCACGGTCAATCTCACAGTCTTATGTTGCAATGCCAATATTGCGAGGTGCATTGGGGAGGAAGAAAGGGACATTAAAATCTCTGTGGTGCCCTGCCGGTATACAAGGTAGGCTTAGTGGGCAATCTGGTCGGCACAAAACCAGGAACCACTGTCACAACCCTTTGTCTTGACTGACACAGTACCTTAGGTTTGGTGGGAAGAGGGGTGCTCTTCCATGGTAGTTGGCTCACTCTGTTAGCGAGCGGTAGGTCAGGCATTGGTTCTGGAAGGTGTGCCAAAGTGGTGGTGATGTCCTGATTTTTGGGACTGACTGGAGGAGCGGTTTCCTATACTTGTACCCCTAACAAAGAGCAGGCAAGATCTAGAGACACCTCTTCCCACATAGGATTGCTTCTAGTACGGGGTGCTGCCTACCAGGTAATTTATCAAAAGGTGGGAACAATGGTTTTGCAGAGGTTGTAAGGATGAGGTGGAGTGGTTTTGCTTAAGGCAGTTTCAGAAGGGGGTAGTTTAGCTATCTCACCTTCTAAGGCACGTAAGGCTCTTTTTAACTTCCTTTGTACACCTCCCTGACAAGTGTATGACATAAAAAAAAATAAACAGAATGAAACAGCCCATAGAAGACAAGCTGGTGCCTGGTGTCCCTACCGTGTACTCAGACTTGTGCCGTGGTGTAACACCCTGTGTTCCTATCGTCCGGCCCTTGTGAGCAGTGGACAGAACGTTGGGCTACTCACACTACTTCCTTGACAAGATACCCGGGTGTGGTATCCACAGGAGGTCAATCAGGCCTAGGTGGTTCCAGCCCCTTTCCAGTCATGTGAACAGTGGTGGCGGAGCATGGGACACTCAGTCTGATTGATTCTCCTGGTGTAGGAGTACGTTTTTATAAAAAAAACAGGGTTTTGACTTATTACTGTAAGGTGAAATTAAACTCTGAGAAATAAGTTAAAATATGTATTATATTTAATGTATTTGAAATCATAGTGGTTCCGCACTCTCTCCTACATCAACTCGAGTTAACTTACGGAAGTCAATCCTATCACAAAAAGCCAGGTGAAGACGACCTGGGCGAAAGCAAAGTGTTATGTGTGGGCGATTTAGATATGGCAAGAAAAGATTCTAAAATAGTTAATACAATTCAACAACGCCTAACTACTAGGGGTGTTCTGAAGGAACACTAGGGATGACAGCTACCAGAAGGGTAGTTGCCATCGTGGCTGCACCCTCCAGTGGGCAGTGGAGGTCCAGAAGGGATGTTGACGTGACCTGCTACCAAGGAGTTCTGGGTGTTAAACCAGGAGGAGTTGGTAGGTGAGGAGAAACGTCTTCAGGAACCTCTGGTATGGTTGAGTCTCCCAGAAGCTGCAGGATCTGCGGTGGCTATAGAAGGCGGGTCAGCAGGCTGCTGAAGAGGTGTTGAGCTTCTGGTCTGCCATGTTTTCAGCTGGGTTATGCTAGCCCTTTTATACTGATATCGGCAAGGAGCTTGGAGAGGCTCGAAGGTGTAGGGTGTGGGGGTAGCTAGCTTCAATCTCGGGGGTTGAGACTTCTTGACAGCTAAGGTGGCGCTATTCATTTCTTATCTCCTCTGTGGGGGGCACTATCCTTTCTTATCACGTGTGTGTGAGGTGCTTGGAGGCTGGAGCTGCTGGAGTAGACTGGGTGCTGCCCTCCAGTGGTGCGCTGTGGTACTAGCTTGGCCTTCACTGGAAGGTGCCGATGACTCAGTCAACAGTACAATTCATCGGGAGGTGTTGGCGTGACAGCTTTTTTGAGTTTCTTGGTGAACAGTAAAATCTAGGATCACATTTCTAGTTGCTCATGTGGCAACAGCCAATGCATCTATCACTGTTGTGCTAGTAGACTGTGCAGAAACCCAATTTACTCTTGATGTATTTATCTTACCATGCATTACTGGTAGTGTCAAGCTGTTCTCTGAAGTTTATAGTGTTCTGTCTAGGCTGAAACTACTTCCTCAATTGATGACTGGAGGAAAGATTGATGGCCCACCAGTTGCTGTAGGGTCTGTGTTTCGGTGGGTTTTGATGGGGAAATGTGGCATGAGAATCTGTTTCTCCTCCTGCCCAGTAATTCTATGTATCTCTCCTCACTTCCGACCTCCTCCAGAGAAAGTCATGAGAAAATTCTGAGAAGTTGAAGAGTTTCCGATCATCAAACATAAGTCGCCTGAGAAGGTCCTTTGTGAAAGAATATTTGTCGATACTCTAACTTGAAATGATGACTGTCGTTACAGTGTGTGCTTGCCATTTCGCACTTCTCCACCCGACATTAAAGCCACCTGGCCCCAAGCTGTAAATCGCCTGAGTGGTCTTGAGAAGCATCTCAAAGAGAACAGTGATTCAAAGGATATGTACACCAAATTCATGACAGATTACCTTAACTCAGGGCATATGGAGAGGATTCCTCCAGATCAGGTTCAGTCATCCTCAACCTACTATATCTCCCACCGCTGTGTGATCAAGCCCGAGAGTTCCACCACCAAGCTTCATGTAGTGTTCAATGCCTCAGCCAAGGATTCTAAGGGAAGGCCACTCAATGACTTGCTTACACGTCCCAAGTTGCAGCGAGAGATTGTGGATGTTGTGTCGGACTTCCGATTCCATACAGCTGGGTTTACTGCTGATATCAAGCAAATGTAAAGGCAAATTGTGGTTCACTCTGATCATCAGGATTATCAACACATTGTATGGTGGTTTTGTGACACTGATCCAGTGGAAAATTTTAGTCTGAAAACTATCACACATGGAGAATTGTCTGCACATTTCCTAGCTATTCACACATTGCAACAGTTGGTCTGCACCTTTCCTAGCTATTTGCACATTGCAGCAATTGGCTAAGGATGAATCAGCCAACTTCCCTAATGCATCCAAGGTCTTGCTTTCACACACTTATGTTGATAGCATTGTCACAGCTTCTCATTCACTTGAGTCAGCACTAGTCCTTCAAAGGGAGCTAATTTCTTGTGTTGCTAAGGGTGGATTTAAGCTGCTAAAGTTCATGAGCAATCACCCTTCCCTACTCGATTGATATTTCCCTACTCAATTGGCTTCCTGTGGAAGATGTTGAGATGCCACAATCATTCAGCCTGAATATAGATAATCACGTTGTTGTCATGGTGTTGGGGTTGCAATGGAACCCAGTCTGACATCTTTGCCTACAAAACTCAAAATAGCCAGTCATGCCACAAAGCACACCATTTTGTCCACAGCATGCACCTTCGACCTTCTTGGATGGCTGAGAGTCTTCTCCTTATGTTCGCGAAACATTTTTCTGCAGATATTGTGGTTGAAGACTATCGATTGGGATGCTACTCTCCAATCTGACCTCACAGCATGCTGGAGGCTTTTTAATCAAGAGCTACCTCACCGTCAATCACAGTTCCTAGGTGTATCAAGGGTTCAGGAGGCTGTGTTTTTAAATCCATGGATTCTCAGAAAGTTCTGAGACTGGCTATGTATAGGCTGTTCACGATAAAGTGAGCACTTTTTAAGGCCCTCCCAACAGGCATTAACCGCTAATAAATTTATCTTATTGCAGGCTTATTCGAGTTTACAGTTAATTCTGTCTTTGTGACAATAACACCTGCTATGGGAGACGTGTGTTTTATTTTTGAGTTTAACCACATGCACACTTAACTAATGTGAATACTATAAACTGAAAATGAATGTTTTCTTGTGGTGGAGAATTACACAAATTATTAAATAAATATAACTGAGACCAGACCAAAGAAAGGAAATTAAAATAAAAGAACTGAATCAAGAATAGGCTTTGATAAAGAAACTTAACCATTGCATCACTACTGCTATCAAAGTAAGGAACAGCAGTCTTTTTACAATTTCTTACCATTTACAAAATGTTATTCTGGTCCTTGTAAAAATGTGTAAAAAGGTGTAAATAAATTTTAATGTTAGTACTTACACCTACAGGTTCTCATAGCAAATTATCTCGAAATTCTTTCCAATACCAGTCAGTTGCAGTTGGTTAGTTCGTTAAAGTCCAAAAGCTGTTGTTCGTGCGTTAAAAGTTTAAATTTCTCAATTATGTCTTCATTGAATGTGTCATGTGTTGTTTTCACTTCAATATAGCAGCAAGATTGGAATGAATACTTCCTCTGTAAAATATAACAAGTATGTAATCCTAAATAAATTACAATACCAAAATACAGGAATGCCATACAGACAAACACCGTTGACTCACAGGCAAAGTTAACAATCCACTTGGCCTGCAGGATTGCTGTAAGTGTTGCTGTTGTCACTGGACAAACATTTTCTTCATTCGATGTAACAACCAAGTGTGTGAAGCTCCCCCTAGAACATTTTCAGTACATCTAATAAATACTCAGCAAGTGAGAATACCTAAGAACTAGAGATAGATGAGAATGACTCTTCACCACTGAGATGGAACCCGAGTGGGAAAGAGCTACAAAATTTGGGATCAGAAATACAAACTTGTTAAAATAGTTTGAAGATTTATACATACATATATAATATTTCACTGTAAGTTGTTCCATTTTAAACATAGGTAGTCTTCACTCATATACTTCACTTCACAAAATAAATTATATTCAGGAATTAATACAACTGTCCTAGTGATAGGTTGAGAAGTCAAGTTTCTTTCCAGCAGACATCGAACTACTGAAAGTGCACGTCAAGTCACAATTCTTTTGGGTTATAAACAACAAATATTCATGCATAACAATCACCTTTCGTGTTTTGGAAATCAATAATTATACATTCCTAAACCACTAACGTAGCACAGGAATGGAAACAATAACTCAGCTGCATGCCGTGACACTTGGTTGATGTTTGTGATGTTCGACTGTGATAAAATTTTATGATCATGACACACAACTCACAAGCTATTCCAGCAACAAGATTGTGAAGCACTCACATATAAAATTGAGGCAGAAATACGAAATACAGAGTATATGAATTCATATATTGACGCATGCCAACATGCTGCACTGTGCAAATGTGCACTCTGTAGGCGACTTCAACCCATTTACGAACCACCCGAGCTCAGGGGGAAGTCATAACAGTGGCAAATCAAGATAAACATATAGACCAAGGAGATTCTACAAGCCTGGACTGCCAAATACGTAATTGTAAATTACCTATGTAATTACAATCGACATTGCCTGCCTGGAAACCTGCATGCAAGAGTCACCCCCCGGGAATAAAATAAATATTTGTGATATTCTACTACTCATCGCTTAGCCCTGGAAGAAGTTCCTACAACCCCCAGAGATGGCAGCACCCCCGTGACATTGTGACGTCATGACCGGCACACCTCAGGAACAGGCATTTTAATTTGCTGTTGCCTCCAAGTGGGGCGATTAGAAATGAGCGGCTCTCCAACACTCCAGATAACATACCCCTGCGCTGGAAGGATTCGTTACCCCCCCCGCACCCTGACGAACTGCTGATCAGAGAAATTTTCGTGTAAATAGAAGTCCAGCACCCTGCACTGCCAGTAATGCCGGGCTCGCTGGTCAAAGAGGATGCGAGCCATTCCTAGTCTGCGAAGACTCTCCTCATTCTGCAAAGACTCTCCTTAGTCCACAAGGACTTTCTTAGTCTACTAAGACTTTCCTCAGTCTGGATCAGGGCTCTATTCAGTCTGCGAGGATTCTCTCTCCTCTCCGTGACCTGCAGCATGGCGCACCATACACTCAGCAGACTGTGAAGACTGCAGCCTTCTCAACATCTTGCAAACGGCTTTCCTCAACTACACCTGTTGACCATGAGGACAGCAACTCCTTCGTCCAAGGTAAACCAAATCCATGTACCCAGTAACCCTTCACCCCAGTCAACTTCAGTGACTCCATGGTAACAAGCCGGCGCATCTTAGTTTACCTCCTGATAAACTCCCGGTAAATTTCAGTACGCTGGAAAGTGCGTTTAAATTACAGTAAATTTTTGTCTGAGTAAATTTTGAATAATTAACTTTCTCCAGGCTCACCTTTGCAATATTCCTTTATCACATAATTTATAGTTGTTTAGCCAGTCAGCTAATTATAATCAATTTGTAATTTTAACTAACTAAATATTATGTCAAAATCTAATTGTCAGTTTACCATCTTTGTTAGTTAGTTTCCTATTTCTCCACAATTCTGTGTTAATTATTTGTACCAGGTAAATTCACTCTCAGTGGAGAGAAACTGTGTGTACTTAGTGTGTTTATGAGGGACCCAGTGTAGGCAACGGCGTAAGGAACGCCGCATCCTAGCGATAGCCAAAATAGCCAACCTCCTGGTCAGTACTGCGTCAGAGTCAAACCCCTGCCACAGAGTAACGAAGCCGTCTATCGGCCAATCTATCCATTTGTTCCCCTAAAGCACGTGTCACCATTGGTAACACAATTTTGACACCTGTTGGCCTGGGTACCCTACGGGAGATTACGTCGCCCAAGTAGAGCAGCCACCGCCTACAGCACGCACTACTCCTGAGGATACAGTGACTCGCCAATGCCTTAAGGCATTCAGCATAATTAGACTCACCTCGGGTAAGCTCATTTGGGTTCAACACCCGGAAGAAACCGAGCTACCGAATTTATGTGTCATCAAGTTGGCGTCAGGGAAAACAGTACAGGTTTGATTCCCGTCAAAGGCAGTCCCCAAGTCACGTGCGGTACCACCGTCTGATTTCGTTACTGCACATCGACCCACTCAACCAGTTAAAATTTCCCCAGCCAGATCATACAACTCCACCCCCCACACATGTAGTTGCATCACCACATGATATCCTGGGACAGTTGGCATCCCACTTATTTGCAACCCTGATAGTGCGGAGGGTAGAACACCCTGGTTGGCAATCGAATTCCATCTGCCTCACTCTGGGGTTTGATCCCCCTTGATCCCGATTGAACCCTACCACCAAACGGCTCCCTACGATATCTAAACCTTCCACAACCTGTCAGATGTTAGCCATATACGCCCAAGGTAGGCTTACTTGAAGTTCCGAGAGGGTAGTCAGTGGCCAAACCACTACCTCACAAGGTAGGGCACACGTCAGTTTATATAATTATTGTATTAAATTGTCCAAGTCTTCTGTTGCAACATTTTTTTGTCTGATGATAGAAGTGGTTATCATTCAATTAAATACTATTTAAGAGAATTTATGAATAAATTAAAACCCTATTCAAAATAAAACTTACGAAAAATTATTTACTTTTAATGCATAAACATTGTTTGGACTGACGCGTGCCGCTTAACCTACTAATCAACCACGATTACGACTCATCGCTAAATGTTCCTACTTCCCCTGCTAGACATAGAGAAAATTTTACACATGAATTCTCGGTAACAGGCAACAGGAACTCATGAGCGAATTCTCTTCACCTGAAGGCTACGCAACCCGGCAGGTACGCCCCCCCTCCCTTCTCTGGCTGAAAGCCAACAAGCCACCCGCCAACGGGCAAGGCAGAACGCTGCCGAAGAGGCACGAAGCAGAAATGCTGACTACTGCTGACCCAAGTTTTTTGACTCCCATGCCAATCAGGGCAGGATGCTCGCCCTCCCCACAGCTCACACCAGCAGCCTACAACTTCACCTATATAAGTCCGGATGCTGCTGGGCTCGGGCAGTCATTCTTTCTCAAACTCTCTGGCAACATCCCAACGCACTAATTCAGTGCTGGGACCTCCGGAGATCTCTTAAGCTTCAAGTACGCCCCCAGCGGCTACTTACCACGTCTCGATGACCAGCGAACACGTATATACATATTTAACTTCACTTTGTCTCTTCCAGACACCTTTTACTTAGCTCAGTTTAACTTCAATTTATTTTGTATTCATCTAGAAACAGCTATTCCCCTTTGAACATAGAACCAGGTCGCCTACACCTGGAACTGCAGTTACCTTCAACTCTCCACGGTTTGGTAGGAGGTAGCACAGGTCACGTGTTTATTGAATATTCAATAAACACTCATTGTTCACCACTCTTCCGCTTTTCATTTACAGAGTACTTGTCTGTGTTAACGATTAGAGACAGAGTACGACGTGCACTGCCAAGAAGAACCAGGAGATTGTTAACATCCACATTAGACGGCTACCCGTTTCTTCCCAGCCCCCGAGCACTAAGTGCTGATGCAGAGAAACAGCGATGCCACAACCACTAGAAACACCTTCACACAGGGAGGGGCTACAAGCTCAGGTTATCTCTCGCTTTGAGCATTAATTCAGTGCTGGAGTAACATTAGCCTGGGGTTTGCTGCTCAACCCGGTGCGAACGCACAACCAGTAGAGGCTTGGTGGTCAACACTGCTCTACATTCCTAATCAGTCCGCATGCGTAGGGGATCAGTGGGCTCTCTTATCGAGCTCGTGCCAGCAAGTCAACTATTGGGTTACACTGTAATAACCGTTCATGTCTAAGTGTATTACATGAGCTGTCAAACCGTTGTGCTCTATGCCTTACAAGATAAGGAGTAGCAAAAGACATAGGGCACAATACCTAGCTCACATTGCTATCAAACCTAGGATGGTATTACCACCTCCTATGAAGGAAAGGCAGGCGGAACGGGACAGCACCGCCCAACTTAGGCACCAAGCAGGAGCGCCTGCTCCAGTTACAGTAATCTACTTGTCGCCTTGCTTTCGCACTCATCCATCGTGCCACCCTGTGGTAAGAGGGTTGTTAAACCATACTGAGGTAAGATATGGCTGGGCAAACCCGAACTTCTGGAGCAGTGAAGCCTACGGCTGGAATCGCCGCTTCAGAGTAGAAAGAGCTCGCCACTATTGGATGAAACCCGTACCAACAATAATATCCAAGATGACAGTGTAAGTAAGCGGTAACCAACACCCCTTGCCTGACATCTTCTGATCAGAGTTAACAACCCCACTTTTGGTTTAGTGGAAAAATCCTCGACCAACGTGCCAGTCAGTCTAACCGGGCACATGTCAAGAGATTATGTAAGCAGACTAATCCCTGAACAAAACTTGATAGCATAACCTTACATTTGCACCGGGACTGGCATAATGACAAAGGCAAACAGAATCAATGGACACAGACAGCATACAAAATGTCAATATACACATATTTTTAGTATTTTTAATGTTTGTGACCGTTAATGTATATATTCAAACACCATTTAAAAAAAACTCAATCTCGGAAATTCCCTTTTGCCAACTGTGTATGTCACGTCCAGCGAACAATAACATTACTGGAAACATGTTGTTGACAGGTATAGTCTCAGCACAACACAAATACATACAACCACAGGATATACGTATTTAAACATGAAAAGGTTTTTTATCTTATGGTGCCTCACACCTTCAGCAGAACTATGAATACACACAGTACACTGGTCATAACATTTCTCAAATTACTGTTTTAAAAACGTGTTTGATGCGTGATGCATATATATACTACTTTCTTTTTTTGCTGCAACTACGTATCATAACATGCATGCCACGTGCCCTACAAGTGAGACAATCCTGAATGGCAGCAACACAAGCCAACATTACATCTCCTATAATTAGGTGGATGCCTGGAGTCCATAACACACCTGGAATACAAATACATTAAATTGCTTCCGCCTTAAATAAAACTCAGTGAAATTGGAATGGCCAAGTAAATCACGGCATTGAAACTGCGAATGAGCTCATGCAGCTGATGCAACACGCACAGCAGCCAAGCTACCTACCTGCCCCCCTCGAGAGATTGCACCAGACAACGGCTCTGCCTACAGGGGGAGCCACCCTTGCCAAAACCACATGAAGGCAGAGGATGCTTGAGATACCCTTAGTGCAATGGGGAACATATGTCCCTGAACCGCCAGAGAATGGCAGTTGACATCAGCAACTCAGCTTTGCACAAGTTGTACCAAGGTACTCTGCACTGTTTGCTCTCTACCATCGAGTGAGGTGGCGCAGAGGTAACTCACTGGACTAGCATTCGGGAGGACATGGGTTCGATTCCCGGTACAGCCATCCTGATTTCGGTTTTCCGAAATCACTCCAGTCGAATGCTGGGATGGGTCCCTAACGAAAGGCCATGGCTAATTCCTTCCCAATCCTTCTCCAATCCCTCTTCCCTGTGCAACTTGCACCGTCACTAATGACCTAGCTGTCGACGAGACATTAAGCCCAATTACCTACCTTACCTACCTGCTCTCTACCTCTCTCTTCATGAGACACCAACAATTGATCATCACCTACCAATGCCGGACTTCTTCCTGCACGTGCTGCAGCCCCAGAAGAGTTATCGTAACCCCAATCAAAAAATGTAGGGTATGGAATAGAATATTTTAGTGTTGGGCCGATGCCGATACCACAGTATCCGTCAATATTTATACACTAAGCCGATACCACAGTTTACCGATGCTTGGCCATAACACCAGAAGAGAAGAAATAGGATGGCGACTTTGAAGTAAGACAGGCTCAATTGTTGCTGTTTTGATGCAGCAGTTGCCATTCATATTCTAAGAACTGACAGATTATCACTTAACAAGCGGGAAGGGCTGATGGGAAAAGCTACCCTGCTGAGAGATAATCATCTAAGTGTGAGGGGAGAGAGATACCGCTCCCACCCCACTGTGTATTGTGGGTCGCTGGATTACCAGCTTTCCAGAGATCACACTACATCTCAACCTTGTCATTTCAGAGTTTAAATTATTTTAATAGCAGTATGAAATCTGACAATTACCTGACAATTGTCAGTGCTTCAATTCTGATCTCAGTAAAATAAGAGTGTGCTGAATTTGAAAATTAAACATACTACAATAATATTTTTAATTTTCTGAATATAAACAAAAGTTTAATTATGCTGAGAAATGTGGTACACAACCTTGTAGATTTATTATTTTCTATTTGATAAGTTTAAAACATAAAATGTTTAAGTTACCCTGACCTAACATTAAAAATGTATTACTTGAATGCTGCTTTTATTCTCCAATTCTGACGAATTTACCTTGATGCGTGCACCTTAACTGTCTTCGTTCAAGTGACTTTTGGGATGGGGCTAGGTCAGTTGCACACTGTCTTAGGTGACTTAATTGGACCTTTTACTAGATACTAATGTTGGCCGCGTTGGCTGGCGGCTAGGTACAAAGTCTAGTTCCGCCTGTCTGGCAATATGGCGTACCGGAACACTAGCCCTCTTGGGCAATGCTGACGTACCAGGGTTCGGCATGTTCTGTTTCTGCGGAGCAACAGAGGTGCTGTAAGATGGCCAGTTGTTCTCTGTCGTCTTCCGAGTCTCGTCGGTTGTGGAGCTGCGGTAGTGGTCAGTCAGGTGCAGGCGATACCACTGGTTGCTTTCCCGGCTGCCGAAATTGGAAATGGCGATCCCGAGCCTCATGTCAAGTCCGGTGACTACAGCCAGAACCACCAGATGGTATCTACGGTTTGCCCTAGTAGGGTTTGAAAAGTACACGAAGTTCCCAACGGGAGAAGTCATTTTCCCAGCATGTCAAGCAGCTTGAGGTTGGCGGCACACACCTGCTTGGCAATACTGAACTCCACCTTCTTTACATCTCTCCGAGCCCTGTGTCTAGCGTTAGAAGTAGAACACTCAATAGCCCCTCAGTTATGGCAAGCAATTGGCGACCACCCTGGCTAAGTGTAAGGCAGACAGTGTCTAACTCCAATCAGTGCGGGTAACTAGTACTCAGACCTGGAGCTGCGGATCGTAAGACCACCTTCCTACCACTGCTCGGTGTAATCCACAAAGGTAGGGCCTCCAGACCCAGGCAAATAACCCTGCTAGCACCTTAGCTAGGTGCTCCGGTCAGCAATATAACCTGAGATGGCTGTCCTGCCTTGGTGGGGTGCATACTTAGTGGTTGAGACACTACAGTTCTGTATACCAAGGTAAACAGAATGGGTGGCCATTGAAAGAAGAGGTTGTGTGTGTGGAGACGGGCAGGCTCCTGAAGAGGATCTGTCGTCCTACTCTGAGTTTGCAATGTAAATAGCCCGGTCCCTTGCTTGCCCCTTTCGAAGCCAGTATTTGGTGAAAGAAAGGTTTTGCTCCTAGGATAAACGTACTCTCGGATATGGTAACAAATACTGCGTGACTCTGACAAAAACCAAGCAGAGCATATACTAAGTATTGCTACGGAAGTTAACGGGTGCAGGTGACCCGCTCCTAAGACTACTTAAGATACAAAGGATGATTGAAACTAGATACTAAGTAACTAACCTATTGGTTTGTTTAGAAGAGAGACTAGCTTACGGGGGCCACTACCAGCAAGTAGTGGTGGTTGTCAACCCAGAAGGATCGGCAATGGAAGTGTTGAGTAATGGTCAACGTCTTCTGGTAGACGAAGGCTTCTAGTCGCTGATGATACCAGGTGTGTTGAAGCCTTTGGAAGGTGATGGTCATAGCCACTGGTGGTTGCCTAAGAACTAGAAGCTCTTGGAGAGAACCCCAGCACACAAAGTGCTAAGGCGAGATACTGGAGACGATAACTCCCGACCTCAGCCATGCACAGCCTTATATGAGGCTAAAAGATAGGTGTGCGTCAGGCCAGGGTGGGGTGGGAGGTGTGACGTGGCCCAGTGAAGTCTAACTGGAGCAAGTGGGGTAGGAGAACTACCCTTGTGTGCTCAGTATATTATGGCCTAGTGCGCTCTGCCATCTTCGGCAGGTGTGGCTACACTCTGCCGAGTGCTTCGGGAAGGCTGACGTGTCATGCAGTCGCTTGGAATACTCATGGTTTTACGTGTACGAAACATCCACTTGTGTTGAAATGATTCTCTGTGCACTTGTAAAACATCATGCTGGGTTTGAACCTTCCTCTGGTTTTAATACTACGTAGTAGAGAGAAGGCAGGTCAGGAACAATCCGGAAACCAAGTAGCATCAATGTCCCTTCCTGGGATCACATCTTGGAGTCGTTTCCTTGGGTTGACAAGCACATTAGGATGAGTCGTCGGTAAGTAATAGTTCAGTAAGAGGCACGCGTCAACCTATTATTTTGTATGTTTAATAAAGCATCAACTAGTACATAGTGTGACACTGACATGAAAACAGAAACACCTGATGCTTTTTTTAACAAAGATGATTATTAGAAGACTTCATCTCCATCCCACGCATAGCTTTGCTTGTGAGTTTCGAAGTTAGCGTTAGCGTTACCGTTTGTCCAGACTTGTGATGAGATTCTTTTATTCATGGGCCCATCATAATTATACAGCTAAGCAACAAGTTCTTTTACAGGCCATTAGATAGCACTACTAGTATGATTTTCGTTTGCCTTTGCTTCCCATCCTCCAGCCAGCTGGTGACTTCAATTTGGTAAGTCATGCATTCGTTATACCCCACTCAGCGACCACCCCTCTCGCCCTCTAGAAACCAGCCAATAAGCATCGGGTAGCAGTCCAAAGGAGTATAAAAGGAGATTCAGTTTTCGACTCCTGGCCAGTCTTCATTTCTCCCTTGCGGAGTTCTGACCAGCCTGGACCTGAACAACCAGTATTTGGTTGTCTAGCACCCGTTGTTCAGACACTGACCAGCTTGTGCATTAAGCCTTCGCTCAGACCAGTTCTCTTGAATCCCACAGCGCTAGTTGCCAGGGAAGGATCAAACTGCCTTAGCCTTCAGTCTTCCAGTACTAATAACTCGGAACTTTCAGATAGTGGAGCCCCTCGCGACGAGTAGTCTTGACAACTTGACCCTTGCGTTAGTCAGGTGTCTCTCTCTTCGCGACAAACCCTGCTAACCTACCTCCCTCAGCACAGACATGTCAGATCAAGGGAATCCCATCCTTTCAGTACTTTTTAGGACTAATCCTGTGCTATCTTAGCTTAGTTGTGTGTCGTGTCAGAATCCTAGCGTCACGTTGTTTCACATGGACTTCACTGGCAATAATGGAAAGGGAAACTGCATACACTATTCAACGCTACACACCTTCCACTTACCCCAGCTATTTTCTACCAGTTACCTCAACCGGACCTTGAGTACTTTAGCTTCCCGGCAATAGCTTGTGCAGACGTAGGAGTTAGAGTACATCATCACGTGTATTTCCCGTCGAACCGAAATAAACATGTGCCAGCTCAATCCTTGGGTACTGCATTCCTGTAGACTAAGCACCTTGCTCCCAGTCGACTCCTCACAGGAAGGAAACCCAGGTGATTCCGGGAAGGTTACTCATACGAGCCAAAAACACCAAGTTTTCACCCACAAGCACCTAGAACAGCCATTCTTTCTGTCTACTGCATAGATAGAACAGAGGTACCAAAACATGTACTGTCCTTGTACCAGCTTGTCGGCTCGTTGTTCGTCAGTCTTGCTATTGCACATCCGTACTAGGAAAGAAAGGCGTCCCCTGAGTTGGGAAGACTCGGTCAGGACAACCAGAGATGGTGTAGCCTGACTTCCAGTGTGTACTGCACATCCGCGCCAGGTACAACTTGCCTCTGGCCGCCTGTACGAACAATCCCCTGTTCTTGTTGCCTCCATTGCAAAAGTTAACCCCAGGGAACAGACCCAAGCCTTGAGGCATCTGCAGGATCCTGTGACGTCCGAGACGCTGAACGACTTATTCACAGACCCTGTACGCATCGGCCTGGAAGAATATTCATGTTGGGTAGAAGGACTCCTCAGTCAGCCAGATCAAACACCCATACCGACCATCGTATACCTAGACCCAGCTATCCTTTGCCTAACTCCTCGGCCTGTACCTCAACCCAGGTCTGCAGCACATTCACCAGCTTCCTCCCAGCCTCTTGTAGCATGCAAACCCATGGTACCCAGTCGCCCAAGTATACCTATCCAGGCAGTGGCCGCTAAATGCAAGATTGTGTTAGCCGAACCCGACTTTGTATCCTGCCGGAGAGCAACCAGGCCAGTCCTGTATAACGGACGAGCACCAGTGCCCCGTCAGGTTAAGACCGCCCAGTCTAGCACCTAAACAAAAAGGACCATGCCTCTACAGGTGTAAGTATTTCACTCCCGAATACATCATATGTCAAAGAGGCGGTGGGAAACCCCTCGTTTTTTTGGCACCCAACATGGGGCACTTGACTACCGTAGTGCCAACTAGAAAGCCACAGACCAATCGGCCATGCTCGCTATAGGCTGTTCGTGGTAAAGTAAGCACTTTTGAAGGCCTTGCAAAAATTTTCCGTTCAGCCAATTTTCATTTTTCGGCCACTTTTTAATACAACCACTGTCATGTGACTAATAAACACAATGTATATATTTCACTCTTCTCAAAAGTTAACGTCTGAAAATGTAATGAAATATATTTATTGAAGGTTAAAGCCTCTTGGAAGAGCCTAAAAAAGTGCTCACTTTACTGTGAACAGCCTATACTTCCACAAATACTAGGCACTTGGAAACCCAAACACCCCGTGGCGTCCAAGACAACAGCCGAAATGTCAAACACAGAACCAAGCGAACACGAAATTGACGAAGCCAACTCGGCTACAACCGAACGCAACCGCTGTACACGGTCCGGCTGCCCTGGAAGGCGAGTACACAGAATCCCGCGTGCGCATTGCCAGCTCAGGCATCACTATACTGCCTCGGTTAGGTAGATGAACCTCGTTACACTGATGGCCTTGAGTACTGGTGCGAGGATTGCCGAACCAGACAAACTGCATAATGTAGTTGGGTCACGTGTGTTGGACGCAGGATCCACGCTATGAGATGTATCCTATGCAGTGATACATTCCACCACGCCTGCATTAGATGGCCTGATGAGCCAATTAATATTGCAGGTCTTGTATACCAATGAGAGGTATGCAAACGAGCCACGGAATACCGACCTTCTAATCCAGGCCCTACATTACTTTGAAGCCAAACACACTGCCTAAGGGAGCTACAGTTACCCGAATTCGCAGGTAGGCCACATGAAGACCCTATTGCTTTCACAGAAGAATGCAAGAAGAAGATAATCAGAGCCCATGACGTACCAGAGAAACAGTGGGTAACGCGAGCCCGGCAGAAGATCGGAGTCGCTCTGCATTTGCAGAGGTCTGGGCAGCTCATAGGCTTCGAGCGTCGGGAAGGGGAGGGGTGTGGTGTGTCAGCTGGGTTGCGTATCTTCCAGGTGAGAACGAATTGCTTGTAAGTTCCCGTTGTCTGTAGGGTAGGCAACATGTTGCTCAAGTCTGTGAGATGGAAGAGCTATTTTAGGCGATGAGTCGTAATCGTATTAGAAGAAGCAACACGCGTCAGTGTATTCATCAAAATCTTTAGTTCCTCTTAGTTTTTTCTTAGTTTAAATTATTGCAGCAATACATATTCGAATTGGCATTATTAAGTTAACCATTCAGTTCCTTCTCTTTGCTACCCAACCCTGTTACATTCCATGTGGCCACTTTAAGTCTTTCTTTAATTCCTAATTGTTTATCCTTGTCTTGCCTGGGTCGTCATTGTTGGAATCCATCCAGATTTTCCGTAAAAATCTTATGAGTAGTTAAAATTTCCCTTGAGCAAGTTACCAGTCTGTTGCAAGGTAAGGCAAATGATGGGGCTGCCATCTCAAGACCTCTTGCCATGCCCGATTTTCTGTCGTGGTTTACTCCCCTAGCCTTTGGGTCAATATCCGCCACAAGGCACTGGTCATTTATTTGTTGTTTTTATACCATCCCTAAAAGCTGGGTTGCCTCTTCTGCCAGTTATGCTGTACTGAAGATCCTCTTTTCCGCCATCGCTGCCATTGTGGACTTCACCCGTAACCCCAGGCAAGGGACCCTTAACAGGTACAGGCTCCTCGGGTCAACGAACCCCTGGAATCTGTGGTGGGCAAGGATCGATTCAGCTTCCCTGAATAGGACTATCCATAGAATCTTAAGATTCCATGGTGTTCCTATTCACTACCCTTGTTTTCACAATAAAAGCTGTAATCAAACTTTGAGAAAAATGGTAGCTCAGTACACACTTATTTTGTGATTTTGTAGTTTTTAAATTTTATTTTGGGACTTCAAGGAAATTACTGTAACGTTAAATAAATATTGTAATACTCTGATCCACCCGCCATGGCCTAGCCCACTGAATTTGCAGGCTAGGCTACGACAGGTGTAACAGATAATTATATTTTTTGTGAATATTTAGTAATGGAGTTGCATTATAGCCAGTGACGGGTGTATCAGATAATTATGACATTTTTGTCAATATTTAGTAATGCAGATGCATCAGATAATAATGGATGTGTGGGATGTACAATAAGTACTCAATTTGCTCACTAGTGCCTATTGGCGCTTGCTTGCAACTCTCTAACTGCTTTTATTGTGCCTGAAATATATACCATAAAAGTGATTAATGGGATAAAAATTTATTAAATGAAAAATTTTGGTGCAGCATATAATTGTGGTATGTATTGGGTGTACAATAACTACTCAAGTTGCTCAATTGCGCCCACTGACGTTTGCTTGCAACTCTTGACCTATTTTAATTACACCTCAATTATGGTGCTAACAGCTGTATGAATATTATGCTATGAATAAAATATGGTATATTATGGTACACTTGGACTATTTAAATCTAATTACTTGTAAACCTTTTTGACCTATCTCGACCTAAGAAGACTATTTGGGGTGCTTGTGGGAAGCTTTGGAATGTTCGCTGCCAGCTGAGGTAATTATGGTATGCATTCAAAAGTTGCTCTTAATATCAGGGTATCATGGTATCGAGGATCCCATCCCTAGAAACAACACCGAAATACAAATTAAAACTCAAAATAATACTAAATACTGATAAATGCAGAATATCTCATGAAATAAATTTCTCCACAAGAAATTTACTTTCTCCCATGTTATGTACATGAATTTACTTCAGCACTGTAAAAAATGTAGAGACATGCAAGTCTCTGCAATATCGAGAAATATTCACGATGAAAAAATTCTCAATTTCATCTCGAGAATTTTTAAATCTCGAAAATCATAGTTCTACATGCAACACAAGCACGTAAATACGTTAACTACAGTGAAACTCTGTTAAGAAGTTCCCACTTAAGAAGTTTTCCTGCTTAATAAGTTGAATAATTTTGCACCTTGCCTATATGCACACGTGTAATTAATTTGACCCTTGCAAGAAATTTTCCTGGTTGATAAGCTTTATTTTCAGTCCCTTAAAAAATGTCTTAACAGGGTTTTACTGTATTTTTTCTGGCATAAACAAATGTAAACAAACACATTCCAAAGATTACACAGGCAGTAATACATGCTCTTGGAAATAGGCTACAGTATGACAACAAACTGCCTCCAAGCGTTAGTAAAAATGGTGCGAATTGAACACTCACATCTATAACGTGTGCAGTAATCTATGGCCGCAGCACCGCATGTTTGTTTACATTGACAGTTGTGTGTGAAACAAAAGTGTGATATCTAACTTGATACATTAAACAGAGTGTTTTCCAAAAAATATCTATTCTCATAATTTATGGACAATGCTTCAGCTGATGTAAAAGACCGTAAAATGTCTATCATTTGGACATTTTATGTAAAAATAAAAAGGCAACGGAGTGTGTAAAACGTGCAAGAAATTAATACAAACATAGACCTGAATCTGTCTGAGGGGACTTTTTATTTCTTTGAGAATGTAGACGATATTGATGTTACGTGGATACTGCTTGTTCTAGTTGATGTATGTAATTTACCAAAATTAAACTATATTTTAAAATTGGAGCATTTAAATAATTACTGCTTTAAACTTTGTTATCCCTCCAAGATCATCATTCATTCAGCATGAATATGAATGCCATGCACATTTGGAAATTTTACACACAACTCTCTTGTTCTATTTGACAGACATATGTTTTTTTAAGTGAATAATATTTCTATGGAAAAGTAAAGGTGTGATTTCTGAGACAGAGACAAATAATCATGGCCAGTAAGATTTTTCTTTATAGCTTTCACTCAGTAATTAATAATTAAAATTCACATCTTCGGAAAGTCAGGTAAAATTCCACTTACACATGCCATGAGTTAGTGTTCGGACTTGGTGTTTATGGATTAGTAGACAACAAAGAAGTGTCGTGTTTGCCCATCCATGGCATCAATTTATTCAAAAGAGGCATATTTATTAAAATAAATTCATATTTCAACATAAAATCCACTTATTTTCCCACAAGAACCCACTGAAAATGGACTCATTCAGCAAAACTTAGTGCAACTTCTTTCACAATATTTTTGGCCAGAAGAGGAGGTCAGGGCAGCTCTCAGTTCACGAGAGTGAAATGAGGCGAGTATGAAACAGCACCAGATGCAGACACGGGAAAAATGGGAGATCCCCAAGAAAACCCGCAGACCAGCAATATCATCCAGTATAATTAGGGACCCCAGAAAATGGTGAACCACGAAATACACAAAATACCACAAAATTGGACATTTCACCATTTCCACGAAAACTACTACTTTTTTTTACATGAAAAAGGCATTAACATGAATATTTACGTTCTTCAGATATGGTAAATAATCGTTTACAATTGATTGCGTGTCGACAATCAATTGCGTTTCGACAATCAATTGAGTTTCCACAATTGATTACGTTCGACGATTGTACAGCCAACATGGCAAGTGTGTTTATCTACTTTGCCGAATTTCGTAGTATTTTGTAGTGATTGAATATTTTTGTGCTGGGATGCCGAAAATAGCTACTAATTTTGATCATGGACACGTAATGAAGCAAGAAGGTTTCTGCATTTTTGACATCAAGAATAAAATGATGTGTAAGTTCTGTAACATGCATACCGACTGAGTTGTGACAAAGTACTTGGGTGTTATAGTTTTTGAGGTTAAGTAGATTAGACGGAAACAAAAGCACACATTTACTGCCTCGTAAAACTGCTTGTTCCGCCGTTTTCCATACCCGGCATCTGCAATGAAGACCCACAAAAAAAATTTTCATATCGAATTTAAGTTAGTTGGTATCAACAAACAAGCGCAGCGTTGATTTTGACTGATTCTGCAAATAAATTATTTAATGCAAGTGACAAACAAACATGATTTTAGTGACTTGAACTTGCAAGGATTACAATTGAAAAACACGGGTTCGAGAGGTTGCGAATTTTAGAAACATTAAGTTTGCTTGTTTTGTAAATAATATACAGTATCTGTAAACTGTTACTATATTTATATAAATGCACATGGCCTGAAAAAGTTGCACTTTCAACAATTAAGTAGTGTGTGAATAATATCTGTTCATTTGCTTATATAGTAAATTTGAGTGTGTTAACTTCGCCGAAACTCTCTCTCTGTGTGTCTGTCTCTCTCTGTGTGTGCACGTGTAGGGGGGGTGTGTGGGAGAGAGAGAGAGAGAGAGAGAGAGAGAGAGAGAGAGAGAGAGAGAGAGAGAGATAGAGATAGAGATAGAAAGAAAGAGAGAGAGCGAGAGAGAGAGAGTGTGTGTGTGTGTTTTTTTTCATTGAAGTTAAAATTTTTGAAGTTACAATAGTCTAATTTAAATATTTCCATATGACAATATTTTCTACTGCTTCATCAAAACAATATGCACCTCAAAAAGGCAACACACTCTTAAGAACCTCAAAACAATTACGTCTCACGAAAGATGTTAAACTAAAACCCCCCAACTACTTCCTGTTTCCTTTTTTCCCTTGAAATAAAATTAACAGAACACCAACAAATTACAAAAATAAAACAGGTTGGAATTACTGGATGGAAGTTAGCTAACGTCAAACTTTCAGTGCCTGTCATGACAGGGAACATGAGGAAACAGGAAAATGCAAGTGTGCATTGTACTCAAACATTTGTTTACAAATGTCTTTTTCTTCAGTGACGAAACAGCTGTGGTGGAAGGATAGATTGTGGCAGTGCTACTTTTCTAGAACTGTCAATATTTACATTTCTTAAATTAATTTTAAGATACTGCTGTTTCTTGTAATTAATTATTACTTTTCAATTTCTTATTCAGACACTGAACATGTGCATTAATTTCTTTTCAAATCATTCTAATTTACCAAATTTTTTAATTTTCAAACACAGAAATTTGGTTTATTTTTTTTTTTATGATAGTTACTTTTCTATTTCTTATTCAGACACTGAATATGTGCAATAATTTTCTTTCAAGACATTCTAATTAACCATTTTTTTTTTCAAACACAGAAATTTTGTTTATTTTTTAATATGAATGCAAAGAAATTCATTATTGATTTCATTTTTAAACAAGTTACAGAAGTTTAGCATCACTTTCATTTCAAACACCACAATTGACACTGCTTTCATTTTTAAATACTGAAATTTAACACCCCTTTCATCTTAAAATACTGAAATTTAACACAGATTTTCGCTATTTTTTGCACAGAAATCAGACATCCTAATTTACCATTTGCTAGGGTCCCTAAGTATAATTATCACATCCAAAAATCTGGCTGACCATGCTACGAATCAAAACTGGTTTGCCTTGACGAGAAGTGAGTAGTCTTGACTACTACGCCACTGTGGCCTTTCACGCAAAGTGGTGAGAACTCACGTGTAAGAAGGGCACAGCTTGGCATCCAGGTCAAAGGCAAAGTCGCGTAGCTGGGCCTCCTGAGTGGCATCAAGGCCGCATGGGAGCACAATCACCTCCCCTGGGATGGCAGGCGGGCAGTCCAGCAGCTGGGTGTTAAAAGACTTCATGCCAACTGGAGCATCCCTCAGCATTGCAAGGATCTTCTCATCGTCTGTGCTCTGTCTGCAAACCTCCTCACACTATTGCATCTCCCCATGCAAAACAGACTCAATGCTGATGTAATCACTCATAACAGACACCACAAGACAGGTTTTATTATGGCTAGCAGTTTTTTAATCTATCAACATGTGAAATATTTTTGGTACAGTCAGTCTCAAAGAATACTGTAACACAAACTTCAATTTGACTCTCTTTTATGGTGTCCAGCGAGTGAGTAAATTCCCAGCAATTTTCTCAGCTTTCCCACACTGGCAGTCCACTACTTTCATACATAATGTGTACCTGAAAATGTGTATTATGAAAGTTGAATGTATGAAAGGTGAAGCACATATACGGAATTAATAAGAAGGGTTTCGTTCCGAAAGTTACAAGATTGTTTTATTCACCCTCTGGATATAGGCAATGAGTTCTTTTATCCACTGCTAGACAGCACCACTAGTAGGATTTAAGTTTGTCTATGATTCTCATCCTCCAGCCAGCTGGTGACATCACACTTTGGCAAGTTATGCTTTCACTACCCCCCCGCTCAGCGACCACCCCTCTCCCTCAAAAAGCCAGCCAATAAGCATCAGGCAGCGGCCAGGAGTATAAAAGAAAAGGAGAGAGAGTTTTCGACTCCCAGCCAGTTCTATCAATCCCACCGCGCTAGCTGTCAGGGATACTTCTACACTTCAGCCTTCCAGCACTCGTTTCTCGGAACTGTTAGCCAGTTAAGTCCTTACTACGAGAAGTCTAACCACTCTGCCACCACGTTAGACAAATCTCTCTCTTCACAACGAACCCTGCTAACCAATCCTCCCCATTCTGCATGAACGTGCTCATAACAGAGAATTCCTTCCTTGAAGTCCTTTTTAGGACTCATCCTGTTATACCTCAGCTTAGTAGTCCTAGTGTCGTGTCAGGATCTTAGCATCACGTCGTTACACACAGGACTCCACAGGCAACAATGGAAAGGGAAATTGCATAGTAACCAGATGTTCACTCAGCGCTATGCACCCCTTACCCCAGCTGTTTTACACCTGTCGCCTTTACCGGGCCTTAACATACTTTCAGCTTCCCGGAAATAGCTTGTGCCGATGCAAGAGATAGAATACATGATAACGTGTGTTTCCCATCAAACGGAAATAAACGTATGCCAGCTCAATCCTTGGGTACTGCATTCCTGTAGACGTAGCACCTTGCTCCCAGTCGAGACTCCTCATAGGAAGGGAAAGCAGGTGATTCCGGGAAGGTTACTCATTCGAGCCAAAACACCCAGTTTTTACCCACAAGCACCTAGAGTAGCCATCCTGTCTACAATGTAGATAGAACGGAGGAGCCCACATAGGTACACTGACCCTGGACCAGGTTGTCAGCTTGGTGTTCGTTTGTCTTTCTACTGCATCTCCGTGCCAGGAAAGACAGGCATCCCCTGAGTTGGGAAGACTCAGCCACATGTGTGACTCGAGACGGTGTGGCCGTATTACATTACGTACTGCGCTTCCGCGCCAGGTACTGGAATAGGGTGTCCGCGCAGTCTACGGCCCTCATGTGGTCCGATACGTAATCTGAAATACAAGGAGCCTGCCTTCCCTCTCACGAACGAGGGTGTTTGTGTGTCCTGATGACCTACTCCAAACGACGGGGTCTGAAGGGGAGAGTGAAGCAGACATTACTTGCCTCTGGGCGCCTGCACAAGCTATCCCCTGCTCTCATTGCATCCATTGTCAAACTCAACCCCAGGGAAGAGGCCCAGGCCTTGAGGCACCTGCAGGACCCTGTGATACCAGACACTGAGGGACTTGTTCGCCGATCCTGTACACACCGGCCCAGAAGAGTACCCTTGGTGGGTAGAAGACCACCTCAGCCAACCAGATTGACCATCCAGTCCGGCCATTGAATACTTGGTCGCAGGTATACTTTGCCCAGCTCCTCTGCCTGTAACTCAACCCAGACCTGCACCACCTTCACCGTCTTACTCCCAGCCTATTGTTGCACACAAACTCACTGAGCTCTGTCACCCAGTATTCCTAATAAGACAATTGCCCCTAAATGCAAGATTGTGTTACCAGAACCCGACTTGTGCCCTGCCGGAAAACAACCAGGTCAGTCCTGTATAACGGACGAGTACCAGTGGCCCATCAGGACTAGACCTCCAGCATATAGGAGCGCCCAGTCTAGCCAATAGATAAAGAGACCACGCCTCCGCAATGTGTAAGTATTTACTCCCTGATACATCACGCGTCAATGCAAATGTAACCTTTAATTTTTAGGTTGAAAAGACAAAATTTTGCAGAGATTTGTCTATTATTTTAACAGAAGCACTCATTTGGAGAGGTGAGTCCAAACCCCATTTTGCCAATATTACCAATAACAATACTTTGTGGCCATATGCCGCAGACAGTGCAGATACAAATCATTTCATTTGTAATTTTTAAATTGTGTCTGAGTAACTTTAAAATGAGCGCAAAGTCTCCAGGATGTGGAAAAACATGTAAATAAATATAAAAAAGTTACATACAATTCCTTATACAATATACACACTATAAATCACTGTGCATAAGACATGGCAATATTTTAGCATGGTCTTTTCCCACCCACTCAATGTGTACATTGGAGTTGAGCACTGATTGGTTTATAAAAAAACTACACGTTATCAAACTCCGAGGCACAATCTCAAAAACAGAACTATTTTTGGCAATCTTAACAGGTTTTGTGACATAAGCAGCCAGCTACTATCACCAACCTCGCCCAATAGTTGCATTTGCTGCAATTGTCAAGAACCTTACCAAAATCACAGAAGATGAGTAAAGACAACAGTATTTATAAATACTGCACGCATGTTCAGTGCCTAAATGACACTCATCTGTTTTATATATACGTACTATTTACTTTCATCATAGTGCCAGTGGGCTGTCAAATTCAATTTCTTGATCCCTCGATACTGTAGATTCTTACTTAAGTGATCGAAGGTATTGGGGATTGAATCATGTCGATTCCGGTAAATGCCGATTCTCTGGGAATTTTTTATTAACTACAAATCAGTTGTGATGAGTGGATTCTCTAAAATAAGTGGACCAACTAAAAAAACTGTGGCATGCGGGAAAGTAATGGATGCAGACCTGGATTTTAGACTTCAGAAATGTTGTACATAACCCTAAAATGCATGTCTGATTCAACCAACATGTTAATAAAACAGCTTATTCAAGTTGATTTATAATTAAATATTAACTTAAATTAAACATTCGTTAACAAAATGCATAAAACAAAACTGATTAATATAAGACAATTTTTGCCAGCAATTACTTGCCTAGCCGCTTTCAAACCCACATAATACTAACCAAAACTGCAAGTGATAGTTTCCTATAATGATCACACCTGTCAAAATATTGATCTTTTTTGAAACTGGTACAATATTAGCTAAACCTGCAACTGGTAGTATCCAATAACCACACTCGTCAAAATACAGCAACGTCTATAACATTATTTCACAATCCATTTAGTACTACAACAACAATAACAAGATTATAGATGGCCAGAGATTTTGCGATTTGTTCTCATAGTTGCCAACCTACGTGTGAGTAAATACGTAAGAATTAGGGATGGGCAGATACCATATTTTGACGATACCAACGACATTGATTCTCAACTGCCGATGCAGCAGATTACCGCGATGTCAATACCAGTTTTGATGAGCACAATCATAATTCCCATTTCCCAACATTTGGGAATACTTTTTATTACTTAAATTCAAATATTCAGTTTTATGAACACTTTAAGCACTTTGCATTAGGTGTCTACAGCATAGACATATAATACAACGCTAATTCTAATAATAAATGATAAGCTAGGCAACTTAACTGGGCAAATAGATGACTCAACAGTCAATGAAAAAGTGTTACCAGACAATACAGCATTCATTACAAACCGAGTTCATTAAAGTCAACCTTCAAAACTTCAGGTAATTTGATGTGGACTTGGATTTTATATCTGAGATATACCATACATAACCTCAACATGCATTATTGTTTAAACCAACAACCTAAAGATGCCATTAAAAAGAAGTTATTGAAAACAATTTAATATTAAATATTCACTTGAAATTGAGCAAAATTTTTTTAATTCATATTAATATTTTCGCTTGATATTCCTTCGTTGGCTGAGCCATACTCAATCCCTTGGTTAAAATGACAACTGATATATTTGCAACAATTTTTCCAATTATTACTTGCCAAGTCTTATGCAGACCTTTAACAAACCAACCAAAACCGCAGCTAACAGTTTCCGATAAGAACAGCGCCCGTCAAAATCTTGTGTATTTCCTTTACACCCATTTTCAATAACAACAGTGTCATGGAATGTGATGCGTTTTTATTGCCGCTAACCTACGAGTGCAGTAAAAACATAAAAAGAATAAGAAGACAGGCTACTTACTCATTATCGCCATCCTACGAATGCAGTAAAAACGTAAGAAGAAAGTACAACAAAAAAATCTTGCAGGATGTAAACAATACTATCGATAGCACCAGTTGTCGATTAAATGTGTTGTTTTGCATTCACGTAATGTCCAAAAACGAGTGATGCCCACAATCTTTGGTGAATGTACCAACAGGAAATACGATAAAAAGTAAATGGGAACAATTCATTGAAAAACAAATTGTTCCGAATATATTTTGGGTTGTTTAACATTGTGTTAAATAAATTAGTGCTACTAATCTGTGAATAATAATCTGCAAATAATGTTCAGATACTGCCTATCCCGATGGTCATGGTATCGGCCGGTTAATCATATCCATAACGGCCCATCTCTAGTTGCAAATTCTGCACTGCACATGTTAAAAACTGTTCACTGTAAACACTTCTGAAACAATTTACAAAAAAATTACTACCTGTAAATACATATACACTGCAGAACACAAAGGCATATATAGATATTGCCAAAGTTGGTAGAGAATGAATAAACATAAATCTTAATACTTGACATTGTCTTGTGAATGTAATGTATAAATTTCTAGCCAATGAAGTTAGTGTTTGTTTTATACACATTAGAATATGAATTTGCACATTTTTATTCGTAACACTTACACAATCTCACTTGGATGGTGTATGAATAAAAGTGATCAATGTCAATTTTACATGTAATGGGAGAATACAGCATAAGAAGAAAAGTAAATCACAAGCAGGACTTTGAAAAGTGTTCAGTTTACTGTGGAAACCCTACAAAGAGCACTACAGTACTTAATTCGCCCCCAAGAGTGGTGCTAAGCCTGGGAAACACAACCGCGTATAAGAGGTGACAATACTGGACTCACAAGGGTGTAGTGCCGGTGGAGCTGCGAGCGTTGACGTCAGCTCCATGGGCGACCAGCAGTCTCACCACATCCAGGTTCTTGTTGGCAACTGCATCATGGAGCGGTGTCATGTTCTCCGGACCAGGCACACTGGGCAGGGCCCCCGCCCGCAGCAGCAACTTAACTAGCTCCACATTTCCCATGCTGGACACTTCATGCTGTCAGCCCCGACACACATGACAACATCACAGTTGGTTCTCTTGCATTTTGTGGTTGAGGCTAGAGATTAGGTAAGCACTTTAACAAGGTCTTTGATGTCAATGGAAACTGAGTAAAATGGACATGGAGCATTGATGGACTGCAAGGGTACAGGAAACACTATTGTCCCAAAATAACCTCCAACCAAATGCATATCCTACCAAGACTGGTAGGGAACCATCATATTTGCTTGACTTGTAAAATTACTTTATTGCCTCTTGAATGTGCCTTGTGTGTTATTTTGGCATCACATTACCTAATATGAACTGCATACCCAAAATACATTTTTTCTATGAAAGTGAAAATCTTCAACCATTTAACTAGATAATGATTAAGACTAGAGCTGTGTTGACTTGAATGAACTTCTGCTGATGTATGAACTGCAGAAAATTTTCTACCAAATTGACAAGCATAAAATGTTGGGGGGTAGTTCCGAGTTATTCTTTGGAATATATAATTAATAAGTCTTGCCTTTGTGAACACTGAAAGCCTTCTCCATGTAACGAAGTGTTTTCACCACCAGTACACAGCATACAGAAAAGAAAAGCATCAGTGAAAAAGGTGTACAACTTCCACTGTTAGTTTACACAAAGTTTGCAGATTTTATCCTGACACATGACACACTGTGCAGTATTTATGCTCATTCGACTTCGCCCCATTTCAACCACTTTCACCCTCTGGGCAAGTATTTTAAACAGTACTGCAAGAGGCTGATCACGTGCCTACAGGGTACTCCTCACAATGAGAAATTATACTAGACACTGCCAACCAGCTTGTACTGTTTACCCTACTCCAAGCAGATGTCAAGCCAACCCCCGACATGAGATTGTACTGTTGAACGAGCCACCGAAGCCGGCCACTTGGATCGCAGATGATTCCAAGAAACTCGGAGAGAGTGCGCCACCGGTACTAGGAGATGATAGCGCCGCTTCAGCAATATTCAACCCAGGACTCCAGCGGCCGAGATTATCACCTCCACACCCCTCACCACCAGAGGCCCAAGATGAGATTAGTATAAAAGGTCTGGCGCATCCAGCGAGACAGTCTCTGCTCCTCCCTCACTCACAATTAGGCCGGAGGTAGTCACTGGCAGTTCGAGCTTGCTGGTACGTCTCGCAGATTCCACCGCTCTCTTCAGAGTCGAATCTGTCTACCAGTGAAGCCTACGACCCCTCCAGAAGCCACTTCTGCATGCGCTGTAGACCATTCTACTTCTGTAAGACTGGACCATCCAACTGCTCCCAAAGACATCTGCTCCTTCCTTACAACCCCTTGGTAAATGCTTGCGACAGTACCTTCAGGACCCTACCTTACCGGACAGTAACTGCAACCATCTACCCTTCTGGTAGTCGCAAAGTTCCTACAGAACACCAGATTAATTAGTTAGGATCAAGTTGTTAATTACTTTACTTGCAAATTATCACCTGTATTCCCATCACCTTTTTAACCAGGTTGCCTTCACCTGGCCTTTTATGTTAGTTCAGAACTTCCATGTCAAATTGGATTAGCGTAAGAGGTAGTACGAGGCCACCATGATATATTACTCAGTCAATATAAGACATGATTTCTAACTATTCTCTGTATGCTAATTTCTTGAGTGTCACTGTGTCGTTCCTACGTAAACACCTTCTGCCAGAGTGAAGCTGTTACATCAAGCGCTATTCACAGCCATAAAACACGTATATTGGATGGCCACCCGAGCTCTGTTGCCTGGTAGAATTTGGTAGAGCCTATATCACTTGAAGCTCCTCCACCAGGTGAATTGAGCAATCAGGTTATTCCATACTCCACCACCGCTCTTTATGGGGCCAGAACGGACCTGGAACTAACTTTGATTGATCTACCCACATTGGATACCACACCTAAGTAACCTGACACTGCCTTTCGCGAAGTCTTATTAGTCCCTATTACCCATGCCGTACTTTCAGAAAGAGAGGTGTGCAGAGGAAGTTTAGAAAGGCAGCATACACCTCCAAGGTAGTCCAACTTGCAAACCCATTCTCTCTACTGTCCTCAGCAGTAAGTTACCTGAGCGGGGCAGAGTTCATACTGCCCATACACCTCAGCCCTACTGAGACCTTTATTTCCTCTTCTCATTAAGATTGTTGGCATCCCACATCCCCCTTAGTCGAAGCACTGAGAAGAGGAGAGATGATCCTGTACAGAATCACAAACCAGTGGTTCACTGATCACCTCATCTGCAACCAAACGTCTCCAACCAGTAATTGCCAAGCAAGAACTCTTCACAACCTGCGAGCATCCAAGAGGACCACCATTCCTTGCCATGCCAGGGAAAGAGTCCCCAGCCGAGGCAGCATCTTCCACATGTCAAAAGGAACAGTGTTTTTCTGGAACCCGTGGGGCATAGCATCTTAATTAAGTCAATTAATTAAGCAGAACATGGTCAGCTAGACCCTGGGCTAGCAGCAGACCTAGCCAAGCCCCTACCAACCATTAGCACAGACTTCGGGGAATCTAAAAACATCCCATGGCATTCAACCAGACTGCAACCATATCAGACAGACATGCATGAGCACAAGCCAGACGGCAACAATATAACCACATTGAATGCATCCTGTATCAACAATGGTTCCACTATACTTACCTAGACTGGACAGACGAAGCACGCAAAACGGACGGTCTGGAGTATAGATGTGACCAGTGTCAAACTCAACAAACGGCCTTCTGTAATTGGATCACATGTCCAGGGCATGGTACCCACACAGTGCGCTGCACACTGTGTGGGAAAACATACCATTACAGCTGTATCGGTTGAACGGACGAGAGGATACACAGACCAGGAATGGTCTACCAGTGTGAAGTCTGTCAGCAGGTTGTTAAATATAGACCACATAATCCCAGACCAGCCTCACACACAAGCACCACTTGGTGCTTGGGAGAGCCGCAAATACCAGAATTCGCAGGGCGCCCTCACAAGGACCCGTTATTGATCACGGCTGAATGTGAAAAGGAGTTCTGCCCTCACGAAATTCCCAAAAAGCAATGGGTCTTATGAGCACAAGCGAAGTTCAAAGGCAAAGCCCTAGAATGGTGGCAGAAATACGGAGAAATAATTTCTGAGTGGAGCCAAATCAGTAGCCATCTCGCCAGGCAATTTACCAGTGAGGAGGTACTGGCGGGCCTCACTATAGAATTCTTTAGCCATATGCAAATGCCCGACGAAGATGGAAGGTACAAATGTACCATCGAATATTCCCAGACGGGGATGAGGCCAGACGTTTACGGCAAGTAACATGCCTGCTGTTATCTAAGCTGTGCAACCTTCTTCAGATTCCAAAGCCACTCACACTGGAAGAACTGGTAGAACGAGCGTGAGAAACTGAGCACAATTCCAAAGTGCAAGCAATCCTTGACCGCCCAATATTAACCAAGCTGATCGAGCCAGACAAACCTTCTGAACAACTATTCAAGAGACAGCCACCTGTACCCATAGCACCTAGGCCACCGAAATGCTGGTACTGTGCAGGATTCCACTTCCATAAAGATTACCCACAGCAGCAAATGTGACGTAAATGTGCGGAAGGGGGCACAACTTGTACACCCCATACTACCCAACAGGAAACCAAAAAGAAAATGCCACAGCCGGTGAGCAAAAAGGAGCAACCTCCTAGATGAACAATAACCCGAAGCCCCTCGTATCAAAGTACGTGTCAATGGAAAGAATGTACACGCACTGCTTGACTCCGCCGCAACCAGCAATTTTGCATGAAACAACATCCTAACCGAAGAACAAAGGGTATCACTACGCCCTCAGACCAAAATCGTAAGATAGGCAAAGTCGGATTGTACACTCGCAGCCGACAGGCGTACAACTCTCGTTGAACTTCACAAGATCACAGGACCTGCAGAATTCATCGTATTGCCGGATATCCAGGAAGCAATTGTACTGGAACACCCCTGGCTCCGTCAGCAACAATGCATTATAGACCATGGGCAACGAAAAGTATACCTGTGTGTCAAACACCATGAAACTCAACAGAGAACACTGTCCCAACGCCATTCAACCACAGACTCAAAGAAGAGGAGATTAACCGTGAACTCTCAGAAGCTCAATTCCAACAAATGAAGGACGTTCTCGATGAACACTCAGGCGCTTTCGTATGTGGACGAACACTTCGGAAGGGAAAAACAAACTACCTTCAAGATGCCCTCTTACGCCAACCAGACTTGGAAGACAACGGCAAACCTGACAAAGAATGGGAACGCCTAATGCCGCCTCAACCTCTGAACAGCAGACCAGAAGTTCAAATTAGGCTACTACAACTCCAGAGTAGCCAAAGCCAGATTGAACAATATCAACAACAAGATCCCGACATCAAAGAAGCATCCTCAGCGGTTTGAGCTACGAGACGACATATCTGGTCATGCAAAAATCAACCCACAGCCAAGTGGAGAATTTGGATAACGAAGGATCTGCATGCCAATATCTGCCCAAATCACCACGATCACCCCGAAGCGAGTCCCCAGGAACCCAGGAAACACTAGTCAACGTAAGCACGCATTACATATGGGATGGTATGAGCAGGGATGTCCATCAACACATCCAAGGCTATACGATGCATTGCAGGAACAAAACCTACCCCGCAAAACAACCAATGGCCAAACCTCTACGACCACGCACCCCATGGATGCACATTGCAGCCGACTATCTGAAGGTGGGTGGAAACTTTTCCCTTACCAAGTCAAGAGACTAACCTCATCACTGGAAAATTTAACTCAGAAATTTCCCATACTGGGGTTACCCACGGACAATGGGACCCAATTATCAAGCAGAAAGTGGCTCACAGCCTGCGACATATGGGAAGTAGAGACCTGGACAACTTCACCATATCACCCACAAGCGAACCCCACTGAGCAGAGGAATCATTGCGTGCCAGAAAAACTGTTACTTCTACTTTTTGGCGTGTGACGTCCCAGTTGTCTGGAAGAACACTACGTCAATCAGTATAGGTTTTGTCGGATGCTAGGCCAGGCGCATCCTACTTTGGTGGGGTTCTTAAATGCTTAGTTCTTGCCAGGCACTGGCGCACATCCAGTATACAGAGCTGGCCTGGTAGCTTTGCGCCAGGGCACGAAGTCTGGTTCTGGCAATGAGACTTTGGGAGCAGAGCAACAAAGTCGAATCATAGGTAGGCAATAGGGACTGTTGGTGACTGGTCCGGCTGGCTAAGATACTCGCTGAGCCACGGGTGTACCTGTCTGCCGAGACGAGTCGAGGCCTCGAACAGTTCCTTCGGGATTGCAGGTGTGACAAGTACAGGGAGATGGCGCAGGGCTTGTGCCTGTTCTCATGGTGCAAGCTGGTCGATGAAGGCTACAAGGGAGGGGGTCAGTTCTTGTGAGCACCCGGAGGAAATGAGCATTTGTTTTACCTTCTCCCTAATACCACTACATTTGGAAAAGGCATCTGGAAACACACAAGACATGCTCACATCCATGAGGCGAAAGGAAGGGAATGCGATTCCTTAAGTAGTGTCGAACCACAACGAGTGGCTGCTGACTGTACGGACACTATCTCAGTGTTCGGCGCCTAGACACAACGAACACTGCGAGTCAGGCCTCGCCGTCAACAATCTAAACTTGTGGGTGTAAACCCCAGCCGAGCCTTCCCAATGCAGGGAACATCCCCTGCGGCACTGAAAGTTCAGCAGAAAGGATGAGCACCAAACTGACGATCTGGTCTGAAGGCAGAGTTCCTGTGAGTGGGCTCTACCGTTCTGCCTACCGGAGTATGCAGATAGGCTGGCCATTGTGATTGTATGTGGAATGAAAATAAGCGTGTTGGCTCAATCGAGTAAAGTTACTGATGTCATCTGTGTTTCTCTCAAGGAGCTAGGTCAATTGGGATAGGTGCAATGTCTACAGGAACATGGTGCTAGCGAATTGGGGTTAACACATGTTTATTGGGTATGAAAATAAATAAACCTGAGGTGTCACACTACCTCCTACGTGTACAAGAACTTAGGGATAGCTATGCCTACATCAGCCAAGTAGAGGTGACCTGGTCCTGAGCTACACAGGATGGGGTAGACTAGCACTGTGATAACTAAAACTGGACTACTCCCTATTCTATTGTTGCCCTGAAGGGGCCGCACTGTCTAAGTGTGTAGATGACTTTGTCGAAGTGTGTAGATGACTTTGCATTAGGTCTCTTTGGCACGGTGCTTCAATTACTACGCAGGACATGAGAGGATTGATCTCGGCGAGGAGACCAAGGATTAGGAGTCCCTTCAGCACAAAGTGCGGAGAAGAGGGAAGGTTAAGCTTAGGAGCTTGGCTGAGCAGGTTGGTCAGTTCCTCGGCGGCTGGCGTAGCAAGGGCGAGGAAATGAATACGGGTCGTTTGAAGACTGATCAGTTCCATCTGCGGCTAGTGCGGTGACGGAATGAAGACTGGTCCCGAGTCAAATTCTGACTCCGAATTTATACTCTGCCAGATGGCTGCTTCGGTGTTCATTGGCTGGCATCTCTTGGGCAAGGGGTTGCTGGTGAGAGGAGGGTGGCGAAAGCATAGCTTCTCTGGCATGACATCATCGGTCAACTTGGAGAAGGAAGGAAGACAGCGATGAAACATACTGGAGAGCCATCTAGCGGTAGGCAGTAATACTCTGTGTATCTCATGCATATTCTTGGTGGGTTAGTGACCAATACAAGTAGCTGGCTGGAAGTCCATTCTTGCCGTGGCAAACAGTACAAGTCCGAAGTCACGTGGTGGTCAACAATGACAAAACTGTTAAAATCAGATGCAATGCCATGCTATGCTGATGATCTGATATTGTTTAATTGCATTTGTTGCCAACGCGTCATGCATCATTCTATACATTACTACTTTAGCACAAAGTTTAGTTTCCAACACTTACAACCACTGTTTTGTGACCATGTAAATTAGAATGTATTAATTAAACTAGGAACTCTTTCTTATCTCATATTTTATGCTTGTCTGATGTTCATCTGCAGTGCACTCAGAATAGCCAACTTAATATTAACTTTTGTTCATTCGTGCATCAGCTGATATAGGATTTTGTAAACGGCACTTTGTTTGTTTCATATACGTCAAGTTACCACTCGCTGAATGGGAGCAACAAGATCCCAAGGACTACAGGTGTGTTTCTAGGAAGATAACTGGGAATGGAAAAAGGCAATCACAAGGAAGTGGAGATGCGTTTAAAAGTAAAAGAAAGAAAATAAGTTGGAACTCACAAGTGGTGTCCAGCCAGCATGGTCTTTTGTATTTGGGGATGCTCCGGAGTCTAGCAGAGCTTTTACTTGATCTAACTTGCCCTGAAACACATCCACACAGATTTAAATGCACAATTTGTTAAGCAATTTATCAAAAATATATTACAGCAAGCACCAGATTTTATAATCACATTTGTGGCTAAATGTTTTTAAAATTCAAATATTACAGTGTTATTGTCTTTATACGCTATTCACTGTAAAATGAGCACTTTTTAAGGCCCTTCCAAAAAAATTTTCCTTTTAGCCAATTTTTAATATCAACATTGCCATGTGACTCATAAATATGGCATATATATTCACCACTCTTAAAAGTTATTGTATGAGTCTGCAATAAAACATACTTATTAGTCGCTAATGCTATGTGGCAGGGCCTTAAAAAGTGCTCACTTTACCATGAACAGCCTATACGTCAATATATACGTACATCAGCTATTTAAAGAAAATCACGAAAAAGTATCTTTGCTTACCATTTCTACAGCTACAAAAACAAGAGAGAGCATCTTATTTCAACTGAAAGAACACACATCACAGATAAAACCCCCTACAAAATTCTGAATGTTATTTATGGTACTAAAAAGTGTAAGTTTGTAAACAAAATTTTACTTTTGGTGAGTGAATAGGTGAAGAGATTAAGGTGGCTCTTAACATCAAGGTCTTGAGAGCCAATGAGAGTGAAGCGGAGCAGTACTGAAATGCAAGGGCAGGGAAAACCGGAGATCCTCCAGAAAACCTGCTGACAAGTGATATTGTCCAGCACTATTCCCAAGGGGGCAACCTCGTGAGGAACCACACCACCCCAACCTATTTATTTTCTGTTTATTTTTTTATTAGAACATTTTGAATAAAATTGCAAGAGTAAATATTCCATGCTGCATATCACAACACTTTCATATTTCCTTCTGCAATTTCTTTATTAATTTTGGCCACATCTACACAAGTACTTATACAGTATTTGTGACCACTCATATCAACTCAATGCCCAAAATGTTATCAACTTAATGTCTGGTTTCCAACCAGCAAGGGAGAAAAATTATTTTACAATTTGGTGAAATTTTTATTTATTTTGCATTTTAACTTTCAAGTTTGTGCTGCATTGTGGTTGTGTGTTGTTCCCATATTCTGCATGCATCTTTCATCTGAGACGAGTTGAAATTTGTAGGGCACTTAAAAACTTGCAAAAACTTATGTAAAATCAGCAGCAATGAAATTAAGGGCACGAAAAGTGAAGTACCAAAAACAAAAAAAAGCATACACACAGCTGGCCAATGGCAACATCTGCCTCATGTGATAATTGGGAGTGACTCTGCCAGGACGCTAGTATACAATCCGCATGACCATCTGGCCCCTTTACCTTCCACCATTTGTCAATGATTGTAAACATACACCTATGCACAAATTAGTTTAATACCATAATTTAAGATGAATTAAAACACAAAATATCAATATGGAATGGCAATTTTTGGCATTGAATTCATTGCTTTAGATGGCAGCGTGCAGTGAACATTCCAAGCAAATAATTTCTTTTTTGAAACTAAGATTATGCACATTAGTATTTTCCTACAAACAAATGTTTCTAAAATGGAAGCACCTTCCATTTCCCTAAGAGAAATGAGTACACAACAAATGCCGGTGAAGGGTAGACTGTTAACCTGAGAAGGAGAACAAAAAGGAAGAAGAACGGAGCGACCCTATCAGAGGCCAGACTCAGCTAAACCAGGGGTGCTGCTTGACAAAAATTGCATGACACTTGGGTCCAGCGCCTGGCCAGGCAGCGTGGGCAGCGTGGGATTGAGAACTAGCAAAAGCACCGTCATCCCCACACCCATAAAAACTATCCACCACTTTGAAGGGCTCCCTTCCCTAGCCGTCCCCCGTTTCCAGTCTCCATGCTTGAAAAAAAAATCCGGAAGGCACTTGTTTGCAAAGGTTAGAAGATTGATAAATTAGTCTTGAGCAAGTAAAAAAAAAGTTCACAGCGAGCGAAACACTGTACGTAATTTTATGTTATAAACAATATGAATGAGAAAAAGCGATAGTATAGTACAAAGACTATTACAGAAAAACTTGAAATAATGGGAAGTGGACAAAAACAAAAAAAGCAAAATGCAAGCATATGGCATCCCGTTTGCAACTTTATCAACATTTGTTGGAAGTGCATTCATAGTGGAGGGAGCGACAGGTTACTGGCTACAACTATTGCAGTTTTTAACCAAACTTTACCAATTTTTTTTATATTATTATTATTATTTTGGCATAACAATTTAAAGCAACAATTTCAACACCTATATTTAACTGCACGTGAACATATAAAATATAATTAATGACCAAGATAAATGCAACAAACTTATTTTTTGGCGTACAAATTTTTTGCTTTCTTAAAACAAGAATTTTATGGTTCCCCAAAACAGGGTTGTAACTTCGGAGGGTAGATATTCCCGGGGCCATAGTTTTATTTGGGTGTGTGTTTACTTTGGAAAGTGAAAATGTGCATTTCTTTAACACACATAAATAACCTTTTTTTTTTTTTAAATTCAATAATTCGAAATTATGTTAATTCAAAATCAAAAATTTACGCCCAAAGCACTTTCAATTAACAAGGTATTACAATACTATGTGTAAAATTGTACAGGTGCCTAACGTACATAATTTCCTATAGACTTTGCTGCTAATTTTGGATCATAGTTGATGTCTTCGGGTGAGACATGAAATGAACGATGACAAAAATATTTACTGGTAATATGGGCGCCAGCGGTGCTTCCCAATCACTGCACTATTGAGACTCAGGGTTCTAGGGATGCTGTGGGTTGTGTGTGACTGTCTCACACCCATGTGTACTTACAAACACATTAGCAATACTAAATTTTTACTAAAAATCACTTAATAAAATACATGTGGCTAGGACACTGTTACTACTGAATAAATGAGGTACGTTACTGATGCTTGCTTTTATTGTTACTAAGCGTACACATTAACGTGCCAATGAAATTATGATTATCTCAGTCATGACTAGCCAATTCCCCTTGGGTGCTCCCCAGTCCACAATTAATCTAGCACACACCTAGATGGATGATCTCACCGAGGTGCTTGAAAGCATAGCCTTCACACGGGAAGGGGGCCAACAGCCGCTAGGGTGGACGGACGGTTTTTCCCTGAAGACAGGACATTGTGAATTACAAATGAAACCCTTGATGAAAACATTTTAACACGTGTGACTACTTGGCATCACTAATGCAAATTTGTTTGGACTCGCCCGCCAGCACAGTGGTAGTGTGGTGACAGCCTATACACAGAGCCAGCTAGGACGGAAGTAATTTCACTGTACACAAATTGCAAAATTACACAAAAAACATAAAGACCCTTAAAAGATGATGGGGCATGAGATGAGTACTCACAATAAACACACACACATGTGTGAAAACAAGTTTAGGTGGCGCAGATGCCGCTGGATAATGTTCATGGCGGACCACGTGGTGCAGATGAAATTGCAATATTTCTTCTTGAAAACGGCAAATTAAATTCAGACAAAATATTTTTCTGAGAGAGAAAATTATCCTCCTTATAATTTAAGTGATTGCAGGTGTGTAGCATGCCTGATGGCTATATAAGCTAACATTAACATGACCGCATGGTCAAGTACTAAAAAAGCATCATTTACACGAAAAATACATTGAACCCTGAATGAACCATACATAGAACCACAAAACAAATTGTAGTGCACATGATTTTATGCAAATAAACTCTCAAACTGCTAAGGATGGTGCAAATATAGACTTGGCATAGGTTAGCCACGTGGTTGTACATGAAATCGCCATAAAATATTCAAACATGAAAATACCCTTAAAATACATACATAAAAACAAAGCCCTTAAAATTGCACGTAGCAATAATTCAGAAATTATACTGGAACACCAATAACATAGGCGGATGACGCCTGATTCAAGTTGCATGGGTCGCGTGACCTCTACGACATCTTTCTCCTCGATTAAGTTTGAAAAATACCACAAGGGTAAAATAATTATTTAAGCGGAAGCATAATGATGGGGAAATGTCTGGCAAAACATCCGCAAGCAAAGGTTGACCGGTAAACTAAATTGACTATGGAAACCTACATCAGTAAACAAAAGTTGAAGTGCGCACTTAACAGCGTCTTATCTCACTAGCTCCCTACGACAGACTGTCCAGTAGCTCCCTACGACAGACTGTCTAGAGGCAAGCGTTGCACGGATCTACCATGGCCACCTAAGGAATTCACATAAGCGGAAGTGCTATGCAAGCCAAGTAAAATAGTTATACTTTAAAAAATAGAAGTGGCACAAATTAAATATGTTTTACATTTTTATAACTTTCTTATGGATTTTTCATATTAATTCAGTCTCTATTACAGCGCACACACCGGAATATCAGTGTTCATAATCTCCGTGCCATAGGCACTTTGAATTTCATAACCAAAATTATTTACAACGAACACTTTAAATAAGTTTAAGGCATATTAAGCTTTACTACCTCTCTATTGCTCTCAATTCACAGTACAGATCCAACACTGTCGCCAAAATATGATAGCATGAAATGTGCATGGCACTGACAGACTTGAACAAGATAAGCTGTGACACATTTAAGGAAATGATTTGCTAAGGTCATCACGAGAGAATAAACGTCTGCCAATGTACAGTTCTTTCTACTTATTTGCAACTTCACTTCTTTAAAGGGTTCCAGAATTTTAACAATCTCTGTAATAAGTACCAAATCACTTAAGTTTTATCCAATGATTTTCAATGGAACAACATCTTGAGCAGTTCATAAATCCAATGTACATTTACTGTAGCATCCAATATAAGTGGAACATCTTATCAGGTTCTCCTGAGGCTGATTCACATCCTCAGGAGAATGATGAAAATGAGTTAAGACTCGCCCTGCAGTTGGAAATTACTTCTACCAGTAGAATTTCATTAACAAATTTGGTAACAAATAACTGAATGCTGAGTGCTACACATGCCACAGATCCCTTTTCAATACTCGGATACCAGAAAAATTTTTGCAGCATTGTCTACAGCAATGTAATTCACTTCATCAAATAATTCCCAATCACTAAAATACACCTCAATATTCTCAGTTATTAGGGATGAAGAATAAGTTGGTTGTGCGAAATAATGAACTGATGAAATCTACCATGGCCACCAACGACCACATGTCAACAGTCACACAAACATATGCATTTAAACTCTTTCTCTATGAGTACATATGTTTTATTCCCAGACATTTTCACTTCAGACGAAGTGCTTACTTTATAGAAAATGGCTGAATGTCAGCATATAATACTTGTACTATTGTTTTCACCAAACAAACAGTTCAGGAATCATGATTCATTAAAAGTGAGTTCCTTAATCAACAAACTCATTCAGAGAATCGCTGCACAAATATTTAATTTGCCAATACTAAGATATAGGTAGCAATAAACTCATAAGGGGTGCAAAACATTGATTGTCTGGAAAATTCTTGTTTACATCTTTGCATTTCTTTTCCTACCACCTGGCATATTTTTCAAGCAATTCCAAAGCTTTGAAATTTTGTTTTAAACAGGTACAGTATGCTTCACCACATATTTTTTTGTTAATGGTAACACTAATAAAAATGTTTACATGCAGTCCGTGGCACAGAAATATTAATACAAATAAATTTCCATATCAGACACTTCTTCAACATGCTAGTAAAAGAAAATTAAAGATTTCAAGGTGCATCAACAATTTCTAGCATTTCTGGTGGCAGTGCAGAAGAGCATGATTTAGCTGGAAATATTGGTATACATGTATCAGGATCTGAAAAACTGTAATGAATTGTGTTTTCAACATTTCTTAATTACATTTTGTGTGTGTGGAATGTTCATGTTTTGTAAGATTTTTAAAGTGATCTAAAATTGTAAAATTTTATGTAAAAAAAAAATTATTTTGGATGAGACGTTCAAATAATGACAAATTAGACAAACCTCTAAAGAATATGTGAAACCTCGTTAATAAAATAACACAAACTTCTCATTAAAATAAAGTTGTCTTCTTTTTTCTTGGAGTGAGTTCTATCAGTTTGTATGTTTTCTATTTATAAAAAGAAGCCGTACTGATGATACAAACATCTTACTTTCCTTTCCAGTAAGTTAAAAAGCTAAATCACAGTCTCAATATAAACCTTGTTACTGTATTACAAACTGCAACAATTCAAGTTCCTTTAGGTTTGTATTAAACAGTTTTAACTGTAGTATTTGAATTGGTACACCTCTATTATTGAGGTTTGGATGATTAGGACACAAATAAAGAATAGGGCATCTTTATTAAATTATTTATTTATTTTTGTTTACGTTTTGCTAATAAACTAAGCAATGAATATGACAGACAACAATGATGAAGTTCACAATAACAAAGACAATGAAAATGAAGATGAGGACGGCAATGATACCAAAGAATGTGCAACGAGACATTACTGATCACCATGCTTATTTAGTTACGTGTTACTACTGTCAGAAATTCAAAAGCACACAAAATAAATCCACATAATCCTTAATTACTAAAAACTATGTGAACTTTCATTATTGAAGCAGTGCTATTTATAAGGTGTCCTTTACACAGTCTATAAAAATTGCCCTTGGAAAATTTCTACACAGTGTTGCATTACTTTTGAAACAACAAAGATGATTCTGTTAAACAAATTATAATTACTTTCAATAAAAGAGAAGTACAGCCATCTGTAAGGATGAGGCAAAACAATGAAGACAAACTTCAGGAGGTGATTCTGGAGAGGAAAACCAACCAAAAAATCCATATCAAAACATGTCAAGAAATGTACAGAAACACTATAAAATGTACAGCAACATTGTAATTACAGGAGTTGTATAGTAGTGTAAATATCAATTTTACAAGACATCAAAATGCATGCCGATGGTATGACAAGTTTTTTTGACAATGTCACAGTAAAAGTTCAAAGTGCCAGCCATGCACACACCAACATGTCACATCAAGGACTGCTGCACCCATTCCAGCATTCCCGTTTGTATCCGAAAAGTGACAAAGGCTTTATTGACACATTTTTCAAGTGTCTGCAGATTAAACCCCAGGTGAGAATACAGACTCCTTTCAGGCACCGCCACAAGTAAAAGTCAAGGGGGTTGATGAGGCTGACCATGCGACAAACCCTCCTCATCCAATCCATCTGCTAGTGCCTTCTCCTTACTTAAGATTCCACACTTTCCAGTTTGCTTCTCATTTTTCATGCCTCTGCCCCTTTACATTTTATAGTGTACTAGTACATTTACGGACATATGTTGATATGGATTTTTTTAATTTGTTTTCCCTTTCACGAATTACCTCCTGAAGTTTTCCCAATTGTTTGTTCCATCTTGTATTTAACACAACAGTATCTTAAAAAGCTGGCTACCTTGATACACGCTGCATGGAGCAAAGTCTCTCCTTTGGCATTGCGCTTCATCAGATCTTTCTTTGGTGTTGGGGTCGTAGCACATGTCTTGGTGGAACTTTTGGGAGTGCCAACTCCACTGGACCAAACCTTAGGGCTAGACTGCGGCGGGTCACCCCCACTAGCTTTGCTAACACTGTCAACTCGCTTCCTCTCGCTTGATGTAGCTGTCCTCTGTCGGCCTCGCATTTTCCCAGTCTTTAAACGTGGTTTTTTATTATCGGAAGATGACTTGCCAGCTGGGCTGCTGATACTATTTGAGATCTCATTGGGTTTCACCTTTTCCTTACTAGCAATTTGTGGCACTGATTCATTTTTACATTCCATGTGGCTTATTTGCTGTGAATTACTTTCTTCATCTGACACTCGCACATTTTCTGTTTGAGCATGGTTCCCACTGCAAAAAACATAAATGTTTTACAAGAATAATTGGGAGTTGCTTCAAAATCCATAAAGTCTTAATATATTGTAATCTAAATAATAATATGACCAACATAAGTGAGTGCATTTTATATACACATTTATTTTGGTTTCAATTTGAAAAGTCAAACTCAACATATCTGAATTCTATAATACAAATTATTCTGACTAGGAACAATGAAATCAAATCAGGGTGTGTAAAATGTCAAGACAAACACCCATTTATGTTTCTTTGCTTTCAATTAGAGTTGCTCCAATACCATGTTTTCAGACAGATACCAATTCCCCAATACCAATGCCCTTCGCACTGAATTTTAGAAAAAAGCATTACTGTTAATAATACATTAAAAGACATTTCTCCTAGACTCGTTTAAATAAAGAAAATAATGTCTTAAAATACTGTATATAATTTATTGTAATCAGACACCAAATGTAAGCTGACCTAAAACTTTCAACCCCTCCGAAAATACAAATAATATGGCACCAAATGCAAGTCAAATTTTAAATGTCCCGTGCGCACTATCAGCTAAGAACACACCAGGGGCTAGTCACTATATGGGGCTTTCGCTACTCTTATCGAGCACTAACAATTCCGTTTGTTCCAACATCGAAAAGTTATTCAATTGTAAAATAATTTATTCATCGGATTGGCATTCAAGCAGGGTTTTCCTTTTACGTTTAAGATCAAATCAACTTTACTTGTATACACATTAAGCAAACAATTTAATAATGTTTCAATTGTCTATGTTATTATTCCGTAAAGTTGGCATTCTTGGCCAAGTTGTTTTCTAGCTTCCTAACATGAAATGAATTGAATTCCAATTTTGAAATGGGGAAAATTTAAAAAAAATGTGTGACAAGATGCTGGATTCCTCACTGTGAAAATTCAAAGCCAAACACACTTGTGAAATACTTCACCTTTCCCAGCAATCACGAAAGGTAAGTTTCTAAACCAATTTAGTTTGTTTGGACTTGTATCTACATTTGGGCTGTTTATCTGGTTACGAACTTGCAATTATTTCCTATAATAATCTATATTTTACCTAAATATTTGTCTATTTTATTCAACTGCTACTGTTAACTGTCAAAACAAAAAAAATTTGTTTTTGAAACTTAACTTTTTGGATTGCTTGGAATCTCGAATATAGGTACGGCCTTGCAGAGAGAAAAAAAATAAAAACCAATTTAATTGCATCAGTTTGGTAATTATTAAGGCTAAAAAATCCTTACCATGTACTCTAAAATTATATTTTATCAATCATTAATGTAATAAAATAGCCACAAAAAAATTATGATTTGTTTTTATGTCGGTCACAAGAGAAGCGTTAGTGGCCCAATCGTAGAGAGGTAATAAGCAAAGAAGTTCAACCTGGCAGTGAAATCTCTTTTTCCCTTCCATACTCTTTGGAGTGCACAGAGAAGTTATCAATTGGACAGTGCCACGTCTGTTGGTTTTAAAGGGGGGGGGGGGGATATATATATATATATATATATATATATATATATATATATATATATATATATATATATATATATATATTATATGTCCTCTCCTTGGCGACACCTTGCATGCTTGGTAAATGTCTGTCTTTTAAATTTATTAATAATATTTTACTGCAAAGAAAACTTGTCATTTCAAGACACAAATGAGGCATTTATAATTTATTTCTTCACTGCCTTTAATAATTAATCAACATGTCCTCTGATTTTCCGTCATGAGTTACGCTGCACTCTGCTCGATGCTTATCTACCCACAATTTTTTGCTGACAAGTGGTAAAGTATAATGCTTTAGGGCATATAATTTTATTCGTGAAGATGCTAACCTCTGAGTTAAATATTAAATTTTAAAGTCATGGTAATTTTACACCAGATACAATGAAACACCAACCTTACGGGATAAAACAACCTTTAACACAAAGGAAAACATCTGTTCAAATAATAATTTCCTGTTAAAGTGTTTTGCATATCATTTTCAGGTGAAACCATTTGCTTTGAAATACAAGTGATGTTAGGTGAAACTATTTTGAGCGATGTATAATCTTGATAAAATTACGTTCGCCAGGCGCACTTCATTTGCTCTGCTGCCCGTGGGCGGCGTGTGGAAGGCAAGCCAAGCTGGCGAGGGCGTGGCAGAGATATATATATATATATATATATATATATATATATATAATGTCCTTTCGACAACAACTTCCCCCCTTGGCAGCATTAAGGCATGTGAGGGGAGGAAGGAAGGTGCATGACTGAGAGACAGAAAGAAAGGTTGGAGAGAGGGGAAGTAGTAAGCCAGACTCGTACAACGCTGCATGGCCGCAAGACATGACATTAGACAGCGCGCCGCAGAGCAGTTATAACGATGGCATGTGACGTATTTCACATCCAGTTACAAGCTGTTTGCATAAACAACCAGCTTAAAAATGATAGTTGCTGGAAATCGTCGGTGACAGGACCCGAAATATACTTAGATCATCGCAACATATGATAAATGAGAAAAGGTTATGTTAACATTATTTAAATAGGAATTCCGCCGGGACCACAAAAAGTTGTTGGTGGATGCAATTTATTTGATCTCATTTTTTTTTATATTGTGTGCGGTGTAAATACACCGAAATACGGTAATTTGTGTGTCTAAAGACAGTAATAACCTAACTTCATTGTCTACAACCGATACTAAAGTATTGGCCCGATACCATACCCGATAGAGATACATTGGGAAAAGGCGAAGTATCGATGATACCGATACTTAGTATCGGTATTGGAACAACTCTACTTTCTATATTTGTGTAATTTTATTGATTTGATCATCACTTTTATTCAACAAGATCTTTTAATATGTTATTTATATTAGTAAAACTATAATATACACCAGTGTGGTCCAACTGGCGGCCTGCGGGGCCATTTTGTCTGCCCTGTGATAGTGTTAGCTATTTTACTTTGCTAAATGCCTTTAAAAAAATTCTCGTGCATTTTCTGTCATCTCCCCATTATTTTAATATTTTTTCTACCCAATATTTAATTGACAATAATGTTACATTTTAATAGTGAATGAAGAGCGAAGGTTATGTTCATGTTAGCAGTTTTCGTTTCCCACTGCCGCTGCTGGTATCACTGGCTGTGCTCAGATCATATTCAATAACAGAGCTCTAATTCCACACCACACCACTTTTACTGGGTTTATTGCTTTATCTTATCTTCCAAGAAAACCAAGCAGCTGTGCTCTTCATAAACAACAGGAAATGTGATAAAGTCATATTGTATTTACGGGACGGCACTTGTCAGTCTCGACTCGCGAGTGAGGAAGTAAAATACATCCATGAAGTAGAGTAGTAGACATTAAACAATTTGTGCTACTTAAAAGTGTCATGAGTTTAAGCACTTTGAGCAAAAAAAGAAAAGTGGAGCTTGAGAATAGACAGTTCAATGAAATATCAGAAAAAGAATTTTTGTTTACGAATGTATTGTGTGCGCGCAAGTGATGTCAATAATGAAAGAATACAACATACAGTTTCTAGGAAGAACTGCAGAAATAAGCAAACAACTCGAAGCACAGTTGAGTAAAGAAATTGCACAAAGTAAATATTTTTCTGTTACGTTGGATGAAAGCACAGACATAACAGATGTTTGTCAGGTGTTAATTTTTATAAAGACAGTTGATGAACAGATCTCCATTAAAGAAGAACTTATTGATTTAGTGCCACTTCCTACCAGTGCGAAAGGCTCAGATATCTACAGTGCTCTTGATTCAGTTGTAGAGAAGTACGGCGGATTTTCCAAATGTTCGTACATAGTGACAGACGGTGCTAAATGAATGACTGGTAAAAACATTAGTTTAGTGGGGTTGCTGAGAAAAATTGATAATGGGCTCGTATTGCATTGCATTATTCATCAAGAAGTTCTCTGCGGTAAATTTGTTAAAATGAACTATGTGCTGAAGGATCTAACAAGAATAGTTAATTTAATTAGAGGTGGTAACAGAGTGCAAAGTCGCAGGAAATAAGTGGAATTTCTTAAGGAGTTTTCTGCGGAATTTCATGAAATTCCTCTGCACTCTGAAATTCACTGGCTAAGTGCAGGTAAAACTCTGACGGAATTTTTTGCTATCAGAAAAGAAATTACTGAGTTCTTAGAAACTACTGGAAAAACTGAGTATGACTACCTTGAAAAACTATAAAATGAAGAATAGCTTTGCACTTTAGCTTTCCTAACAGACATTACAGAACATCTAAACATCCTCAATTTAAAGCTTCAAGGTAAGAAACAAAATATTTGTCAGCTCATGAGCCATATCGAAGCTATCAGGAAAAAATTAAGAATGTTTGAAGAAGATCTAAAATCAGACTTAAAATTCTTCAAATCATGCAGTGAAATCAAAAACGAATTCAACTCTGCTGATTTTAAACAACATGGACAGTATGTTATTGAGCTGAGGGAGGAGTTTGGAAAACAATTTTCCGACTTTGACAATATGAAGACCATATTCCAGCTTTTCGCCGATCCTATGGCAGTAATGATTGGAGATCAAGATCCTAAACTACAAATGGAACTGTGCGAACTTCAGAGTGACATTCAACTTTCTTAAAAACAAAATTTTACATATGGACAATTATGGAACTTCATAATGTCTGACAAGTACCCCAAGCTTCACACTTTGCTTTAACTTCCATGCTTGGAAGTTGTGTGTGTGCATGTGTGTGAGAATGTGCTTTCTCGACAATGAAAATGTTGAAGTCAAAACCGAGGAATAGGTTATCCCAGGAAGTTTTGAAGTCCAACCTCCGCATCGTGACGACAGAGATGGAAGCAGACATCGTTGCTCTCGTCAATGAGCACACTGCCACTACTCCCACTGATAAAAAGTTTTCTACTGAACAGAAAGGTAATTTCATATTTAAATGGTTTGTTAATTTTGAAATGTTGATTTTTTTTTTTTTTTACTAAATGCTGATATAGAAGACAGAGTAATGTACAATGTTTAAAATGGTTTGTTGATGGTGAAATTTTGATGCTGTGTATCTTAAGAATAAATTTCTGGCCCGTAGCTGAAAAATAATTGGACCACACTGATATACACTTATATTTACGTTATGTTTGTTCATGACCTAGACCAGATATAACCACATTATGTTTGTAGTTTCTACATATGTTATAATTGGACAAGAAACCTAAGATCTGTCTCTGTGTTTGTTTCTGCGCAGTGAATAGCTTCTTCTACACAGGAAAAGTACGAGGGGTGAAAAACCATTTAGTGCCACTCTAGTCTGTACTACACAAGCAAAAGTGCAATTCAAGCAGTTTATTTTGTGATGCGTTCATTAGGTACACCTTGCTATATTTTGAAATATGTCAATTGTTTCAATTGTAGCCAGCATACACCGTATTTACTAGTGTACAGCGCACCCTTTTTTCCCAAAATTTCTGAGGTGTGCACTATACACACAGGAAAAAATAGAGGAAGGGGGAGTGGTAGCCATAAATTGTCCGGGGATGTTGAGGGAAGTGGCGGAACTGTCTGTTTTATCATCTCTCTCTCTCTCACACACTTCACTCCTCTCCAGTCTCTCTCAACGAACGGCCCTTCAGTTATGTGTAGGTGATGCAAACCAGAGCTGCAAAGTGTTTACACCCCCCCCCCCCTAAAATAACACCCAGACGTTGCTGGTCGATAATTCTGCCAAGCCCTCTTTGTTTCAGTGACAGAGGCTAGCGATCTATGATCAGGGGGCAGCGTTTTTTTTTGAGAGCAGGGTAGTGTGACATTCTAGCACTGCAAAAAATGGAGAGCTTGTAACTGCTAAAAGGAGAAAGGGGAAAAAAAAAAAGAAAAACAAAGCAGGAAATGATGTTTAGTAGGAGTGTGAGGTTTACGGAATTTTTTTATTTTGGCTTTTTGCATCCAAGTTATTTAATTAAAGTATTTTCCAAACATATTGCAATCACCACATATTAATATAAAAAAGAATACTTTGTTCCATACTTACTAAACAGGGAGCCACAAATTTTTGGTGCAATTTTATTCAAAACAAATTTTTCCTTGGGACTTGCAAATATCATGGCATGCACTATACGTAAGTGTGCACTATACACGAGTAAATACGGTATAGTAAGGGTTTTCTTTTTTCACATACAGTAAAGTGGTAACAGAAGACTGAACAAGTACAGTGAAACACTTTCTTGATTAGCTGTTTGTATCACAAACTGGTTTTTAAATGTCTGATGAGCATAAAATATATACGCACTTACAAGGGTACATAACTAACCGGTGATAGTTTGAGGCCACTCTATGGGGAGCTAACTGGTCTCCTACATGTCGCACAGCAGGGATATAACTTCCGTAAAGAAATCTACGGGGGTTTAGTCAAGCTGAGCGCTTCCATGGGGTCAGCTGACTGCTAAGAGTGTTGTGGAAACAAAGTTAACTACCAAACAATGCGTACAAACACCACAATACAGTAGCATAGGATAGCAACACGAAGAATGCACTTTTAAAACAACATAAGTCACTGGCAATTATTTACAATATGCACATTTCATCACAACCTTTTGTTAGCTTTTAGAGTGTCTTTGTAAGGTTGTGCTTTCTTGCGGTGATTCTACACAATTCAACATGTGATAATTAGAAAAGAAAACGTATTATCTTTACATAATCAGTAAGGTTCGAGTCTTCTTGATGTGTTTCTACAAAAAACAAGAATTAATTTTTAGAATGCAAAATTATTTAAATTATTAAAATTGAATTTAAATTTGCTTTGAAAATAGAAAAAGTACAATTTGATTCTACAGAATGCAAAGAAAATATTTTCAGTTTTCCTGAGGCGATTCTATACCACGCAAAGTATGTTGAAATATTTAAAGCCTTTGAAAATTTTACAACATACTCAGAAATATTTTTTACGTTTCTATCCATTTCTTTCAACAAGAACTATGGCATCTTTCAATGTCTTTACACACGTGACGTCTTCTTAATGCTCATAATACTATGTGGTACTGTCACTACGTGTTGAAGTGTTCATGTAATCAGCTTTACAAGGTAATTAATGAGCCATTAACAAATGCAAGTTACATGATTAAGGGGAAACAAGAGCAGCTGATACGGCTGCAAAAAAGGCGGGTTGCCTTAGAAAAACTTGCTTGATGCGAGCATCGCACACAAGTTAAGCATCCAGAAAAATGTTTATAACTATGTAACTACAATGTTCACTGAGAGACGTACATCGGCGGTGCGTGTTTAGGAATGATTAACGATGATAGAACAGCATAATAAATGCTATCAGTCTTTTAGTTTATTAGTGCATGGTACTTTCACTCACTGTTTTTGGTGTTCTCGTCACCTTCGGTCATGGAGTGGCCATCCACAGCAGTGGTTAGGAGCTGACCTCTAGGTGTTCGAGGACGAGCTGCAGCAGGATCATCTAGCTTATCGGTGGTCTGCGTTGTCGTCAGGGATAGTCTATAGGCTGCATGGCCTACCTCCTCGGTCCTGTTGGTCCCAGTGTCGGGTGGCTACATCTGTAGGCTGCGTGGCCTACCCCCTCAAACCTGGGCACCCGAGTGACTGTCTGCATTGTTGGCAGGAGTGGTGGTTCTGCATGTTCTCTCACCCACTCGGATGCAGTTGCTGGAGCTGAGGTTTGGGAACTGACCTCAGGCTCAACAGCAGGTCTGCTGTGGATCCTCCTCTTTCCTCGTCCATTGACCATCTGGGGGGCAGACTTGTCTGATCATCTTTCACTGCCCCTCTGGGTGTAGACTCTGCGATGGCCATGAGAACGGCCGTGGCGTCGTAATTTCTCCCTCGTCTGGGAGGTGTGGTTGTAAAAACAGCAGTGGTATTAGGTGAAGCAGGAACCTCAGAGATGACCACATCAGTCATGTGGCGCAGTGGAGGGACCTCTTCGCCTGCTTCTCCGACTGTAGACGCCCGAATCAGAGATCAGGTAGTGACCATCTCGACAGCACCTATCTGTGGTCCTCCTTCACGTACATTGAGTAGGACCTGAGAGTCTGTCTCGGTGCGGGGTGGTACCTGTAACTCGAAGCTGGTGGCCTTTGTGTTGAATGACGACTCTGCCAGCAGGGCGGCCTTGAGAAAGGCCTTGTGTGGGCTGGCAGTTCTAGCAGGTACCTCGCTCGTGGAAAGCAGTGTATCTGCGGCGTCCGGCGCTGTAGTCCTCTCACAGAGTTGGTTCACTGGAGCTGGTGGTGTTGAAGTTGCCTGTCGAGAAGATGGCTTCTGGAGCGCTGTCCACTAGACGGAACCTGAGTCTGGAACCCTATTGGTGATGGAGCTGGAATGAGGCCATCTGAGCCTTGGATCTCTATCCAACAGACTTTGTCAAGACAATTCGCTCATTCATGAAATCCACTTTCCAGGTCGGTTAGCAAACTTCATTTTGATTTCTGTAGGAGTTGAAGGCAGCATTCGTCCAGATGCTTTGGCTTATGGTATAGGGAATTTCACCTATGTAGGCATGGAGTAGGTGGTTCCCTGGCTGGTTTGCTTCTTGTCAGTTCGCTCCCTAGGTTGCGGTGTCCGTTCTTCCTCTGGAGATGATTGAAACAGTGGTGTGTACTTCTGCTGCAGAGGCTTCTCTGTCACCTTGAGGCCTTGCGTATTCACCCACAACGATCTTCGGTTCAGTACACATTTTCCGCGCTGAAATGATTGTGGCCTCGGCTCAGGGAGTGGCTGCAGAGTAAGACGACTTTGCCCATTTAAAAATCTTGTATGCCAGCACGTGGTCTGGGGTATTTCTTCTCATGTACACCTCTTGGGTGTTCCTTGCTTTATTCATCCGGGTCAGAGTAGCTAAACAAATATCTTCAGAGTGAGGCGTTTCAATTGGTGCATGCTCCCATTGCCAATCCCCTGGGAGCTGCAGGGTGTGACCCAGTAGGAGTTCACTGAGGCTGGAGTTAATTGCCTCGTTCGTGTGTTGTCGCAGAGCGAAAAGAATATTGGGAATGTAGCAATCCCAGTGCTTCTGATCATCCCCCACACAGAGTCAGAGGTTTTTCTTGGGTATCCTGGTTCCTCCACTCAGTGGGATTGGATTGTGGGTGACATGGTGGAGTAGTCCAGGTCTCAGCTCCCTATTCTTGGCAGCCTAGCAACTACTTCTTGCTAGCAAACTGGGTCCTGTTGTCAGTAAGTATACTCTGTGGGTAGCCCCAGCATGGGAAAATTTCATTGTTGAATTTTCCAATGATGATGTGGGTCTCTTGACTTGGCAGGGAGAAGGCTTCTTTCTACCCACCTGAAGAATAGGTCCATTTCAACCAACAGGTACCAGTTTTCTTTGGTACTGCGGGGATTAGAGTCCCACCAGCTGTCTCATGTGATAAGTTTTGTTTCTGCAGCATGTTGTGCAGCATGGACGTATTGGCGGACATCCCTGCTCATGATGTCCCAGATGTAACGTGTAATGATATCAGATAAGGTTTCTCGGGAGCCTGGGTGGCCCACTTCCAGTTGGTAGTGGGCAGTCATGCTGGCAGATATCGGAGCGCAACTCCTTCGGTATACAGATCCTCCACTTGGCTCTGGGTTGATTGTTGCATGACCAGATGGTGTCTCATAGAATGAATTGTTGAGGATGCTTCTGTAGGAGGTCTTCCACATCGGGGCCCTGTTGCTGTAAGTATTCTATCTGACTTCAGATAATCTGGAGCTGAAAAAGCCTGACCTGTTCTTTTGGGCTACTATCTGAAAGTTGAGGCGGCATGATGCAGTCCACATCTTTGTCTGGTTTGGCCTCGTCTTCCAGGTCTGGTTGACATGACAGGGCATCGGGAAGGTCTTTGTCCTTGCCTGGACAGTGTTGGACTTCAAAATCAAACTCGGAGAGAAAGAGGTCCCAACTTCCAAACTTGGCCTTGTTTCTTAACACCCTGAACCACTTGAGCACTTTGCTGTCGGTTCTCAAATTTAAAAGTGTTCCCTACAGGTAGTAGCGATATTTCTGGCTAGCCCAAATGACTGAGAGGCATTCTTGCTCATTAATGTGGTATTTCTACTCTGTGGCATTGAGCCTAGTACTGGTGTAGGCTACGACTAGAAGTTTGCCTTCCGGATCCTCTTGGTGCAAGACGGTGCAAAGACCGTTCTGAAAAACGTCGGTCTGCAGGATCAGGAGCCCTTTTTCTTGTGGCAGATGTAGACACTTGATGTCTTGAAAGTTGGTCTTGAGACCTTGAAAGGCGGTGCAATGTTCAGGTCCCTATCGCTACTGGGCTTCCTTCTCTAATAGCAGGTGCTGCAGAGATGCCATGAGTTCGGCAATATTGTTAAACTGTCCAAGGAAGTGGCGGAGTTGCTTCTTGGTGGGGGGTTCCTCTGCTACTTGAACAGCCCATATGGACTTGGATTGCGGGTAGTTACCTTCTGTTTAAACTATGTGACCCAGATATTTGATCGAAGACTTTCTGAACTGGCTCTTCGAGAGTTTTGCCATCATACCGTGGAGTTCCAGGCAATCCAGTACCCATTGCAAGTGAATGACGTGTTCCTGCCATGATTTGGAGTAGACGATTGATTCCAAGGAGTTTGATTGTTACCATGCATCCCAAGATGTCAGGAATTGTACTGCCTACCCACAGCAAAGAGTGGACCTTCCAGCCTGAAGATTGTACTGTTCACTGGCCGAGCCACCACAACTATGCACAAAAATCATCCAAGTACTCTAGTGCGCCGCCGGATGGCCCTACCAGTACGATCGCCGAGACATGAACCTGCATCCAGCATCGGTTGGTGACATCACACGCCAAGAGGATCTATGCCACTTTACCACCAGCATCCAGTAGCAATAGCACCCTACCCAGTAAACATTGGCCCTGTCAGAGAGACAGCAGGTGAACGGGAGATTTGCTAAACCACTACACAAAGTTAGAAGAGCACACACACGCGCACCTTGGACAGCCACCTTTTCTGCGCACCTCAGTGCCAAAACGGTATAACCCCAACATTAGGTACTCTCTATCTCTCGGGGCAGCTTGCCAGCTTGGTGCTTGCTCTCTCCAATGCTCTTCTGGTGCCCAATGGTGGCATTCCCTAAGTTGGGAAGACTGGTCCTCAAGTGAAGCTCACCCATGTGCCCAGACCATCATCCAGTGTGAACAGACACACCGTATCCACCGCGCTTCTAGTGCAGGATACGAGGATAGGGATCCCGCATTGGACTTGTGAAGGTGGTATGTAATTCGACACCTGAGTAAGACCACAGCATCACCTGCTATAATTCTACGAGGTTTGATAGAAGCCTTCTCTATCTCAAGCCTCATGCCATACTCCTTCCATAGTGATAACCGTAAGAGGGTAAAACAGGCAGAGACTATCTCTAAATACCAGCCAAAACCTAGACCAATCCCTACCGGACTCTAGCAGCTGTCCCCGGGAGCAAGAAACAGCTCATCAGAAACTGACCATACCCAACTATGACTAAGTCTCTTCGAGTCACCCACTAGTTCACCGGTGAAACATACCCAGTTCTAGCAGCCTACCTAAGTGGACAGGACAGGTCACTCAGCCTTGATAATCTGTGGTTTGGAGAACACCATACCCTCAGCTCTCACCTGCAGTCATCAGCACTAACGAGACCCTGCACCGCAACTCTCTAGACACCAAAGCTCACCCACCGTAGCACGGTCACAAACCTCGCAAGCTCAAAAAGTCAAATGTTGCCCAGGTATATAAGTCACGGAAATTCTACCAAAGCACAAAATTGTCCTTGCCACACCAGATTTCGTACCCTGCAGAATGGCCACACAGCCCATTTTATACTCAGGATGTGCTCCGGAACCATGTAAGGACTAGATACCCAGATCAAACCCAGATGTGCCTGGCCTAGCTCCAACGAAAACACTTGGCGAGGTGACGTAACTTCAGTAACTACAAGGCATTATGCATCAATAATTAATTTTCACACCTCAAGCAACACGACTTTAGCTTACTACTACACAAAACATAACCACATATAGTAATTAAGTAATACATAAATTTAATATATTTATTACAATGCCTTTGTATCAAACTCAATGTATCTCAATTTTATAATACAAGTTATCCTGACAAAATAGTGAAATGAAACCATTCTGACATATAAACTGTAACACTTACTGTTCCGAGTTAGATACAGAAATGGGAAATAAATTTGTGAAATAACTGCAGATAAGCAATGAATGTCCTTGGACAACCAAGATCAAATATACAGTAATCAGGACATAAACCAATACAAAGATACACCAGTGGAACCAAAAAGTATGGTTGCAGTGAAACTAACACAAAATATTAATAAAATTACAGTTAGTGGATTCAGTAACAGTATTTCTGGCTACATGCAAGTTATAAAATATTCTCTTTGCAGAATGTGTGTGCATAAAATGCTCATGCATATACAGTGAAAGTTTTCTTCCCTTTTTTAATGCAAATATGAGAAGATGAAGTTTAAAATGGCTGCAAGCTAGAAGTGCGTGCATTTATGTATGAGTGTAATCAGTTAAGTGCTAGTCCATTAAAAAAATTCCTTTTCCTGAATACTGAAAAAGAAAACTGCAATATCTCTCAATGTTGTTCCAACACAGAAGATTTCTTCATCAATAATAGTAAACTAGATATACTAAATGTCATAAATGTAGCTCTTAAATAGTTGGTATTGCCTTAAAATTTCTGTATATGCATGGTAATGCCTTGATAAGCTCTGAGGACAAAGGATGTCATCTTAAATCTCCCTAAATGTGAAGGCTTCCAAAGCATCTTTCACTACACATGTGTTTAATGCCTTCAAATGAAATTCACTTTGCTGTTATTCATAGTGATCGCCAGCTTAGTTGGCAGATAAGTCAGCTAACTGACTTTGATGCCATCAATTCTAAGATGCACCCCAGTTTAAATAATAATAATAATTACATGCGAATCTAAGACAAACTTTAATTTAAGTACAACCACCAACATGTAAGGCCTGTGCCCCTTCCCTTCTCAAAAACCATTAACTTTGCCCAATCTTGGCCTTGTGAACAACTACCACCGATAAACCAACAGGCGAGTCTTCTGCTGATGGACAGTAACAGTTTATACTCAAATTTTATGTCTATACAAAAGTTTCTCATATATAGGCTGTTCATGATAAAGTGAGCACTTTTTAAAGCCCTTCCAAAAGGCATTAACCTCTAATAAATATATCTTATTGCAGACTCAGGCATTAAATTTTGGTGGTGGTGAAATGTGTTTATTGGTCACATTGAAATGTTTATAATAAAAAGCAGCATGAAGATGGGAATTGGATGAAAGAAAAATTTTTAAGGGCCTTACAAAGTGCTCACTTTACCGTGAACAGCCTTTAATTAACTGTATTTCACTTCCAAATTCTTATTTCACATCGCAATTCTTGTTTAATGCAATTTTATATTATTTTCTTATTTATATATAATGTATAGTAGATTGTTTGTATTTATTTTACATTATCTCTGTAAACATCTACTTCTTTACGATTAACTGGTAATATTGTAAGGCATCACTTCCACAGTTTGGTGTAACAAAATGGGACTAATAGCCACCAAGAACAAAATAAATTTTCAAACTAGTTTGCACAGCCAGAATGTTTCTTCTTTATATAGTGATTAATTAAATTTCAGAAAAACCATGTATCTTGAAGGGATGCGGTGCGAGTACGATTAATTTTGAAGTATCGCTGCAGCAATTAAAGGAATACAAAATACTTCTAAATTTCAACTTATCTGCGGGCTTGTAAATCTGCTCATATGGTAGCATAGGACATAAGTTTGATGGTCGGTATACTGATGAACTACCAATTGTGGCGTAAATTCCAACACGTCTGTATTAGCAGATGAATTTCAAGTTAATAAACCAATGAGGTGCCTCTTGCTGATATCTTGATATTTAACAGTGACATAATTTTCACAATATTAAAAATGTTTCTTGAATCAGAATTGATTTCAACTTTTTATTACTGCTAAATAAATTATTTGAATTTTCCGTGTAGATATATATATTTCGTTGTTTCAAAACTTTTTTAATCAACAACATAAACTACTAATCTCTTGGGTCAAAATTAAATAGGCATCATACTAAGAGGAAAGAAAAAATAATCTAAACAGAAATTTTAAATACATGCGGTGGTTAGTAATGCTATTCAAACATTTTGCTTATGTTTTGATGCAATTTAAATGAGACAAAGTTTGTTTGATTTTCGGAAGATCTACACCTAAGCATACCTAATAAAATTAATTTCTTACATAACACTACCTTATATAATGGGTTAATTACCTGTACTAGTATTACAACACACTTTAATGATCCAAAGTTAGAAACAATTAGATATGTATTACGAATGTAGTCAAAAATTCATGCAGACATCTGTAAATATTTGTTTGAATGTGAAATAATGACCATTTCTTGTCTTTATAAAAATTGTTATAGAATGCATTGAAATTAAACAACGTAAATAAGACATGTTTCATCAGAGATTACAATTTGTTTTATTTTCAGAACCACCAACAAAATGTATGTAAGTTAATTAATTATTAGAATACAAAGATTGTGGTTTGAAAAGAATATACAGTTCTCCAAATGATGCTATTATCATTACCTAATTTTGGAACTGGATCAATTATTGTTCAGTTGTGCACATAATCTTAAACTGAACATTAGGGGTACTGTTACAGGCCAGAACATAATATGCAAAAATGGAATTGGTCAGAGTAAAAAAAAAATCTGACAATGCATGTGCATGTGTGTGTAAAGAAAAAGAAAATGAACGGGTAAAGAGCAATAACAATATTGGAAGAGTTCTGAAAGCTAGAGAGACACGTTACCGGCACCATGGTTGCGGGAATTCCTCTTGGAAGTGTCCCTTCGTACATAGTCACAGGTGAGGGAACAAATGGCACATCTTGAACCAAGCGGACGTCTCTGGAAGCAGTTATGTTACTGGCAATCCACAATTTGTAACTTAGGCCTAACTATTCTACAAGCAAACAAAACCCTGTTTTCATCTCAGATTTAGTGTAATATTTCCCTCACTCAAATTTTATTATTAATTTTATGTATGCTTAAACAGTGTTTTATTTATTATTGCTGTTAACAGATTAGGAATGTGTTTAACAGCAGAGATATATGAAAATAATAAAGATAGCAGGTATCCTTTTCAAGTTATGTGTCAAGGAGCTGAAATTGTATATGTTGCAAACAATCTATTGTGTGCAATTGGTACATTACAGTGTTGCTGATAACGTTAAAGCTGTAAGTAAATTGGGTGGTTATTTATTTTTCCATTTTCAATTCTACTCGCTTTTGTCTGCAAGTTAAGTTAAATAATACTTCTGAGTCAAAGTCCACCTCATCTTTTTAATTAGTTAAAAATTTCTTCGTTCCGCAAAGAGTCCTAGGAGGAGACTTGATGCAAGCACAGTGTGTTATATCTTTTTGTAAAAAAATAACATACAAATATTTACATAATTGTAGTGTCATTTATATTAAATTTCCAGTTGAGTTAATGTAAAAACAATTTTCTACTTCTTTATACTGTCACAAGTTCTATGCTACTTTGACAATTCATAGTGGCAACTGTTCTACTAGGTGGTTTATGCAAAGAAATATGAGGTTTTCAGTAGACTGTACATTTATGAGCTATGCAGCCCATCATTATTGTCTCACTTGAGAATATACTCTGCCGCCAGGCTACAACTTCTTCCCCTCCACCCTCACATGATGGTTTCATTGAAATAAAGTGTGGGAACTACATTTTTCTGGTCATCATAACTTTTATTTGTGTTTTTGGTTTTTATAAACATTTCATCCTTTTGTGTCCATTATAGACAAACATGCATGCAACAAAATATTTCTCATTTGCAACTGAAACATTAAATTAATGTTGGAATGAAAGTGTTAAAACATGCATGCAGGATGTGGCCCAGAAATGTTTGCAGATGTAAAACATATCTCCTTAAATATTAAAAAAAAAAAAAAAAAAGGCAGCAACTGAAGACTGCCGTCACCTTTCATAGCTGACAACATCTGCGATCATCTTCCAGGCCTTGATCAGGTTGTCGGTGAAGTTGTCAGCCTTTATCTCCGAGCTGCGAGACGGCACCTGGCAGATGGGGCAGGTGTTGCCCTGACCCTCGCTGCACGGCTTGCACAGCAGGTGACTGCACATCTGGTACTTGACCGGCACGTCCATCATCGTCCTGCTGCAGAAATACATTGAACATGACTCAGGGCTGACTCATCTCACACACATACCCCAAACACTGCTTCATGATGTCCCAACAGTCGTCAATTGTAACTGTCGAAATCATGCGGTAGGACACATCTTAAATTAAAAAAAAAAAAAATGATCCTCCATGTTTGAATACATCACAACTCACTCACAAAAAGTTTAATAAGATCACAATGAAAGTTTAATAAGATTACAAAAATATTTATGCTAAAAGTTATGCAAACAATAAGTTCAAGCCATATATGTAGATTTTAGCAAGTCTACTAGCAATATATTTATTCAATGTTGAGACTCCAGAACTGGCAGTTGCACAGCTGTTCCCTCTCTGGCTACAACCAGCAAGCCACTCAATGGAGGTTGGAGGTGTTCTAAATTAATTTTCATTAAACATAAGTATTTTCCAAAACAGGACTTTGAAATTTTGTTTCAACCACGGTATACAAAATTTTACTGTAAATTTTAATGAAATTTTCTTTTATTGTGTGTTAGTATTCAGTATGTGTCCTAAAAACCTCACGGGATAGGTCAGGGTAATCGTGAAGGAAAAAAAATTAAAATTAATATTCCTATTAAACAACTTGCCAAAAACTGAACACCACATCCTACACACATAATTGTGAAGAATTGCTTTAAAAAATTATAAAATCATTAAGTAGATAAACGAATGGGTCTCCACACCAGCTTAACTTGCGTACCAGAAAGCAGAATGATAAAGATTTGAGTCGTATCAGTTTTCTGGAGCTAGCAGCTGATGTAAACAATGACGTGTGACATCCTTTAATGGCTGCGGATAGCCACGGTCGGGGCTGTTTTGTGTGGTGTGAGGTCAGACACACCGACTTTTGTTACACTCTGCCTGATTAATGGTGCACCGGTGCCTGGCCAGTGTACAGTACTGGGTGCGTGTCTTTTCTACTGGCCACAAAGTCAGGACGGCTGTTATGGCACTACGGACGGTTGAACACAATAGAGTTGTATTACTCGGGCGGTTGGTGGCCTGTGGTGGTTGCTGGCCCTGCTGCAGCATCAGTGATTGGCGTCTGGTGGTGGCACCGGGACCTGGTTAGCTGATGGGTCGGCTACTGCACGCAATGCTAGTAGCCCTGAGCGGGATGGAGTAACTGTTGCCGCTGAACCAGGGGTTAGCTAGGCAAAAAGGAACTGCCTTGTTCCTTACGTAGACTTGAACTGTGTGATGAGGTGTCCCTGCAGTTTTAATGGAGGTTGCAAATAAAGACAGGGTGGAAGCAGGGAGGTGCAGCCTCGCCAGTTGTTGGGAGTCTGCAGCTCGTTCCCGGGGACTAGGATTGCTAAGTGCGGTCAGAATTGGGTTAAGCCCTTGTTTGTATTTAAAGGAGGTGGCTGCCTTTTTATCTCTCTTTTGATACCACTCTTGACGGGAGTATGCGAGGACTACTATCAGCCCCGCAGAGGTTAAGCAGGCGAAAAAGGTTCCTACCTAGGTGATCTGCCTCAAGTTTGAACAGACCAAATCGGCACCCTCTTGCTCCTTTCATGTCCGGCACCACTAGTTTATTATATGCTTGACTTCATAATCATTATTAATGTGTATACTTGGCCTAAATAAAATAATAACTCAAGACTGATGTCTGAATGCAGGTTGCATTTTTTTTAAATAGTTTTGCACATGTAAAAGAACAACATGACTTAACTAGTAAACAGTGTATATTGATAATTGTACTAATTATGCTACAGGCTCAACAAGTGACATTTCACATGAACTCGACAAACTATAATTGATCAACATTTTTAAAAATATGTGGATTTATTTTCATGCACTTCAGTTAAGACAGACTTATTTAAGCAGTTTTGACCAAAAGTTAAAAATCTCACACACCTTAACACAAACATTGGCATTTTTTAGGCAACAAAATCCCAAATTAAATCTAAAAATACTGGATGTAAGTGTACATAAATATCATGACTTTAGGCATCATGTAAATGTCTGAAGTTAGCAAACCTTACCAGAGACTGCAGAAATTCTAATTATGACAATTAGCTTAAGTAAAATGTAATTTGGGTTGAAAATACACCTAACATATTAGGCCTTTGTGCTTAAAGAAACTAGCACTTCAGTAACAAATAAAATGTGTGTGTATGCGTGTACGTATGTATGTATATGTGTAATATGCAAACCCGCCACGAGCAAAATCCATAAGACAAATAAATAGGGAAACATGTACACGACATAGTGCCTAAAGGTGATTTCTGAAGGAGGTAGAGGCTCTCAAACGTTGTGATTGTAAATGTATAATGCCACAATAAATTGGAAACCACTTGCGATTAAGTAACATAAGTTTACAAGGCAGGCTACCGCACAAAACTGCGTTACAGAGAGTACACCTCTTCATACATTAAATAGGGATTGGCACCATCCAATTGCTTAGAGCTTTGTAACCATGCGCTTGAAGCAATTTGACATTGCACATTAGTAATCAGCATTAAAATAGCAATAAAAAAGGCTGACTTGCTAGTATCTGCTAATCCCTACCATTTCCTGAGAAATTATATATTTAGTTGGAAAGCAGATTAATTGTTGCCAAGGAGGTAGGCAGTTTGTACATCAGTCATGTGAACTAATTCCCTGGCTGTCCTAAGATAGTGGACGACTGAGAAGTTACTGAGGGGGAAGTGCTCCACTCCACTGGTTCCTGTTGTCGTACAAAGTGGCAATGAGGTTGCCTGCTACATTTGCATTGGTAGTTTACACAGCAGACAGTTCTTCACAACATGATGTGATAGACATGAGCCTCTAGCAGTGTTGTGGTCAGACTACTTGCCTCCCACCAGTGTGAACCAGGGGTTTGATTCCCGGTGGGGCCACTCCTGGATTTTCGCATGTGGGAATTGTGCTGTGCAATGCCACTTGTCAGTGGGTTTCCTTGGGGATCTCCCATTTCCCTGCCCTTGCATTCTGGCACAGCTCTATTCTCACCTTACTTTCCACTCATCTGCTCTCAAGACCTCAATGTTACAAGCCACCTAAACCTCTTAACTCACTCACTCTCTCACTCTAGTCCATATGGCCTCTGAAGGATAGAAGGAATGCAAATAAAAACTGAGTTGAGGGAGATCCCTGAGAAAACAAGCTGACCAGCAGCATAGTACACCACGATTCCCACTTGCAAAAATTTGGATATGATCCAGCTGGGGATTGAATCTGGTTCACTTTGGTCGGAGGCAAGCTGCCTAAATTACTCAACGTGCCACCGCAGCTCCTTAAAAAAAAGAATTACCATTTACAAAATTTTGACTATTCAAGGTTGCACCTTTTTTCCATTAGAAAATTCCCTGACATTTCCCCTTTCCAGACAAAAATACTATTCTCTTTTCCCTTACCTTTTGCGTAATTTTTTAAATGTAAGGATTGATGCATTTTCATTATAATACGCTTTTACACCAAAATACTTCTCTGATCTTAAAAATTGCTCCCTAAATTAATTTCAAAGAAACATGCATAAGAATTATGTCCACAATCAAAAATTATTTTATGTACGATTCTGGTAGTGGTCACAACTGATGATAGAAATGTCAAATACAGCATCCATATCACAGAATTCACCGAAATTTGCTAACTTGTTCAAAATTTCCAGACATTTACTGTTTTCCAGATGAGTGGCAACCATAACTTTTATAATGAATTTTACTGCTGCAAAAAATGAGAGACTAATAAATTTCTATTAAAACCCAATTTGTAAACTTCAAACTTCAGTTACTTAAGGGATCAACAATTAAAATGTACAGAATTCACAAGTTTTTAAAATTAACTAGAGTGCCTAACATTGTGTCTTACACACAGATGAATGCATGCACGACTTGAATTAAAATATTTGTGATTATTAAATCATAAATAAAATATTGAACAAATTGCAGTATAGAGGAAATGTGGTCATTAGATATTGGAAACGTCTGTGTTTGAATTGATTGAAGCTACTTTTAATGTGTGTGTCTAAACTCAAAATCTGACTTTCCTTTCATAACTTTAATTTGAGAATAGGATCTGCAACATGGACACACAAAACCCCTGACAAGTGAAGTACCTTCGACAATCCCCCCCGACTAAAATTAATCCCACTCTAGTCTGGGTTTACGATTACAGTACTCAGTCCAACCTTAGCCCAGACTACATAAAACCAACTCCAAGGAAGATGAACTTTGGATCATCCTTACATTAAGATCCGACTATGAATAAGGTCCATAACTGACACTATGACAATGTATCAATATATAATAAATATGGGTTGGGTAAAAAAACCGCAATTTGAAGTAGCTCTAAGCCAATATGTTATTGTTTATAAGATAATACTTTTTGGAGCTACCCCTAAGAAAGTGTCAGTAATTCATAGGAGCATTATAAAAATAATAACAAATTAATCTATACACGTCACTACATCAACCAATGGCTGTAAAAACACACGACAGTCTAAATTACTTTTTTAAAGAAGACAACACGAAATGTGAAGTTGCTTAACTGTACACACATTCCCCTACAGAGAAAGGAGTTGGGTTTCTTACCATTTCTTGCAACATAATATACCTTCTACAGCTGCTAAAGCCTTCTTTGTATGGGTGAAAATAAATTTATCTCCAGACATTCTAATTGAAAAGAAAACCCGAGTGTCGTTATCAACATCATCTATTCGAGTTTTGGAGGGAACAAGGACATTATTCGTTTTCTTTAACAATTACATGTTTTGACGTTCAGCCAGAAAGAACTCATTAAATAAGGAGGTAGACTAAGATGTACATTGTTTATAATATTTACCATTTAAAAATTAAGATTTAATCTAATGCAAGACACATTCCCAGCTAATAGAAGGTATTATCAAAGAACTATATAGTAAATATAGAATGCAGGAAAATTAAAAATAAATAAAAATGAAATACTTACCGCCATTTAAATTTAAGTCAAAATAAATGTTAATTATAGAGTGTAGTAAAAACGAATAAAACAAATATGAACACAAAAAAAAACGAAAAATAAAATACAATTCGACATTTTTACGCACTTGCTGACTGGAAATAAAGTGTAATTTGCGAATTTTAACACAAGGTTAAAGATTGCATAACACAAACCAATAGGAAGTTGTATAGTTTAGTGTTGCGAATATTATTTTTGTGAAGATTAGTAATAATATCAAACCAGCCTGCATGTTAAAGATTGCAGTGTATAAGCCAATGAATGTCAGCAGGTAAGCGATTATGTATACATTGAAATGTATGCTCCGAAATAATAAAGTTGCAATAGGCTCTGGTATTACGGCTCAAAAGAGCAATGCACATTATTTATACACTACAAAAGTCTGGTATCAAACCTCAAAGTTGGTGGATTGAACTCGCAATCAAAATCATTATTTTCGAGTGTTTAGAAAGACGTAGAAATTATATTTTTTGGTTGCTCGCAGAAAGCAGGAGCCAGTAAATGTTAACATGTAATAAAGGTAATATGAAGAAGAGTGGCTTTTTTTTTTTTTTTTTTTTTTTTTTTTACAATTCATTTCTTTAAATGTGTAAATATTATTACGAAGTACATATTTTCCACTCGTTTTACTCCACAGTTATTCCTGATCAAAAAATTTTCATATGCCTTATTCAAAAACCATTCCGTACTAATATTCACAGTTTAGGCCTCTAACAATTTCAAGATGAGCATTATGATGTTTTAAAAATGCCTCAATTGACGATAGTTCTTACGATTAATTTTAATTAACATATTCGTTTGCCACGACATCACATATCATTCATCGTAACAACATGAAAATAAGCATCAGCTGACAATGTTTTGTCTGAAATGAAAATGCTGGGACAGTTTATCGATGGCTTCCGCTAAGAATGCGATAATCACTAAGTTACCCTCTTTATGTTTACTATATAGCTCTTGGTATTTATATTAATGGCATGGTTGTTTGACCATTGGGGATAAGGTTATGTGGATTATGTTATGTGGATTGGAAAAATAATACTGATGCGAATATTGCTTGGTTAGGCGCCAGCTCATAGTGTGGTGAGCACGAGACTGCAGGCAGGGTCGTTTGGCCGGCGACCAACGTGCCTTACTCCAATTTTCTGCCGCCTGTGGAAACTGTCTCCATGTATTGTTGTAGATTCAAGTTATAATATTCGGACGTATGCCTTGTACCCTTTCCCAGAAGCAACATAGCTCATGTGCGCAAACTATGAAGCAGGTGGCGCAGGTACAATTGTAGAGATACCGGAGCAACGCAAGTGCAGTGAGTGCCCGAGTGTAGTGATAAGAAAGGGGATCCCCACACTTTTTGTTTTCGAATTCTAAAGGGCTTAACGACAATGCAAATGGAACCCAAGAACACATGTACACATAGACACCTAAGTTAAATGCCTTAATGCCCTAATATATTTCTTTTGAAGTGTTTTTCTTTATGTACGTGTGGGATCCTCCTAAGGAGGTGTAAAACGTTTCATGCAATGGTGATGTCTATAGAGTTATTCCATGTGGGGTGCTAGCCAGTCAAGCCAGCTAGCACACCACGTTTTTTCAGTCAGTCATTGTTCGTCTTGCGAGATGTGTAGCATGTTACGTCGCGACTCGCTTTTCACATGCTCGGCAGCCATCAACTATTTGCACAATCATTTCTTAAGCAATAGACATTATTAATTGACCGGAACCATTGTTCATCTTCCACTGAGGCACCGCTCTTTGTACCACACAGTGCTAGCATCGCACAGGATGGACTTTATTTGTACAACCTAATGTATTGTGCCTGGGTGTTGTTTATTCTGTGTAACCCACGCTGAAGGGTGTAGCTCAGCAGCAAGTGTAAGTTACATCAAACGAGTTGTGTAGATCAATACCTAATAAATTAAGCAGTGGCGCAAAATTCCATGGGAATTTATTTCAGGTAGCCACAAGGTGATTAAGGTAGGGGCCTTCTCTCGCCAAATTTACCATAAGCATTCATACAGTGCAATGAGTGTTTTAAATGACCACATGTAACAACAGCGTCATAAGTGAAGTGTCGTACGGGCATGTGGGGTGCCTTGATATTCCATGGTGCCGCAAGCAAGAATATACAATACTTTTCAGAGGAATACTTCCCATCCCTGGAAGGATTATGCCATAGTCGTCGGCCGAGTGATCTTGAGCGCAATTAGTCAGCTCTACCGACATTATTGGCAATATTCTGGAGATTAATGCCCGGTTCCCTGGATAACAAAAATTCCTGAAATTCCAAGTAAAACATTTTATATTTACCGGACCTATAACTTATCCTAATCCACATCTGAAAACATGACACTGCATCAATTCCCTTAATGCCTTGGCTATAAAGGAGCTGTCAGCTGGTCTTATAATGCCACTCACTTCCGGAGGATTGTTATGGCCATCCTACACACTTTTATTATGTTACAAAATATATAGGTCATATGGGATGTGTAACGTACCCAGAAATAAAAGTTGGTAAAGCTAATTTAACCACGAATTTTAAGTCCCAAACCCTCGTATGAGGCATGCAAATACACTGTCTCCATTGGTGTGGGAGAGCACGTAAACTGTAAAAATGACGTGAATCCGACGTGAAACTATATGTGAAAATTTAAAGTCTGATTGTGTACAAAACTGAATGGACTATAGTGTAGCACACTCCGTGGGCAATGAAAAAGAATTTAAAGTTCCAGACTAATAATTACTACAGAAAACTACATGATTGGTATACAAAGTCGACAATGGGCATAGGGAGGCCGCGACGGACTACTCGAGTGCCGCTAGACTACTAAACATGGCAGAGCGGGATGACCTGTGCCAAGCCAGGCCAATCCCGTGCATGAGAAAAAAAATATAAAATAGAATTACATGTTATGTGAAATGAATAATGAGCTTAAATGATTACTATAACACACTAGATGCTAAAAAATTACATGATACTATAAAAATGTCTTATATTAAAATGCTTTATTTCAGAATCAAATGACCTGTGTTGTCCTGGCTGTCCTGCAGCCGGACACATTTAACCTCAACTACATAGTTTTTATGTGAACGTGTGTGGCTCTGGTATATAGTGGATTGTCTCAAATTTACTTGTGGCTGTATTTAATTTGCATATCTTGCTTTGCACTATACCAGTCTTATACAAAAACGTAAATTGCAATTTGGTGCAGACTTCAGAAATGTTAATGTTTAGGACGGTCATGTCCACTTCTGTGCCGTCATGTTGGCCACAGCCATTTGGCCTTTAAGGCCATTACAGGTTATGTTTACCCAACAAACAAAACACTAGAAAAGGGCACAATCAAACTCAGATCACTAATACTAACATAACCACTGAAAATATGTATTGGCTGTATGTGGCAAATGATGCCAATGTAAACACTGATGCTATGTTAATTACTGTTGGCCTTGTTACCATCAACAAAACACATGGGCACAGAAAAAAAAAACACATTTTTATTATTACTATTTACAAACAAGATGACTTAATGCACACAGTGCACAAACGATGCCCATTAGACGCTACAACTGTCAAACATAATAAAAACCCTCTTATTTACTAAGGCATTCTCTGTGTACACTTTGTGCACAGAACTTACCTTAAAAAATAATAAACAATCCCTTCAAATATATTTAATCGTAACCCTTCAATAAAAACAACCGTTATATCAAAACATAAACATACAAATTCACGTGGTCGCTGTCACCAATGAATATAAATTTTAAATGGCTATAAATAAAAATACAAATGCTCATCATTCATTACTTCCTTGCGCTCGTCGAGGCAGTGATGTTGCGAACAGGCGGAATGTATACTGCCCGGGTCTGATGAGGGGAACTCTCTTCCTCACCCTCTGCCAAAATTCGAAGAAAGCATGTGTCAACCGGAGTGTAAATTTCACAAGGTGTGGGTGCTGAAGAGCACCTATACAACTGTCAACAAATGGCAAGCCATGTGTAAACAACGGCCACGCCCACTTTCCCCTCAGGGCCAGTTGCACCTGCCACAGTGGTGTATCAGAAATGAAGATTGATGTCGTCGAGAGAACGGCCACTTAAGAACGGGCGTTTGACGTACCTTGCATCCCTCACCCTAACCCGTTCACTATGCCGCAGTCTGAGAACCGCTACAACCATTCTGTAACATGTGTGGGCATTGCAAACAAAGCCACCATCCCATGTGTGTACACGAATTCATTTAGTGTGATGTAGTTCAGTATGAAGTGTTGTGTTTATTTATGTTTGTAGTGATTATGTTTGAAGTGTAATGTATTATTTTGAGGGTATTATTATTATGTTATTATTGAATCCAGTGATAATGAATGTTATTATATCGTTTGTGTGACACAGCGCACCTGACATTATTTTGGTTATGAAGTTGTTTATGTAATATTCTAGTAGAAATGTCAGGTTGTGGTTTATTGCTATTATTGTTTTCCCTGTGTAACCTTACCCCATGGGTAAGTACTGAGACATACAGTCTGCTTATATATTTATCTGAAGGGCTCTGTGTGTTAATAATAATTTTGAAGTAGTATTAAGGTGTAAATATGCACACTATATAGTGGATATTTGGGAAGATACACACACAAAGTACAAACCAACGTAGCAATAAACGTAGCAAAAACGTGCTAATATTATTTACCCTTTAATGACATATGAATTATGTAATGAAAGTCATCAGGACAAAGCGGAAAAAAACCTAACCTCACAGACATTATTAAAGTATTGGCCAGTACTGGCATCACTGAATCTTCGGCAAGTTAATCTACCAGTGAGCTTGGTGCATTCTACCACATGGTCTGTAATTCTTAAAGTGTAATAAAGGTTATTGTGTTGGCCTTTGAGTGTTATGATTAGTTATAAGATGCTTTGCTTTTAAATTTATGGTTAGGAAAAATACTAGTTGAGAAGGGGAAGAGCTATGGTTCTTATAATGTACCTGAATTCAAACCCCTAAACGTGAGGTTAATTCATCATGTGTGTAGAGTAGTCGAACAGTGTTTTGTTTATTGTAAAATATTACATAAGTAGTCTTTTGTTAGTAATATTTAAATCTTGTAAAAATATGATCAAATGCATTTATCTAATTGTAAGAGAGGACGAAATTCATTCTTATCCATCTGAGCAAACATAACAAAAAACTGGAAAGTTGTTCTAAATATATGAAACTGTCCTAATTTTCCGCACAAACTAAGTATTACATCCAAATTTTTTTAATCCATGACAGTACAGACCTCGCCGACAATATTAGTCTGAAAATACACCAACATATATAACTAACTATATATTTGTTTTCTTGGGAAAACAACATTATATGCACTTGAATATTATTTAGTAAAATTTGTGAAACAATAATTCACCTAAAACCCTGCCGTGAATTTCCTGCTCTAGCGCGGTACGATCCAGCAAGACATCTTTATCTGCAGACCGATGCCAGTCATGAGGGACTGGGTGGAGTACTCTACTACCAGTAGAGCGACCCACGTGAGAGAATGGTAATTGATCTCGCGAGTACGAAATTGGGGAGTACCGAACGCAGATATGACATCAATGAAAGAGAATGCCTTGCAGTGATATGGGCAATAGGCAAGTATAGGCCATAAGTCGAATGTCGTAGGTTCAGGTTGGGAACCGATAATCGCTGCCTCATATGGCTCAACAACATTAGGGAAGCCAGGAGCAAACTTACATGATGGGCACTTTTGCTGCAAGCTTACGATTTTGCTATCGAACAAGTACCACTACAAGAGCACGAGATGGTAGACACGCTATCGCGAAAACAAGAGGCAAAAGTAACGGTCACAGACAATGTCGAATGGGAGGAGGCATTATTTCCAGTTACTAAGGAACTGGTGACGGAAGCAAACATCAACAGAATAACGATAGGAGAGAACAACCAGCTGACAGCATATTTAAATCACTAGGAAGTGACAGCACAGGAGACTTGTGAGTTTGGGAGGGAGAAGAGAGAGCAATGTGGAAAGGAACAGTAGACGGATGGAGATGTTTAGGAAGGCATGCCGAGATGTGCTCACCACGAGACGATACCAAATGGATACTGTATGTACCATGTACTCACAGGGAGAAAGCACTTGAACATGCGCATGGGAGCATAACGGCAGGACACCCGGGAGCCGAGCAGACAATAAAGAACATTTTAAAACTGTTTTTTGGCCCGGTGTCACATATTATGTCCTGAATTGGTACAAAGAAGCCACAAATCTAATTCTTTCAAATCCCTGCGGTCTGACAGAAACCAACTATTGCAAATGGTCTGTTTATATATCATGGGGCCTTATCCGAAGTCAGCCAGAGGGAGACAATTCATACTACTAGTGAACGACAGCTTTTCGAGATGGAACGAAACTTACCCAGTAAACAGTCCTATTACCAGACAAATTACGAAGTGCATGGGGGCAGAATTTTTCACATGCTGGGTGTATCCTAGAGAATTACTGATGGACAACAGATCCCAATTTTCTGGAAAAAAAAATGGCGAGAATATTGTACGATGTGGGGAGTGCAGAATATAAAAATGGATATTTACCATCCCTGTGCGAACCCCATGGAGTGGTGCAACCAGGAGTTCAAACTGCTCCTCTGGCTCTGTGTGGGTGAGCACTACAACATCTGCCCACCACACTCATTACACTCTGGCGAGAAGTAAATGCAGCAACCAGACAAACCCTGGCACACGTTCTGCTGGGTATGAATATCACGCTGCCGATCGAAAGAAGTTGTCCGCGAGAGAGAGACAGTAGCAAGACAGAAACAAGTAGTGCGCAAGACAAGAGGTGCATGCACCATTATTGTGATGTGTAGCTCAGATAGGCGAATAACTGGTTCCCAGAAAGAAAGCGACCACAAACAGTACGAATGGTAGGCCATATCGTATACGTCCGAGCTCATCCGCAGTCCATGGCCTGCAAGAACTTTTGCGTAGGACTAGCACAATGCTGGACCGGGCCTCACTGGGTAGTAAAGACCTTGGGCCCGACTACATATCTGGTCAGAACGGGTCACAAGATGTTGAGAATTGACAGTGACGATATTCGGACAGTAGCTGAGCGAGGAAGAGCCCCCTACTAGGAATATTGTAAAAAAAAAAAAAAAACACAACAGGAAGAATAACAGAGCAATGTCCAGTTGTAAACCTAAAAGTGAAAAACTGAAAATCCTCATGACATGGGCACACATTCCTTGCCTCTCAAACAATTTGCCTGGCCACACACTGTGTTAGTGAAGCTAGAAACCCCACTCCACATGTGTGCGTATGTGATGCGCCCATGCACACAGTTTTTATCATTGGAAAGTACAACGAGTGATAGCAAATAATGCTCGTGTATCCAGTGCAAAGTAGCGCATGACGGTGTCAACAAATAGTCCTACCAGTATAAAGCGTGTAATGACAGGCATTGTACGGACCCTTAATTTACAAATGACTTAATACGATGAACTTTAATAAACGTTAAAAAGCAAAATTGTGTCAAAGGTGGAGCCAGCAGCAGGCGTTGCGATGTCCAACAGGCTGTCGAGACACCAGAAAAGTGTGCCATGTATGTGGGCAGAAAATATGCCAAAAACAACAGCCAGGCATCCGCCATTGTTCGAGTGGTAACAGTAGCTCACTGGGAGCAGCCATATTGAACCAGTAAGTGGCATCAGCCCCCCCACCGCCAAACACATTCGCCTGTTTTCGGAAAAAAGCAGGGTCTCTTAATGATCAGCAGGAGCATGTACACTTTCCCACCACCACACCAATGGTAACCAACAACCCCTGTCAGCACGTGTGAGGGTTAACTGCCAAAGAGGAAGAGGCTTCCACCCCTCCAAAACAGTGCAGCTGCGATATTCCAGGTCATCCACAAACATTGTTCCCCTGCAGATTGACGTCTGCCACGAGCAACAAGCCTATGTGCCACGTGTTCCATGAATTTTGTCCACTGCCAACGTGATCAAAGTGCTTCGATCACCAAGTGCCACGTGTGTGCTTGTGATATGTCAGTGTTATGTTTATGTTTTTGTAAGGTTAGGAGTGACACGTGTTTTAGTTTAGATTTTGAAAGTGCTGTGTTTATATTCTATTTTTTCACTGTTCAGTTAATATCATTATGTTTAGTGCTCAGTGTGCACTAATGCAGTCGAATTGGGTAAATATGATTTTATTATTAATTTTAAAAAGTGTTTGATGTGCAACTAACATGACGACTAGTGTACACATGTGTCTATTGTTAATTTATCTGGTTCCTATCCTGACATGTAAGTACAAAGGCACTGCCTTACAATGTTGTATGATAGTTTTTAAGAGTGTATTGTATACTTATTTATTATTAAATGTATTTGTACGTGCTCACCGATAGGCAATATAGCGCCATAGGATAAAACAACAGAGTGGCTACATTTTCATCATGTATCCACATGTGCAGTTGAAAAGTTGGGAGTCCCACAATTTTTCTAAGTGATGCTATGGATGTGTAATGAAACTACAAAATGGCAATTATTTAAACTACATTGCAATTGTTTTCCTACCCTTATTTGTATCTTAATTTATAAATATGTTTGTTTAGAACATAAGTTATTTTCGGGATGCATCCCACTGATTCCTGGCTCGATTGAAAGGTGATCGCCAATAAGAGTTTAAGTTTTGTGTGGCAACCTTGCACGTCATGAACATTATATTTTTATATTTTTTTGCTGAAAGTTTTTTGTATTTTTTCAAAGCAATATTCTGAGTATCCATTTCACGTCCATGGCCACGAGCCATTTCTTTTAATTATTTATAGTAATATCGTATGCTGATCATGGTCACATGATGCAAGGCGGGAGTACCAGCCAACAAGCAGGATCAGCGCCAACAACCATTTTAGTAGCATCAGAACTTTGTCGCTGGGTAGTCGTGTTGTCGCACCGCACCAAGCCTTCATCGTTTGATTCACCATTCACCGTGTAATTATGTTTAATTAATGTTAAATACTGGAACCTTTGTTTTACAAGCCTGGAGCGAGCAACACCTCACACCCCTTGAGACAGTTTGTTCACAGCCAGAGCATAATTATGGACTTGTAGTTTCATGCAGGCCATGTGCCTTTTTGGTTTTGTATCTTTGGTCGCCCATTTGAATGGTGAATTATAAACTTAATTTCCCCGTAAAGAGATTTAAAGGTAAATAAATCAATGTGTGTCAAAAGTTGCATTTTTATTTATCTCTTGTCGCATCTTGACCATTTAACCTATATCATGCATCGAAGTACATATTTATTAATGTCGTGATTAGGCACTGAACAGGATTTAGAGCAGCAAGGTCTACAGCAGCAATACTTTAGGAGGCGGAGGACATCGGGGACAAGCCACAGACTGTCGGTCACATGATCCCTGCAAAATCATGCCCTCCCTGAGCTGGTACCCTACCCAGAAAATCTTATAGAATTCTTCATTGTACCTATCCAGTACCTTTCTCCCACAATGGTCCAGCCAAGCATTGTCAAAATAAACAATGATTGGCCAAATACTGAGTGGCACGACAGCTCCTCTGTGTTTGCAATGTTTGTGCCTTGTACCACATGTCATAATCTCTAAGTGTGAACTCGGCTTTTCGTATTGCTAGCGTTATCGAAAGACCAGCTTTACAGACAATAACACTACGAGGAGCCACAGAATCAAAAACAGACGTGATGCGGGGGAACTTCAACAACAAACAGGGACAGTTTTGGGCAATCTAACATTTCGAAATAACCAAATGCCTAACTGATGCAACAACACTTTATGCATTATGCAAGGCGCATTTCGACTAAAATGTAAACAATAGAGCATGAGTTACAACAGGGAATGTTTGAGTGACACCAAACTCTGGACAGTTTCAGACTTCGTGTTCGAATATGAACAACGCAATTTAAATGCAGTAATTCAAAACACGTGTGACATAGTGCTGAACCTATTAACGTTAAATGACACACAAATAGGTACAAGTATACAGGAACATTGTAAGAGGAAAGAAAATATGCCATCAACACTGCAAGAATGTGATCATGACGGGACAGACAGACACACAAAACAACGGTGAGTGGAGTGGATACACGGGTCGAAACTCCACCGTGGTGGCAAGTAATGCCCAGCTTTCACACGTCATCAGTGCATACCCAAGTGGCGAGCCGATACTACCACCAAGTTCATGCCTTTACATCCCACAGTTACTCCTGTAATGCTGTTTCGCCAACTCAATTTCACCCGTAGTTACCACTATTTCCCACACCAATGTATCAAACTATGCTACCACGTTTAGCAAAAACTTATCCCTTATTTCAAACCTGTGTCGTCCTACCTCAAAAACCATTATCCCATCAAAACAATCCCAATCAGCGAGCAGCCACATGAAGAATGAGGGGAAGACAGAGTAGTGCACTCCCACAACCTTAAAAACCACCAAGACAGATTGCAACTAAGACAGCAGCCAAGTTCCAGAAATAACTTTCGCAGGCACGTCAGCAGAGATCCCAACAACTTTTTTGGACGACATTGCATCGAGACTTGCACTGTATAAGATGTGGCAAGAAGAATAGCCTGGTTACATGGGAAAGCAACTCCGTGGAGATGCCCGCTCTTGGTAGGAATCCTTGAATCATTATAGGGTGTAGTGGTCAGAATTCCTGTAATCGTTCAGTATCGATTTTGTGGCATCTTGTCTTCACTGCTCACTAAAACCAAGATGATAATGGAAGAACGGTCAACAAATGAACCACTCATTATGTTCATTACCTGCAAAGTTTACATTGTTCGCTGATTTTATCCAGAATTGCCTAGAAGTCGTGGTTGTGCAGTGTCATCACAAGAATCATGAGAAAACGTATGGGCCATGAGTGAGGGCAAGTATCGGCAAAACCACAACTCTTTAGGGCAATAGCGGGGGAATTCTCACAAAAACCAATACAAAATCCGATTCAGACGAAACCGGACAGTGTGGGAGACCAAATACATATATGAAGTGGGACAAGAACCAACTTCCGATGTTGATTGTCGTTACTGCATAGGAGAGGTATATCATTGGCATAGTGATTCACGTAACATAACACATCTAGTAAGAGCACAGGATAGTAAAAATAATCAGGGAAATGGGAAGCAGAGTAGAGGGGGCCTGATGCTCCTGCCACCTTACTCCCAGTACAGCAGGAGAAGACACCGGACTTACTCTACAATAGTCACTCGTCAGCCAGGTTAGTAGCACAACGTGTAAATTAATTCACATTTTGTTCACTTTCAACAATCATCATTGCCATGCATTTATAGAAAATGACATCCCACAACTTCATTCAGCCACACTTTGTTAATGAAGCTGATATTGTGTTTACTAATCATGTCATTAAACTGTCCAAGAACCAGCACAATAGCAAGTAGCAAGGCAATATGTCAAGCAGAGATTACTGTGCATCTGCGGAGTATTGAAATGTTATATATATATATAAATTTATTTATTTTGTTGTTTCGCAAGTGTGAAGGGAGTTCCTGTAGTTAACAACTGTGTATCAGAATGTAAACATTGTGCAAGTTAATTTCATTTTTCATCACTTCACTCCAGCTAATTTTTGTGATTCATTATGTCGTTGTTTTGGTACCCTTGAACTCCTTAGTCGTCTCATCGTCGTCATCTTACGTCCGACTCATTATCCACATACCTCATCGCCCAGCATGTAGAAATAATCTATGGGTAGCAAATCCCACCCCACATGTGGGGTCATCGTTTATCGCCATGTACGCAGAGTTAATCGTGGGTAGCCAATCCTCACCCTGCACATGGCATCATCGCCATCACCCTACACACAGAGTTAATATGTGGGTAACCAGTACCCCCTCTCTAAGTAGTTCCTGCATTTACCTTCTTGCACACAGAGATAATCAGCGGGTTCGCACCTCATCTCTGCACATGATGCCATTTTCATGTGTGCGGAGCTAATCTGTTTGTATCCAGTCCCCCTTTCGCAAGTGGTTCAGGCAGTTGAGACATCCATTGTGGGCGAGACAGCCAGCTGAGAAAACTGCAAGTGTTCCAGACAGCTAGTCATATCTCATATCACCAACATCCAGAAGCAAGAGGAGGATGGTACTAGTGCATCGTTACGATATGGAGCTCGCGAATGATGTAGTCGCCGATGAGGTCGTGCCCGATGCCCTGGTTACCCACGACGAGAACAGTGCTGCCAATCTCCTGCAACCTGTTAGAGAAAAACCAAGCACCATGGCACCCCTCGCGAGAGAGTCCCTAACAGACACACAACTTTAAATTGAGAAAAGAGGATAACCCCTGTTGAGCCTGGAAGGTATTGGCCCTAACGACTAGGCCCACGATGATATGGAGGTGGTAACAGTAACAGCACCTCAAGCAAGGAAACTGCCTACAGGTGTAGAAAGCCCGGTAGTGCCCCTGCAGGGAGCTCGCGATGGCAGCCTCAAGTGTTGCGGATGGCACAGTGCCGACAAGCATCCCTGCACAAACATTAGTGCCAACACAGACACCAGCACTTTTGGTAGTGCAACAATCTGCCACAGCCACGACACCTGATGTCCTGGCAGAACTATCAACCGAAACAGCAGCTAAACTGACATCACTCACATCAGGTGATAATACCTGTTCCCTTGCAACGATGTTGACAGTGTCAATGCAGCCCATGGATCTGGGTACTGCCAGTGAGGAGGTAATAAGCTCAGGCAGAGAAACAGCAAGAGAGCAGTCACAGACTAGGGGGTCACACATTTCTGACCTTCCATCTCTGGTCGCTACCTGCCCGGATCACAACTGGCGGCAGCATGAGTAATGTACAACAGACAGTGGAGAGTAAGCAAGCAGTAATAATGGGGTTAGATTCGCCGATTTTCCGGCTCGTTCTGCCCTACCACACATGTCGGAAAATACTTTCGCCATCAGTTTGCAGCACATGCAGGAGCGAGAGGATGCCCTCCACAACAGCGAGTCGTCAGCCTCAGCAACGACTTAGGTCGCCACAGCCATGTACAGCTCCATAGGAGTGCCCGTACACGCTGTGACAGTATAAGCAGGAGAGGAAACTCACCTGCTGCCACTAGCAGCACTCGGCCTGCAAATAATCTCCAGAAGGCGAAGGGGGACGTTTAATGTGGGTTCGTCTCCATCACCTCTTAGACCATTTGCCAGGGCACTTACTGAGTCATCGCAGCTATAATACCCATACCAAATTTTTGTGCTAGTGATGCTCCCATGCGCACAGTGTTTCGAATAGGTAATTGATGTGATAGGAAACAATGCTCATGCACCCAGTGCAAGGTAGAACGTGGCAGTGTTAGATAATAGCCCTAACAATAAAAGGTGCAGAACGGCAGATGCCATACGACCCCTTAATTTCCAAATGGCTCAATAGGATGTCCTTTAATAAAGGTTAAAAGTCAAAGTTGTGTTAAAGGTTAGTATTGCAATGTATATGTTCATCCCACTTCTATCACCTTCACATCATCTCATTGCAGGTTTATGTATATTCAGTGAGTTCCTTTTATTGCAAAAGTAATATTGTATATATTCAGTTTTAATTTCATAAGCAATGTTTTGTGTATTCATTACATTTTGCAAGGTTCCAAGAAAACACCACTTGGCGCTCTCGCCCCCTCCAAGTCCAAGTAGGCACAAAACCGGCACTCCAGTAGCGTGTGAGAACTCGCGGGGGCAAGGCTGCATTCGTGTGCACTCTAGTGGCCTACAACTTTGCACCAGTCATTCAGTTCAATAGAATTTAATGTAACTGGAACCGTTTTTATTATGCTTGCCCACCTCCCCGGGTATTTACATTGCACAATATAGTTTAATTTAGTGTAGGCAATGGTTTGACTGCAATTCCGTTTCGCAGTACATCCATTCTGGCAAGCTGTGCCCAATAAATCATGTAAGTATTTCCAGAAGAATGTTCAATAAGTCACAGAATATACATGTGAATTTTAACCTGCATATTATTTACCTGTATAACTGCTAGGTGTTTCAGGGTGCCGGCCCTCAAAATAACAGCTGCAGTTCTAATTTCATCAAGTGTCTTAATAATATTAATGTATAGATGTAATTACTGAACACTCCAATATCTGTGGCATGTGGCCGGCCAATAGATCAACGGTTTGCAACTGCAACATAGTGCATTACATAAATATGGCGTGTGAACCAGCCATCAGTGGAATCGAAATTTCGGCTATATAAAAAATTGCCAATATAATTTTGGAGGGGAAAACGACCAAAACTTGGATGATTTTTGTCCGGGTGAATGGCCCAACGACCAGGAGATCAACAGCCTAAGCTCTGCCGAACATCACAGCATGAACAGGTTATGGCAGCTACTTCCCCCAAAACTATTTGCCTGCCATCCACAGTGACCTGCTGCAGGGAGAAGCACTCTACCAGGTGCTGCAGTAGTGCACCACAATGCAAACGGAATATGCTGCTCTACTAGAGCAGTGAACATAGTCATTTAAGCAATCGTGATGGGAGAACTAGAACACAGCAATGTAGTGCATGGTGCTGCACAACCTTGTGCACCCATTAGCATGGGTTTGGAAAATAGATCCTGTAAAGTAAGGAGAAACTTAATTACTCATTAACTAAGAAATTCTTAAGGATGTCAAGTCACGCAACATGAATGAGAACAGTCCTGATGTGTTTTAAGTGCCCTCATGGGCTTCAGAGTACTATTCCTTGTGTATTCTTTTTTTTTCTCATGTGTTTCATCCTCATTTCATCTCAACCAGTGCTTTGTGTGCATTAAATGTTTCTGTGACTTATATATTTATTTATGTTTGTTCGCCCACCTGGCCAGTGCGCCATGGTGAACAGTTTAGACTTTCTTCTCCCAAACCTTAAAGTTAACAGATTTTTTCCGCTATCCCATAGACACAGTACTTGGATGGTGCCTGGCACCCCATATAAAACATAATTACATAACATCACAAACTTCACCACCCCTCCAAGATACCAGTTACCCACCTAGGATCCTACAGCCAGTGGGAATTTAATATGAAGGGTACAACAACGACAATCGATGACTACATCAGGGTGATCGGCCTATGATCCAGAAATTTTCAAGAAATTGCAGTTCTATCATAACATTGACATCACGCTGATGATATCTGGCGCCGGCCGTGTACCAGTGTTTTCACACACACCTAGTCTCAACTTGTACCACCCTCAATATCACCTTCACCTTCCATCACCCCACCACATGACATCGATGTTTATTTGTCTATGTATTGATGACAGCAATATAAGTTTACTTGTGGATTGGCGCGAGCTCTCTGCCTAGGCTGCTGCACCGTGGCGGCATCAACCCCAGCATTATGATTCCATGGGTCATAGATGTTACCAGTGCGTCCTGCCTAGGGGGAATTTCACACTTTGTTCTGACCACTTCATTGTAATAAAGTAAAGTAACTTAGTGGGACCTTTTTCTGTTTTGCTAATTTAGTCCCCTGCATTTGCAGCCCCCCCTCCGAGAGCTCGTACTGACCCAAGAGGTTTATTTTTGCACACATGAGCCTTTTGTGCGATTTCTTGGCTTTTGCTCCGTAACATTCGCTGGCAGGCCTTGTCAGCCAAGCCGGCTTATATTCAGTTCTGTGCGTGTAACAATGTATGTTTACTGCAAAACAACTTATGTGAGAATTCCGAACTGGTGAGTCTCATTTCGTATTGTAATTAGGGTCTTGGCCTGCTCCAGAAAATCACCAATGCTTCTAGGAAGCCGACATCAATCAAGGTAAATGGTAATATTAAGGTGTGCCATGGAGCCTGAATACATGGTTGCGTATAACGTTTTCTTTTGTGTAAAATTTGTACAGTGTGTCGGGAGATACAGCCATGTAGTCGTTCGGCCCACAATCGTGACAACTGTGAACATGTGAACATCCCCTGAGTTGGCTCCCATTCAATTCGAAACAGGAATATTTCTACAATCTTCTGCATTTTCAGAACTTAAAAATTGAATTTTGAATGTCATTTGCACAATATTTCCTCGACCACTGAGGTCACGTTAAATGGCTTGCCCAAATAGGTGTGGCTGAATTAAATTTAAGAAACATGTGTGTGCAAATCTAGAGAAAAAAGGATAGTTCCGATATAAAATTTGCCATTTCTTCTGCTTGGCCAGTAAGACTCTGTCCACACTGCCATTTTGTGGTATAGGTTAGACGCATGTGGGACAATACTCTCTAATGTCACTTCTAGCCGGCTACCACCACGGATGACCACTCCAAGTTAAACAATCGGGCTGGTCGTTATAGCCATATTTATGGGAGGTCGCAAATGGTAAATGCCTGAGCCTTCCGGGAAGATGTGGTTCATGAAAACCACTGAGATCTCTGCTGCAACGTCGCATCGCGATTACCACGTGCAAGTGTGTGCACCGTGCCTTGTGAAAAATAAACATCCTTTTAAAAAAAATGGAGAACAATCCAGTAGTAGCAAACACTGGTCGAACATGCAATTATTGCAGAAAACTCCGAGCACTAGATCCGTTCGGAAAATATGATCTACGAGCAGGTGCATGCCGGTCCCTGCCGGCCAAATATGAGGCATACTTCCTGCTTGTGCTAACTTATAAGGCGATCGCCTACTACTGCGCGCAATCAACGTGCAAGAAAGATGTCATGGACTCCATGTGTCATAATATGTGTTAAAACGTGATCCATACAACCTGTCAACTCGTCATAGAGTGGATTACTCGCCAGCACCAAAAGTTTCAGAGCTCATAATGCATGGATCTGTGGACAACAGAACAGCCCGAGTCGCAGGGCATGAAAGCAAATTAACAACTGGTGATTACCCAATCGCAATACGGGGTTCCGTGTGTAAAGTGGAATATTGCTTCAATTCGAAGGGGATGTGTATCAGCTGTAAAGAATGTGGTGGTGGGGTTTCACCAGGCATATGTGTCTGCTTAAGAATGGCAGGTGGTCCACAAGAAAAAATCAAGTGGAGCCACTGTAAACAAAAACATGCCCAATTCAGGACCGTAACAGAACCCACGAGAACGCAGGGAGAGCAGGAGTTGTTTACCCAAGATGTGCAACTGTTGACAAATCCACCTGCGTGGCAAATTAATACTGGACAGCCCATGGCCATCTGGTGGGGAGTAATAGGAACAGGTATTACACCACTAGCAACATTGGGGTCATCCGCCCCCGAATACCGACCCAGCTGTACACGGCATAACTGGTGAACACCTGCCTAATTTCAAATACTCCCAGAATGTTCTGGCCAAATAACCGAAGATATGCACACTTTATTCAGGGAATGTACCACGCCAATACAATAGTATGGGGTTAGCAAAGATGGTTGAGTGAGTGTCATCGGTAATATGTTGTAAGGAGAGGCTAAAGCATGGTGGGGATTCACCTCGCAGTACGAAATGGAATGGGGACAAATTGTACGGACGTTCGCGTCGATATATGTGAACACTTAAACCACACTGAAACAACAAGTTGTGTTATTTACTGAGGAGCACAGGGCCACCAAGTATCTCGACATATTCGTTAGCCAGAAACTAAGTACAGCTGACAGACACTGCCCACACCTTTCAGAGATAGACATTCACTAAGTGATTGAGGAGACAGTGCATTATGAGTATAGATGTGCCTACGGACCGCCGTGAGTGTGGTAAGGGACATGGTGGAAAGTAGGGAGGCGAATTTCAATGTGCATAAGGTACGGGGACACGCAAATGCCAGAGGAAAAGGTGCGAAACCGACTGGAGTAGCAAAGTGCTGGCCAATCGCCTGGCCTCGAGAACAGCTGACGAGTCGTTGACAGAGTTGACCGTGACCACAGGAAAGAGTGGCTCGGAGATCCAAAAACTTGAATGTAAACAATGGAAGACGTCCGCCAAATGTACCTCGCTTCCGGATATGTAAGGACAACCAATAACACAGGCAATCTGCTTAGCCGGAATCGGGCCACCAAGACATAGGAAAACAGTAAAGTGGAGTTGGGCAAACTGAAGACTCTCGCTCTCCTCCATTACCGTGAATGGAACAACCGAACTAACGGGCGAAATTTAGAACTACCATTAGTTAGGCCAGATTAGTGCTACCAGTGATCAGCTAATAAGAATACCTGTATGCGTAGGCGAGTGGAACTCTGTCATGCTCATCGATTCTGCCACATCACATAACTTTGTGCATGCCGAGCTAGTAGGAAACCAGTTGATCACCCGGGGTTAAAAATCTGATGGGTGCGTGCATCCCGTTCCCAAGCCCGTTTGTCCGGCTGAATACTCCAACGACACCACAGCCAACACCCACAGTCTAAGGGAGTATGTCAGTAAACGAATGTTACTGAACACTTTAACCGATCTGGTCAACCCCTCGCGATTTCATTGAAATGATCAGTGATGGGATAATAGAATCTTCCATAAGTAATTGCAATTCGGCTATTATTCTTGCCACTAAAAAATTTATTTAACATTGGCAAAAAATTAGAGGACCATTATTATTTCATAAAATTAAAATGTATTAAAAGTAAAAAAATTTTTTATATCAAATGATATAAGTTGTTCACGGTAAAGTGAGCAATTTTTAAATCCCTAGTTTCTCATTCTTTCAGCCAAATTATCCTTCAACCAACTTTTTTTTTAAAATAAACACAGCCATGTAAGTATTAACGCAGTGTTTTTATTCCACCAGACGCTGACGTTAATGTGTAAGCGTAAAGTAAAATATATTTTCTGTCTCTTATTCAAATTAAATGGCGTTCAATTGGTTTCAATTTACGGTGTAATGCCTATAATTATTATTATTTCGTAATGTTTCTAATACTCGTATAATGTCTTTGCACAAACTTGTACTCAAAAAAAGACTGATAGAATGCAAAAAATATATATAAAAAAATATAGACTATTTTTAGCATTCGCGTGTTTTATATTATATATTATGTTATTGTTCTCTAACGTATTTTTTGGTTTTTTGGGTTTTTTGTTTATTTTCAATAATTTTGTAATTGTTGTTTGCAAATGACATCCCATTTTCACTTGTTTGATCTTTGAACGGGTTTCTTTTGTTTTCTCTGTCTATAATTTTCTTTCTGCTATCTTTGCGGAAAATGGCTGCTATCGCAGGAAGTTTGCGGTGTGCATTAGCTCGAAGTTCGTGCATTCTTCGAAATGTTATTCCAAAAATTTCAGCAGCTGGTGTTCAGCACATGCATTTACATACAAAAAAATTGGATCAATCCCGTATACTTCAGTCAAAACAGGTACGTTTCTAATTGTATGTCTTTTTCTAAGCAGGCTTTTCAGTCCCCCTTGCAAATTTTTCGTAAGGTTATATATGGTTGATACAATATTATATACCATTTACTTTATGTCGGGTTTTTATTTTACCCCACAGAACATAGTGTCATGGCAGATGCTTCAGACCCGACAATTCGCAGATGCAAAATCTACTTTGGATTCCATCCGAGAAAGAGTCCTAAATGTTTGCAAGGCGTATGACAAAGTAACGGCAGATAAGGTACTGATTTCACGTTTTTGTATTTTCAGACGATGATCGCTTCTATAAGGTTTTACAGCTCAAAGGATCTTCTGACACTTGAGTTTATTCGTGACAGGGTGCTTTTGGTGCTAAAACTTTACGATAAGGTTGAGCCAGCAAAGGTATGATTTTGTATAATATTGCTTAAAGATATTTAATTTTGTAATTTGTTTGTTTTGATTGTAATAATACCTTTATTGTTTCAGCTGACGTTAGAATCACATTTTATAAATGATCTTGGTTTGGATTCACTAGATCATGTTGAAGTCATTATGGCAATGGAAGATGAATTTGGTAAGTTGTCCTAATGTTTATGGTTTCTTCCTTTACATGTCATCAATGGCAGGAATTAAATGGCTATTTTGGGACAAGTGTAAAACCCAATACCAGTGTGTTTACAATATTGTGCCCCATCCCTTTCCTATCACAATTTTAACACATCCACGGGAATGTAGGGGTTTTTGGGTGGAGACACTTTCAGCATTTATAGATGTTGGTATCAGGAAGTACACTAGAGCCCATCCACTCAAGTTTTTTTTACATATATACTCCCACATACACACATATGTATATACACTTGCAATTAGGCTACCGCCTGGTTGCGAGCTCTCTCACCTCTCCACCCAACCAACTCCTTTTCCACTCCCTTCCTGAATTTACCAACCCCTCTCACAGATACCAATTCCTCCCTCAGCACATTCCACTCCCTCACAGACCTCACAAGCATGGACTGCCTACCCCGCTTCGGTCTCCTCCACACCCTCTGAAGCTTCTCACTGTTGTTTCCTCTTCCTCTAAACACCCCCTTACTTAGCTTGCAGTGTAGCCCTTCCCATCCTCCCACATTCACCATCCTGTACGTCCTGACTAGCCGTTCAATTTTCCTCCTGTCCTTCAATAAGCTCCACCCCATTTCTTTCATCATCACTGATGGACTATAGTTCCCTTCTTCCTCACAATCTTGCCCTTGCCTTCTCCATCTACCCTTCACCCATCTTGCTGCCTTTCTCTGCACCTTTTCCAGTTCTTGCATCTCCACCTCCACATACAGGTCCCATACTGCTGCAGCATATTCTAACATTGGCCGTACCATTGTGCCATACGCCTTCTCCTTCACCTCACAGCTGACTCCATTCAGCACCCTTCCCAGCATACCCAGAGCCCTTCTTCCCTTTGCAACCACCGTCTCTACTTGTTTTTTCCACCTGAGGTCTCCCTGCAGTACAATCCCGAGATACTTATATTCTGCTGCTTCTTCTATCTCTTGTCCCTCCCTCCCTTCTGTACATGTCCCTGCTTATCTTCTTCCTTGTGAACCTCACTACCTTAGTTTTTCTTACATTTATCTTCATTTTATTTTTTCTGGTCCACACCCATATCTTATCAATGTCCGCCTGCAAATTTCCGCCCCCCTCTCCCACCTCAGTATATACAACACAATCGTCTGCAAACAATCTGATTTTTCCCCTAATCCCCAAACCCATGTCAATTACCATTATGGTAAAAACAAAGGACCCAGCACGCTTCCCTGTGGTACCCTTGACGTAACCTCCTCTTCCTCAGATATTGCCTCTCTCACTTTCACCCTCTGGCTTCGCCCCCCGAGAAAGTCCCCTATCCATTCCACTACTCTCCTGTCTGGCATCAGCGCCTCCACTTTCCTCATCAATATCCCATGGGGCACCTTATCAAATGCCTTCCCAAAATCTATAAAGCAGGCGTCCATCTGCTTCCCCTCATCAACTACTTGCACCAGATCCTCTAATAACCCAGTGAGCTGAGTCTCACATGAGTATCCCCGAAACCATGCTGAGACTCCTCCAACCAATTCCTATTGTTCATAACCCTCACCACATACTGCACCACCAGCCTCTCCATTACTTTTCCTGTACTTGATGTGAGACTCACCGGTCTTTAGCTGCCAGGCCTCCCCCTATCCTCTCCCTTCTTGTGTATAGGTACCACCATAGCATCCTTCCAATCTTGTGGTAACTTACTCTCTCCTAAGGACTTTTTAAACAGCACTTCTAAATATTTTGCCGACTCCCTGCGACCAAACTTTAGTGCTGTATTTCCTATCCCATCTGGACTCCCTGCCTTACTGCTCTCCAAATCCCTAATTACCTTTTCTATCTCCCACTCCCTCATCTTAAAATCACTAAACACCCCCCGAACCCTGTTTGCCCCCCCCCCCCCCCCCTTTTCCAACCCTCCTTTGCCTCAGACACTGACAAGTACTGTCCTTGCAGTATCTTCGATTTTTCTTGGTCATTTGTCACATGCCTACCATCCCTTCCTTTTAGCAGTGGGATCCCTTCCTCTCCTCTCCTTAACCTCCTAACATACCTAAACTATTTCCCCCATTCCTTGCCTTTTCCTTCTTCCACCATGTTCCCCAGAAATACATTCTTTGCCTGTTTGATCTTCCTTTCAAGCTCCCTACCCATTTGTTTCATCATTTCTTTAGATCTTATCACTTCATTTCTCCACTTGGCATGTAATTTTCTGCACTTCTTCTTTATTTTCAAAATCTCCTGTCCATTATATGGCAGATCTCCCCCAGTCTGTAACCTTTTCATTGGCACAGATTTCTCCAACATAACCTCCATTAATCCTCTACACTCCCTCCACAACCCCTCTACACCCTCCTCCATAGACCATTTTTTAAACCTGTCTCTCAGGAATATTTCTGCCCCCTTCTTGGCTCCTCTCCCATAGTGCCACACCAACCTTTCTGCCATTTGCACTTCCCTCATCCTGCCAATCCCAATTTCCACAACCGGGATATGATGGTCGCTTTTCCATCCAATACTATTACACCAACTACAGCATTCCTAGGTCTGACCAACACCACATCCAGCACTAACCCAACACCCTCCTCATTCCATCTCGTAGGTGTTTCTACTACCTGGACTAATCCTCTGTTGACTAACTGTGCTGCCATTCTCTGCATCATGCTACCCATTCCTTCTGCACCCTCTACCCATTTCACCCCTGGCATATTCAATTCCCCTGCTACAACAACCCACTGCCTGTCCTTTAGTATATCGACCCTCTCCTTGATCATCTCAATTGCCTGCCATCCCTGTCCTGGTGGTCTATACGCTGCCAGCAAAGTAATACTCCTATTACTACTACCACTCAATTTAATTTCCATTACCTCAACATCCTCACTAACCATTCTACTAGTATAAACTAGTACTCTGCTTTACCATCCTACATTGCTTACCTCCTATTTCCACCCCTGCGAGCTCATCAATGCTATCCTCTCCATTTCTCTCCCCTTCCGTTTCTTTGCTTCTAACTGATGGCTATTTCAACAACTACTGCTTTGCCCGGACCCTCTTCATGCAGCCAGCTACTTCTCTACCTAGCAGATCACCTAGAATCCTTTTTCCCTGCTCTGTCAGGTGAACATGGTCCCTCCCTACACTTTCCCAGCCTACCCATTTCCTACTATCTATAAATGTAGCCCCTAAATCCCTACACACCCTCTCATATTCCTCGCTTGCAGCCACTGCCTTCCTATAGGATACTCCTTTCCTAACCAGCACGCCACTGACTACTGCCCTAGCTCCAGGGAACTTCTCCCGCACTTTCCTCAGCGATCCCTTGAGGTCCCGCTCTACCTCCTGCCCCACCTCCCTATGAGCCAGGTCATTTCCCCCTACATGAATGAGAACAACCTTTGCCACCCTGCTACCTCTTATACCACTAACCCTTTCCTCCAAATCCCTGGTATTTGCCCTCCAAAATGCTGCTTTATATGTGATTTCCTTCCTGAATTCCTCAGCTCCACCCCCTTTACAATAGAGCTGCCTAGAAAAACTACCTCTGGCTCCCTTCCTACAACCTGTTCCTGCTTTGTGGCTCTTCCACCCTCCTGCCTACCCTTGTCTCCTGCAGCACCCTTGTTTCCCTCCCTTTGGCCAGCCCTCCTCTCTCCTCTCTGGTCCTGAACTGTCCACTTTCTCCTGCTTGCTGGTCTTTGCTAATCACACACTTGCAAGCCTCAGCATACTGCTTCCTACCTTCTACCACCGCCTGTTCCCTGCTTTCTGTTTCCCGGTCCACTATTCCTGATTGCTTCCTGCCTACTACTATCACCTAATCCCTTTGCTACTATTTCTTATTCCTCCAACCTTATTTGCTGTCTTATGTCTCCTACTGCCTTATCCCTTTCTACTGCCTCCAACTCATCTATCGTCCTCCTTAATCTTACCACCTCTATCTCTGCTTCCCTCCTCCTCAGCCTTTCCTCCTGCAGTTCCTTCTGCAGCCCTACTTGCAGTCTGCCTAACTCTGCCTCTCTACTCAGCTTTTCCTCCTGTGGACTGGCTTTCATTTTCCTTAGCAACCCCTTTACATCTTCCAACTCCTCTAACTTATCCACCCTCATTTCTACTCTACTCTTACCCATCTCATTCCTGACCTTTTCCTCCATCCTCTCAATCCTATGCATCATTTCCCTCTCTTTCCTGCTCATCAAATCTACCATCTCCCCTTTCCACCTCTCCTCCTTAGCCACTTCCATGGCACTGGCACATCCTCTACAAAGCTTCCCCTCAGCATATCCCAAATCCAGTTTCCACCTTCTCCACTTATTTATGTTTCCTTCTCTACCCTTAATTTGTTCCCTACCACTGCCACTAAACCCTTTCCCTCAGCACATTCCTCACACGTCCACTCATGTTTCTGTAGTGATCCCAGTTCCTCCTCCCTGATCCCGGTACCAGCCGTCACACTGCACACCACTATCTAACCTTCTCTACACCTTTCCACAGCCCCTACACTTACACCTCCCTACCATTTTTTTGTCTACTCTTTTTAAAAAATAATTTAACTAACTTAAAACTAAAACTACTCTCCCTTATAAAATACACCAAATACCTACATATACACATACTTTCTTAACCAGCCTAACTTACACCCAAGCACCCTTTACCCTCGTACAATAACAAAGGCCTCAGCCTCGTGCACACAATCAGACACTACTCCCTCCTTATAACTAATTACCACATAAAACACTAATCTTAACTCTAATTATACCTCAAACTGCTACTCCATCTATATTTAAACCTATTGCTAGAACTAATCACAAGCCAAAACAACCTTAAATACGGAACAACACAACCTGTAGTCCGTCTGTGGTGGCCATCTTGGCTATACTTAATGTATTAAAATCCATGTACTTTTTTAAGCAATCAGATTGATTAAAAGTCAATATTCTATGTATTTTTGTAAGCTTCAGTCCATTGTTTCAAACTACGATAATGTAGTACATATTTTTCATTTTTATGTAAAGTAGTTAATAGTTCAGATTCATTGGTACCTGGAACTAACTTATTTTCTGGACAAAATGGAAGATCTTTGTGTAAATTATGTAGTTCTTGTGGATATATTCTAAATCAACTTCTAATATATAACCAAATTCAGAATCGTTTTACAAACTTAATATTTTTTCACTCCAGTAATCTAAATCATATGATGCATAGTAAATCCACTCAAAACCCGCAACTGGTAAATGCTGAGACGTTGCTCAATCATATAAATTATTCGCATTGGGATAAGCTAAATAATTTGATTCTTGATTTGTGTTAAAATCTTCCAAATGTTTATTTGCTTTAACATATCGCTTACAACATTGTGAAATACTACCTCGAATTCCTTTCTCAATCATTAAAATCATATCATAATTCTGTAGTAAATTTAATGATCGTTTAGTCACTTTTAACATTGCATCCTACAATAAACCTGGTGCTGTAAAATACCATGCAGAGTCTAGACCATAAGAATTTATACATGTTTTTCTAAAATTTTAGAATATTTCTGCTAACAATAGTACTTCACATTTTAAATATAAGTCATGGTATTCACCAAGATTTTAAATTGGTTCCATATATATTTTTTGCATGTTCGAATTCATCATCAGATATACTATTTTCGTTTAATTTTTTGTAAAATTCACTCTTTAGTGGTAGTTCAGTTTCATCAAATTTCTTCCAACTATCATATAATCATATGGGTAAACACCTTTTTGAATAACTAAATCAACTTGATCTTCTAGAAATTGTTTTTGTGTGTTATCTTCTTAAAACCCTTGCTAGTTAAGTGTAAGTTGCTTCGAGTGCAGACCTTCATGGTCGTGAAATCACTTTCCGCATCATGTCATTTGTCTCTAATCCGGCACATTCCCGCCCCTCACTCGAGTGAGAATCGCGCCCAGGTGTCTGGGTGGCTAGGTGTGTACATAAAAGCGTGACATAAAACTAGAGCATCGTTCATTAAAATCAGTAAATTTGATATGTCTTTAATAAGATATTCATTGTTGTATGTATGCAGTATCGGTTTTAATATTAAAGCATATACAGTATTTGAAACTTGGAAATATTAGAAATTAAAGGAAATTTTTATACGGCACATTTCCACTCGTAATAATAAAGTATTTCGTTATTATTATAAGTGATGTCTGTTCACCAAAAAGGAGAGATCATGCAGTTTACAGATAGTACATGCAGCGAGGCTATTTATAAATTAACTGTCGTACTGAGTGCACGTGGATGACAATATATCACGTTAACATAAACATTATTTGCTTTAAAAATTATTCTATCGCAAAATATGTGGTTTAAATAAGTAACATTGATTTTAACTTTTTAGCAGCTGGAGGAGTGGAGGTACAAAACAAAATGGCAAGTTGGCTTTAGAAAGCTCTGTGATTACAAGTAGAATCAAAATTATTAGCAAGCAGAATCGCTGCGCATGGAAATATGTTGTGTTGAAAATATACAGAGTTCGCAGAAAGTATAAAATTCTGGGAATTCCTTATTTATTTGTATTTTACATCTGAAAAACATTAATTCATGCTGGTGTGACTTCTAAAGTGCGCAGTGTGCTCTTGCCAGTATTATCTCTCGCGTCCTTTAAAAGAAAATTATTCACCTTGTAGTAATGGCTCAAAACAACTATAGTTTGAAATATATCGCAGATCCTCTGCTACTTGAAACAGCAGGTTTACGAGAATTACTAGTTGCTTTTGTCGGTGTAGGATGACGCAGAAGGAAAATCATTAAATCCATACTTTTGTAAATTAAAAAAAAAACTGAGAATATATAGTACGTAACAGGAGGAAAGCACTTGTTACAGATATTTGCCTCTACAACAAAAGTAATCTTGATTTAATTGAACTATTTATTGAAAATCTATTTGCAAAATATTTACGTTTATAATATTTGTTGTATCGGGTGTGCTTTCTGTAAAGTTTTAAACACCATTTTTCCTTGGGTAAGCTCTACATGTGCACTCTTCTCGTTGGTAGTTAAATATTCACCTAAAATATGAGGCAGCACAGTCTCTGATGATCATCGCTAACCAAACGCTTGAAATGTTCAACCACATTGAATTTTGTCGGCGTCGGACATGTCTCGCCACATTGCGTCGCTGTATCATTGTAGGCTAGTCTGTATTTTTTCTCTTGTGGAAATATTTTATAAATTAATTTTTTTCAGGGTTTGAGATTCCTGATGTTGATGCTGAGAAACTGTTACGACCGGCTGATATTGTCCGGTACGTGGCAGACAAAGAAGATATTTACGAGTGATTTAGTGTGTCTTCGATAGACTGCATATCAAATACCATGTTGTAGTTCAAGAACAGATTACAATGCTCTTGGTGTGTTCTTACACATCTTCAGTAAAATAAGTAATGCTGTATACACAGCTTATTTTGCTGTTGGTTACAAATGCACATATGTATGGCAGGTTACATTTGAGGAAAATGTGATTGTTTATTTGTCAAGTGGTGTACAATTTTTTTTTTATTTTTTATTTATTTTATTTATTTTTTTTTTGCATTTTTCATTTCAGACTTAAGATATTTTGTTAAACCAGATGCATAGAATTGAAGGGACATGAATATTGGTGAGCTTGTGACATTGTTCTGTTATAAATAAATTTGTTTCAAAATTGCCAGTTTTTTGTTACGTATGTAGCCATTTGTTTAAAATGCTGTAGTTGGCATGTCATTATGAGAAGGGTTGTATTTGTTATAAAGAGGTTGGGAATATTTTGGCATTTCACAGGTTTAACAAGCTTCCTTATGCAGTAACTAATGACACAATGCGGTTCAGAAAGTGGTGAGCTGTTACAAGTGGATACAGGACATGGGTACAGTTTCTAGCCCAACCATTCTCATTTCGCTTTTCCTTAATTTTCTGCAGTTATTCCAGGCCGGTGCTGAAATGGTTCATTTATAAAAGCGAAAGCAGATTTTTTTTTTGTTGTATATTTTTCCACCTTTCTTGGCTCTACTGGTGACAAGATAATCCCCATCTATATACCTAATATTTTCCCTATAAGAGACCATTGTGGCTTAAAGCATATGAATACGAGGGAAATAGTCAGGCTACAAATATTTATCTTAAAAATAAGATATGAGCACAAGTAGGTCTACTTACAAGTTGGTACTTCAATATAAATACACTCTCTGATCTAAAGTATCCGTACACTAATGCGAAACTGTCCTGTAAGTGTCCCTTGGATATACTGCCCAGTAGTGTACACTAATATGGAGGATGTCCACATTACAGTGGTGGTGCTCATTACACCACTAAACATGGAATTTGTTCGGATGAAATGTGCAGTTTATGGGCAGGTACTGGAACTTCGAGCTCAAGTCCTCGTAACTCCCAGCACACAGTCATAGTGCTAGCTGATAACACAAAATGTTACATTATATGTGGAACATTATTATATGCATCTAATTGTATCCACACATGTTCAGGAGTCTGAAGTTATATTTCTGTATCGTGAGTTAATTGTGTAGTGTAGCAATGGGAGAGAGGTTGTGTGTTTATATGAGTATCGTGTTCATTTTGTCAGAATAATGAATCAGTAGTTAATTATTTGTGTATTTACTTTCTTCAAGCATAGTTGTTCGTAGTGCATTTTCTTGAGTGAAATTTGTAATAGTGCGAGTATACCCCTTCGTAAAACTGCTATGCTGTCTGCAGTGAATTGACTAATATAATTTACGTAGTTAAGTTTGTTAGTTTCAGGAAACGTGCACAGTGTTGATTTTACTGAATAATTCTGTAAATAATTTATTTCATGCAAACAATCGTGATTTTAGTGAAGTACACATGCAAGGTTTAACCTAGAAAAACACGTGTTCAAGAAGTTGCAGTGTTTACAAACAGTAAGTTTGTATGTTTTGTAAATAATGTATTTGTAAAACATTACTATAATTATTGCAATGGACGTTGCCTGTAAAAGCAGCACTTTCCACACTTTTGTAGTGGGTGGATAATATTCATTTGTCTATATCGTAAATGCAACAAGTGTAAGGTTAACTTTGGGTAGTGTGCGTGTGTATACTGCTGCATCTGTACGAATACAAACAGTGACATGTATCGCGTTTTGTTTTTCATTAAAGTTACAATAATGTAAATGTTATTTCCATATCAGCAAAATTTACCACTGCTTCATCGAAACAATATGCAACTCAAAATGCCACACACTCGTAAGAGCATCAAAACAATGTCTCACGAAAGACGTGATAAACTAAATTTACCCCCCCCCCCCCCACCCCCCCTCTGCTACTTATATCTATGTGCAATAATAAAACTAATTAAATGGGCATCTTCTATCATTTTATGAATAACTATATAGGCTACAGTCTTTGTGTACGAAGCACGTCACTTCACTAGTAACAGGAATTTTTGAATCCCTACAGCAAATTAATTAACACACTATTATGTAAGATTAGTTGTTTAGGACAAACGTAATTTTCTAAGCATACTTTACAGTTGTATTTATTAAAACGAGATTTTATGTATCGTCTTCTATACATTTCGTTACATACATCACAGTGATAGTTATTTAAAAGAACTGTTGGAGGGAAGAGGGAATACTATGTAACGAATTATCTCATCTTTTAACAGTCGTTATACTTGAAACAGTATGTTCCTTTAAAATAAGTAATATTTTCAATAGCCAACCTATATGTATAACAAATAACCATTGACCGTGTCACCATTGTCCTGAGCCAAGCATCTATGGTATTATAGCCATATCGAGAAATTTCACCCTAAATATTCTGCGTTACGCTTTAATAAGTGAAATAGTATTTGTTTTAATTAAGACAATGTATAAGTAATAGATATATGTATGTGCACTTTTATGCGTTAACTAACCACTTAAAATGCAAAGTTTATAAGACTAGCTTTACTTTAATCGTACCTTATTGCATGTGTTTGCATTTGTCATGTTGCCTGCCTGAATACCAGTAGGGAGGGGAAGTGAGTTGTGGTGGGGTGGTCGGTAAAACCTATGGATTGCCGAGGCAGTGAGATCTCGAATCGATAGTGCACTTAGAATAGCTATTTGGGCACATTTTGCTCCAGATCGTTTCAAATGGCTTGTCTTGATCTGCAGGAAACTGACTGTCGAGATCGACATTGAGATCTGCCAATAGATTTCCCCAAAAACTTCGAATAAACGCCCAGCTGTCTGTGTTGGTCAATGCACGTGGCCCAACCAGGTGTGATTTTGTTGTGGTTGTGCTTTCAATTTACACTCAACAGTGACATTTCCAAGGTCAACTTGGACAACCTGAGCAGGGTGGAAATGGTCTTGGCTGGCAGATTGCTTATTGATGTTTTAACCTGTAACACCATGTTCGAAGTTGCCGAGTTCCCTTGATTCACCCATCCTGCCGGTATTACGTAGCACTGGCCAACATCAAGCCTTCTGCCTGCTTTTATAGTGGCAGTGGTGATTGTAGTGACATCTAGATGTTTGTTCATGGAGTTATTTCCAGATACTTTGGATCAGCTAGTGTTCGTACAAGTTGAAGAGATATTTACATGTGGATGTGAAATTTCAGCCTATTTCCACTGTAAACCAGCTTCCTTAGGTAGTAAATTATGGTACATGACTTCAGCAGATGTGGTGGGTTACTACCAATGAGAATTGTGACTTGAGGGCAAGATAGAATGCAGCAGTAAATTTTAATTGTTTAAAGGTGCAGTTGCGTTTGTCAGCAAGTATTTTGCAAGGAAAGAAGGTGCAAGTTATGTTGTGGCCTGAAGATCTCTACGTTACAAAACAACCAGGAAGTTATCAGTGTTTCTGACTTTGGTTTGTGTTACACTGTCTGAAATAGCTCATTGAATGTGTTATTGTCAAAGGGCCTTTGGTGGGTGGTCCCTGTCATTCAGGGGAATCCCAAGTAACCCAGGATGTCCGAGACATCTTGCCAAGCCTAGTAGAATGCATCACTGTGTAAGTGATTTAATATGTTATATTATAATTTTTTTTAATGGGATTTGTTACAGTACTTATAGTCCATTCCCTATTGGAAGCAACTTTCTCGGAGCCCTGCTAAATATCTACTTTGCAGGCCCGTTTCGTATCCTTCCGCCAAATGTAAACAAACATTGCCATGTGACTGCCATGTAGCATCTGTCAAAATCAATGTTTACATTCCATTGTGTGTGTACATATGTTCGTATACTTTCGCTGCACCCGAAAATAACATTGAAATGTGATTTTTATACCTGTCAAATGTGTTGTTTACTGTTTACAGCTTTTCAAAGAATTCTGTCATATTCCAAAAACCATTCCGTGCAAATATTCACAGTTTAAGCCTCTAACATTATTTAGGTCAGCTTTATGACATTTTAAAAATGCCTGAATTGACGACAGTTCTTACGGTTATTTTACATTAACATATTTGTTTTCCACAACATAGCTCAATACATGTAATGCATGTTAGTATTTTGCCGCGACTTTGTTTAACACTGTTGCAACTATGAGGTAAAGGGTTGTACTAATTATATCCTTTTGTTATTGATGTGCGTTTATTCATTTCTTTAAAAGGACGGCCTCAGTTGGAATAAATATTAAAACGAAGGAACAACCAGTCAAACGAAAAAGGTACATTGAATTCTAGCACGCAACTCATGTTTCTCATTTTTGTCATACAAACTTTAAAAGATAGCTGTGAACATGCACACAAATAAGCCTATGATAACTTTTATTCCGCTCATATTTATATGTATTGCTACTTACTGTTTATTAGATTTATTGAAATTTATCGGTCTGAACGTAAGGTAAAGTTTCATTTATTCAAAAATACAGTACCCTAAAGTTAACCGCAGTGTTATGTATTTGTGGAATACAGGTTATTGAAAAAACAAGTTGACATGTTATGACTAGAGTGTAAGGTTGATTTTCATAAGTCGCTTCTAATCGGGAATGGACTATAGTCTCATTTTGATCCAAGGTTGGGTTCACAGCACCTTTGATACCTACCTATGCAGTTGGACATGTAATAAATTTTAATTCGTAATTAATTTTCATGCTTCGAAATGACTGATTTGATGCAACATGTTCCATGTGAAAATTGTTGTTGAAATATGCAGACTTATTAAAATTGTGATGTAGGTTGCTTGTTGTAAGAATTGCTTCCCTATAAGATAGAAGTTTTTTTAGCCATTATTTTTATTTTATAAAAATTAAATGCATTTTGAATTCAGCTCTACCTGTTAATGCCTGGTGGCTGTGTGGTGTTGGGTTAGGTGTAATTTTGAGGGCGGTAATGTGTTACGTGAATTTTGGGATTGGATAACCTACTTAGGCGCCAGGCACCATCTGCAGGCAGTGTCAATGTTTGTAGTGGGCTGTTCGCCTGGATGTACACAGTTTCTCTGTGAATTGTTGAATACTGATGAGCTCCTCAGGCTAGGAGAATCATGCCTGATATTTGGGTATGGTGTATTGTGGACCTATTCAGGCTGACACACACCTTTAAGTATGAAAAGCCCTAAGTTGAGCAACTGAATTTACAGTGACATGTTGGATTAGGAGAAGGCGAGTTGTAGGGGACCATACCCTGGAATGCCCTAAGGCGGTGTTTAAATAAGACATTTAGTATGCAAACTCCTGTGTAATTATCCTTTCACAATAATTAGATCACAATTCATGAAAGCTGATACAGTCTCTGGCCTGCGAGCCCTGCCAGATAAGCTATGCTGAGAAAAGGCACTAAACTGCCATTATTGATTTATGTGAAAAATACTCTTCCCCGAGTGATTCAAGTCCTGGGGAAGAAAGGGTGGCGACTCCAGATGAGGTTGAAACACAAAGTGGAGTTTACCCGGAGCGCGCACATGATGCAACCAACCCCTTGAGACACAACTGCAACTGAATATGGTGAACATGCAATGCGCGAACTATGGCAGGACGCTGCTCGCCTGGACTACTTTATGCATGATTGAAACTTGTAAAACAATTTAATGACTTAAAAACACTTGCATGATAATCATTAGAAAATATACACAATATTACTTTGAGCATATGATGACTTCAATTTGATTATGATGGCACGAAATGAGGGTGAGAATGTTAGATTTAACAAAAAACACTACAAATGCTTGTGGGAGGGGCATCTCTCAATGTTCACACCCTTAGTATGTCTTTCTTTAATTTGATAATGACTTCTGTAATTCGCCTTACAAATGCACGGGCTGGGTTTTCCATAATGCACTTATAAGGCGATGACCAATCAGAACAGTGCAGTCTGTGTTGTTGGCAGGAAACCGTTGTTTACAGTAATGTAAATATTAAAAAGGTGTGTGTATGCACATGTTTACTAATATATTTGTTCCCAATAATAAGCTGCTCTGATAGAAAATGTCAGCTGTGAAGTATGATTCACTTAAATATGCCTGTGATTTATGAAGATAGATTAGGTACAAAATGAAACATGGCAGGTTTGTAGCCTGTTCCCATTGGCTTTAATTAAAACATTAAACATTAATTGGAAACTGCAAATACAAAAGACTTGTTCCCATATGCGAGATCAGCACTTGATGCATAATTCTGAACACGATTTTTTTGTTGTAAACCCAGCTTCACACATCACCTTAGTCTCATTATTATCAGGGTGTCCACCCACAAGGAAAACAAAAAAGTGGGGGAATATCATGTGACCGGGAAATGTCGGGGAATTTTCACCTGGGGCAAGGAAAATTGTTAGTTGTGTTAATATAGAGTAATATAATTATGAGCATTTGAATTTTAAAATAGAAATTTTCAAGTGCATGAACTGACAATAATACATCTTTGTCAAGTGACATAGTGCCTGTACATACATAATAAAGTATTAGTGTGTGTTAGTAATGTGCACTATTGTAGTAAATAGTGTGTATTGTGAGAAATGCATATATACTGAATAAAATGTTGGCCCTTCTTGCTTGGTTCATTGCAGTGTAATTAAATTCTATTTCAGTACTAGAATGTTTGTTGCTCAGCTGTGGAAAAATATAGTATTAGGAGGTTTCAGTCGTGAAAATAAGATGATGAAAAAAGTAAGATTGTTTGGAAAACAGGGAAAAGTGAGAGAATACCAAAATAATATTTTGGTGGACACCCTGAATGCTTACCTCATAGGAGGGCATGCTACATCAACACAAACTTAAAGCTAGAAAAAACTAGAAGTACTACATGTCTGTAAAGAAGCTCGGTGAAAAGTAAATAAGGTCTGGTGGATAGCTCTAAGTTATCTACTTGATTATGCTGCTTTTGCATGTCTGGAGGGGAAGATAAGAGAGGAAGAAGTGCCAGTGGTACTTGCTGCTATTAGAGGCAGCAGACTTAAATTGCTGCTTGTGCAATGCAAACTATAGCTCGTGTACACTTGCAAGCGCAAGTGTACAAAAGAATTTCATTTCATATGAAGGCCATTGCAAATAACAAGCATCACAACCACAATCATAAAATATGTGAAACTTCATACAACCGTAATTTTTTTTTAAGTGCCTAATATTTTGTGTGCTTTCGTGTGCAAAAGTGTATGGCCTAGAAATTTTTGTGAACTGTGAAATAACGTGAAAAATGGATAAACTACATTTATTCATGAAATTCTGTTGTAATTCTGTTCAAGAAACACCAACGAAATTACTCTTTTAAATTGTTTCCAAAACCACAATATGTATTAAGCTGCTTTTACCATGAAACCTTTCACAAACAGTTAATTGTGCCATTTTTAAAGGACGATTCAATATTATCTCATTTGACATATATGTTGATAAGGTGTTGTTTAGTCTATTCACTGTTTCTTCACCCTTTTTTAATCAACCCTTTGAAAAATCACATTATGCATCGCGTTTTTTGTTCTTTCCTATATTTGTGTTAACATAAAATTCCTTTATATTTAGTTAAAGTAACTCTTGCCATTTTGCCTATGAATTATACTTAATTTATTATTAATATGAGCAAAATTGGGGAGAAAATAGGTGTGTTGGTAATGCCTAATAAGAAATAGTTCTTGTGCAAAATTGTATTACAGTGAGTGCACATAAATGTGGTGTAATTTGCCAGACTTGGTAATCTTTGTTTGCATGAGGCGTAGGAATATTCTAAAAGTAGAACTTCAGCAGGACTTCAGAAATATGTAAAGTAATCATAAATGGTCTATAATTACGTTAACTCAACAAAAATGTATAAATGATTGTAGCAAGGTAGAAAAAAAAAACGCAATATGATTCAATCTATTGACCCGAATTGCTATGGGCTCACTGTTTATGTGCAAACCAATATTGAATGTTGTTTTTTTTTATTTTGCCACTGTTATGACTTTCCCCTGAGCTCGGGTCCCTCGTAGATAAGGCAAAGCCACCTGTAGAGTGCACTTGCACAGTGCAGCATGTTTGCATGCGTCAATCGGCCACCCTCTGAAGTGACGTATACCCATCTGTTAATTCCACTACTTCACTTCAGGTCTGGAAGGTGGTTGCCTCAATCGTAGACATTTGGTTGGACCTCTAGGCCAGCACCTCTTCTGTGCCCGTGCTGCCTTGAGTGGGTTGCGGTTCTGGGCGAGCGCCTTTTCTGTGTCTAGCGCTGCCTTGGTTGAACTCCAGGCACCCGTATCTGGGTCGTGCGGCATCTGGTTACTATCAGCTGCGGGTTAACTGCCGTTCCTTTTCTTTCCTTCTTCGCTCGCTCTCCCTCTTCCTCGGTGTGCATGTAGCCCTCTGCTTCTCAGCGCCAAGCAGCCTTAATGTAGTGTTTCTTTGCTCGCTTTCTTACCAAGGGAGGTAACAGTGTACTTGTAAATTTTTGGTTTGCACAAATATCTTTGTTAATATATCTTCATTTCTGTCCTTGAGAAGTAAAAGAAGGTAGCTAACTGATGCAAAGTTTACTTGAGGGGGGAGGATTACTGGTTTGGTTTATCCAGCCAGTACTGTTGCACAGTAACCTGAGTACATGCGGTGACATAAGAGAATTCTTATACATCCTATGCTAATGTCGGATTGCTTTCCTACAGAAATAGACAGATATAAAAGAAACCCTGTTACACAACCATGATAAACAGAACATTCAAGTAACAAGTAGTTTCGTATTCTTTGCTTGAAATCTTGAGGTGGTTTATGTATGCACTGTTTGTACGTGTAAGACTTATTATAATTTGTTGGCAGTACATGAACACTAGGTTATGCTTCTTATGATCTAGGTTATACACACACACACACACACACACAGTGGCAGTTTCCTGGAGTATTAGTAATCACAAGTATGAAACACACTTACATATTAGTGTTTAAAATTTCCCTTGTATAGTGGGACTCGAAGAAGTGATTAAAGTTCCCTACTCTTAGGCGAGGTTACAGGTTATACGCACATAGTTTACGATAGTCTGCGCCGGGGCAGAGGGTTTATGCAACCTGTAGGCATATGATGCCGTACAACTATACATAAGGTTTGTGTTCAGCTATGTGAGCTCAAAATGGGGTTGCGTAATACTTTGGCGCACTGCCTCAATTACAACACATTAGGGGTTTCACTAGCATGAAAAATTGTCTACGTGCGTATATGAGAGTTTAATTCTCTCAAGGAAACAATTGCAAATTTATTAGGCAAGATACGTAGGTGCTTTTATTACGTTTCTTATGTAAAGGTTCTCTTAACCTACAAGATTAGACAAAAAACTTCATTTTTCCCTTTTTGTGGTTATAGGTGGTTTTTTCAGAAAAATTATCCCTCTTACGTGCTATTAATTACTTATGAACGTACATGAGTGGGGAGGGTTTATATTCTTCTTACTAAGGCTGACACGTGCCGCTTATACTACTAATAAACTACAATTACGACTCGTCACTCTTTACGTGAAGTATACCCTTACTTCAACCTGCATAAGAGTTGTCTACTGCAAACCAATATATGGTGTGCGTCGCTTAAATCTGCTGGGCGGCCGAACACGTGGCGACAAGGTTGCGCAACCACCGAGCACGCTGATTCCCCCCCCCCCCTTTTTTTTTTCTGCTGATTGCCTATTAGCTGTCAGCCACTTCAGGAGGATACCCTCTGCGACGACAACAGTCTTAAACACCCAACGAACACGAATATACGTTGCTACTTAAACTTAAAGTTCTTTTGTCTTCCAGACACCCGCATTAGACACCTTTAGTTGAGTAGGTAAACATTCAGTTTTCTAGTTCACTTTCCCTCCAGCATAGAACCAGGTTGTCTACACCTGGCTACCGTAGTTTTTCCTTCAGGACTCCATCTGTTTGGTAGGAGATAGCATTTATGGAGTCCTCAATAAATATGGCTTGTTCTCTATCCTAAGGCTTTTATTTCTAGAGTAACATCTACTTTTGTTCGCTAGGAATAGGTTTCATTGTGCCCTACTGACAGAAAATGCTACTTTTGTAAATCCAAACTAGCTTGATTGAGGCCCCTTTCTGGGGACCTCCAGTCTGGTATTATACCCATTAGACGGCCACCTGTTGCTTCCTATTACCCCGAGCTCCCAGGTGCTGGAGGGAAGGAACAGAGGACCAACGGCCGCTAGGAATACTTTCCACCAGGGAGAGACAGCAAACCTAGGTTATATCATTTAGAGCACGTATGTGCTGGGAGCGATATTGGCCTGGGCGTTGCGGCCTAGTCTTGACAGGAAACTCAACCAGTAGTAGTACTGGTGGCCCACATGGCTCAATGTCTCCGATCAGCTCACAAATGTGGGGATCAGTGGATACTCTTATTGAGCTTGTGCCACGAATCAGCTAAGGGACTTACACTATTATAGGAGAATAGTTTCTTGTCTGGACTGCACACCGTATCTTGTTTAGCGGCGAACCATGACTTAGACAAGGCATGACTGAAGTCCTAGGGAACAAGATTGCTCACCTAGCTGCACAGCAGTGGAGTACCTTAGCTCCTCCTATGCAAGAAATAAAGGAGGGACGGACCGCGCTACCTCACTGAGATAATGGGCAGTCTCGACTGTCCACGTGGTACTATGTATTCATTTTCCACCGCTTGTCTCAACCAGCTCCTACTATCACCTGGTGGTGAGTAGTTTGGTCTACCGGACTGAAGCTAGATACGGTCTAACCAATCCTAACTTCTGGAGTCGAGTCAACGGACTGAAGCTAGATACGGTCTAACCAATCCTAACTTCTGGAGTCGAGTCAACGGACTGGAACTTGAAGTACAACGTAATTTATCTTAACTCTAGCAACAGTTTCACTCAGCCAGTTATTCCACGTTACCAATCGACCGAAGACCAGAGTAAGTCAAGTTTCTAACACCTCCCATTAGCTACCTATTACCGCACACGTGGTTTAGCACGTCAAATTTCGACGACCATTCCACACAGTCACTAGCCGGGAATGTGTCAAGGTAACTCGTACGTTATTTGAGGTAGCAGGAATTACACAAAACAGTACTACAGTTGAAAATCTCTGTTTTCACAAGTTGTGGATTATTAAGATTTTAAGTTTACTATGTTCAACACTAAGATAAATATTTTGCGAAGTGAGTTCTCGCCTCATGCTCTTATGCAAATTACAGGGATACTTTGTCACCCAGTCACATTGCGAGGAATGGAGAGGATTTCATCGAGGTTATGTTTATGGGCCTGCTGATAGGCCTTGATTTTGTGTTCATACTTCTTAAGGGTGGTCACTGAGTTTATTGTCATTACGTTGAACGTGTCGTACTAATGTTCAAAATAGCAACAATATTTTATTACTTTCTCATTAATGCTTATATTACATGAGCACGCCTCTGCTGGGTGTTGTACACGGATGAGCTTACCGGAGGTGACTTTAATGATGCTGGTTGATTTACGAGCCTGGCTAGACACAGTGTTTTCAGGAGTAGCACGGGCTATAGGCGATATCTGCTCTACTTGGGCAAGGTGTTCTCCTTCAGGGCCGTGTCCTGGCCAGTATGTGCCTAAATACTTATCTAAGTTGGATTCATGTTCAAGGGGAATGAATGACGAAATCGGCCGAGGGATGGATTTACTAGTTTGTGGCTGGAGTTTGACCTCCAGCTGGTTCCCTTCAAGGTTTTCCATTTTTTTTTCAGCTCACGCTAGGGCACAGTGTTCCTTTCGCCATTGCCTAGTCTGTAATCCTCCCCTTCGACTGTACATCCCATCCCTGGTATAACGCACAGTCCCTTTCCAGTGTGAATACAACTCGGACACCTATACTTAAAAAGGGAACTAGATACACAGAAGGTAAATGAATCTAGGTGAATGTTAGTTTTGTTGACTGGAATAAGGAAAGGGAGAAAGTCCTGGCTGAAATTAATTACAGTAGACTGGCCAAAGGAAACAGATTACAATTTATGTAAGCTAAACAGACGAAGGAGAGCTTCTAAAATTACGTTAATTAGAAAGTCAAATATCTAAAGAAACAAGTTGACAGTAAACTATGTGCTATCCACAGCGTAGACAAAACATACTGGAAGTGAGTCAGGAGGTAAACGAGGACACGTTGTTGACTTGGATAAAGGGTTGCCTGGGGTGTCGAGTAGGGTTTACCTATGACTTGGAGTGTTGTCCTCACAGTCAGCTAGTGCAGTTGAATACGAGCAGTTTGCAAGCTGCTAGGAGGCTGCAGTCTTCACAGTCTGTGGAGTGGATGATGCGCATGTTGCATTTCGCGGAGAGGAGATAGAGCCTGTTGGAGACTAAGAGAGGCTCGCGATCCTATTCGGCCAGCTAGCCCAGCGTATGTGACATTGCTAGATGCTGGACCTCTATTTACACTCGAAAATCTCATCATCAGCGATTCTTCGAGGAGTGGGGGATAGCGTAACCTTCCAGCGCAGGGGTATGTTATCTGGCGATGCTGGAGCGCCGCTCATTTCTTATTGCCCCGCTTGGAGACTACGAATTAACTCACCTCTTCCTGTGGTTGCCGGGTTGTGACATCACAAGGACACAGGGGTACTGCCATTTCTGGGGGGTTGTAGGAATATCACAAATATTAATTTTATTCACGGAGGTGACACTTGCATTTAGGTTTCCGGGTAGGCAACGCAGATTGTTATTGCATGAGTGAATTACAATTGCGTATTCGGCAGTCCAGGTTTGTGGAATCTCCTTGCCCCTAATCATGGGTCGGTCGTAGTGTGCGATTTGGCACAGTGCAGCATTTAGCATGCATCAGAGTAATATTTTAACAGTGAATAGACTGGCATATTTTGGGGCATTCCACTGTGTTTATGTTGTAGTGTGGGACAGCAGTGGTGCAGTGGCTGGCGCACCTAGGAGATCCGGGTTCGCACCCGGATTTTCGCATGTTGGAATCGTGTTTGACGATGTCGCTTGCCGGCTGGTTTTCTCGGGGTACTCTCATTTCGCCCGCCCTTGAATTCCAGTGCCGCTCCATCCTATGGTCTCCTTTCATGTAATGATCAGGGATAATGGATACCTACAGGTCCCAGCTGGAAAGCCCGTTACTCGGAGAGTATTGCCTCGCCCTGGGTCCAGCCCCCACCCCCCTGTAATTTGAGATTGATGTAATAGCACGATGCTAAGTAGAATGCTGCAGGATGTAACAGAAAGTAGTGCTGCTCTGGCATGTAGGTCAGCCAAGGCATGCCCATGCATCAGGCGGAAATGCTAGTCAATGAGTAGCATCGGACGAGGGTCGTGCATGTGTCGTGAACTCCGACTTTTCCTCCACGTGCTGGTTGGCGTTCAACATTTTGATATGGACATTTCGATTCAATATGCTTTAATTTATTTTGTAACTTTTTCGAATGTAGCCGCCCAGTAAACCACCCTCACATCCCATGGGAATTATATCGCCCGGGGGGTTTAATTCTATAATAACTTATTGTGTTACAAGACTTTTATCAGCATAACCACATTGGCCAGTCTTTGCCACCCTTCATTGTGTAAGTGCTCTCCTAGGGGAGATTTAGTTTCGTCGAATAAGTACGGCTGTGAACTGAATGGTACGTTGTTTATTTCGATTGCTATATGCGTTTAAGGGGGTGGGACCTGATAACATCTGCTCACAACAGGTCTTGCATCGTTATTGATTGAAAGTGTCAGTTTAAGCATTGTTCCGTGTCTTATGGGTGTGTGGTTTGATCTAACATTCTACGTACATGAGTGTTCATTTCTAGGCAGTTTTCTCGTCGCAAGAAGCATAATGGTACGTAGTTGACCGACCGGCTACAGTTTAGCAAATAGCTACAATATCATCCAATTTGGAGTAAGAGTAAATGGGGCAGAGGTCACCAGTATCATCAGCGAGGAGATTTAGTCCCGGTGGACAGCCCACAACCCCGAAATCAGCATAGTCAACAAGCCTCTTGATGTGGCATCGAGGGCATCTATTGCCTATCCGGGTAAACCATGTCCTAGGCCTCGCCTTCATTTCCCCCAAAGTCATATCTAACCTTCCCAAGCCTTTTGACCGCTTCAGACTGTCGTCCCTCCGTGTGGCCACATTACCCACCAAAAATTTACAAAATTTTCCACAATTTTTTCCTGGTCATTGAATTTTCCTGCCCACAATGGCGAGAGGACGAAAGGAAAGCATCATCAGCAAGGATAGTGGCAGCCTCCGGATGCATGTGGGATACCGTTCAGGCGCTAGGAAGTGTGACAACGCTTCGAGAAGAAGGAGCAGAGGGAAGCAGCGAGAAGTGGTGGGGTGGAGGCTACTCCCCCCTCACCCATTTCCCTGCTCCCTTCAACCGGCAGCAGCCAGCTGACCCCTTGGGTGTGCCGCACGTCTGCTGGGTGTCGAGTTCGTAATCCATGTGCCGTGGGACGAGCAGGCCAGACACGTCGCCAGAGAAGAGGGCGATTCCTCTTCCCAACCACGCACATCCACATCCGTACACCTGTCCTACCACGCATTTAGCTTTGTTTACAACTAATGCATGGCTGGTAGGATGACTGACAGTGCGCCAGATCTGGGGTGTCCAGCCTGTTTGCTCCATGTGATATGCAGTGGCCAATCGGTAAATGAGAGCATTGAATTTTGCCAATGTTGCCAAAAGACCAACTTTGTGTACAACTCTGTCTGTGACTTCTGCGGAGCAGTGAAAGACAGTAGCAGTGAAACAACACAGAACAATCAGTACCCCACAACACAAGTAGAAATTGAAGTCGAACACTTTCCAAATTGCACATTTGCCAGGTGTTGTGACAATTTGTCATGTAATGGCCAAGATGCCATTTTACTAAAGTGCCTGCAGTGTAACACCAAATATAATCGGGAATGTCTCAGTTACACAAAACGTAAATCAGTCGTAGGACTTACATTCGCTTGTTTATCATGTAATGCGTCACCAACACAATTCTTGAAGGGCTTCAACCGAAAGTAAATGTTAATAGCAACCGTTCACAAATAATAGAGGCGCGGGACAGTAACAATGTATCAGCTAGAGTGGAACAGAGCAAAGGAGGGAAGTGGCGGCAGAGTGGGGGAGGGATGCAGTGTGAAGCTGTGGTGCTGTGCGCTACTGGCTTGCACGTGACTAATGTCAACAAACCTTCGCCATCCGAACCTACCTCAATACAAGTACCTTACCCATTCTTGCCATACAGTCAATTTTCCATGCCACTACCGCACATGTTTTCAACACCCATTTACCCATCAATATTGCCTACATTGCCACAAATTTTCCGAATTTCCCATCCATAAACCCATACATGACAAACTGCATGGGAAAAATAGCACCACAAACACAGTGTCGAAAACACTTCAACATCCACCAGGTGCGATCACAGCCAAACACAAATAATGTGTCATACTTTGCCCATGTTCGCCTAGATGCCGACTGAGGATCTGGCAGCTTTCTTATAAGATTGTGTATACAACTTCACCAGGTACGGGGTAAGCAGAAAAAATTAATTGACCAGCTGTGTCGGAGCGCAAGTCCAGACAGATGCACACTCTTGGTGGACATATCTCAACCATTAATAACTTCAGTGGGAGGAGTTTCGTCGCTCGTCCCAGTGCAGGTTTAGAGAGGTCTTGACCTATTTACAGGCCTAGAGCCGGCTGATTCTGGAAATTCAACAATTTTGTGGGTCACATACACCTTTATCACACATAAAACTTACCTTACTAAGCGTGTTTACATCCACATTTGCCAGAGCGGGAAGCGCTCGGAGTAATTGCAGAAACAGCCATACTTGAAGTAAGAGCGGCTTTAGTGCCTCTGCTTAATGGCATACAAGAAGACTTAATGCACGTTGCAATCATTTTTGAACGAATGCATGAACCACCACACCGTGATTCAAGAGCAATTAAATGGCAGCATGGGGAGCGGGAAGAGAATGAAAACAAACATCACCCCACCGCATCACCAAATTTTTCATAACAATCACGTAGTTATAGTGGACAGTCGCATGGAACGTTGTATAAGCAGGACCAGAAGCGGAGCGAAGTCATGGGGTCAAGCCGTCAGAAACCACAATAGAGGACCTCAGCTGGTAATATCAACAACACACAGTAGGAATGGAATCCGTATTATCTGCTATGATATCCATGCAGGTACTGCCCGAGCCAACAATACTGCTGGCACAACAAGTGTCCCAATAATCCACGAATGGGCCTGATTAAAGAAGCGGTGAAACGTAAACAGCAGGGAAATGGGTTGCAGCGGTGAAGGGGCCAGACGCTTTCCACACCCCGCCTACTAGAATTCGGACACCAGATGCAAAATTAACCCCACAACCAACTTCAATACAACAAATTGGCAGCAACTATGCACAATTTATCCGTGTATTATTTTCCATTAATGGTCAGTTGTGCCACGCCTTAATTTATACTGCAGCCTCACATAATTTTGTATGACCGAACGTTGTACACAAGAGGAAGTTACACCCACATACCATGTAATTTGGTTGGCTACGAACGAGCATTATAGTATGGCCGTAGGACAGGCAGTAGTGACAGTTCATGACAGTTACATAGAAACTAGTACCACAGTTATTGTTACACCGGACATTCATGAGGAAGCTGCTTTTGATACCATGGCTAATGGAGCAAAACACGACCTTAGAGCCAGCCGCAAAAAAAGATTAATTTTGGTGCGAGAGAAAGATGCATGGTTTAAAAACCTGTACCACTGTCTGATGGGAAGTCTATCTGAAGTAAAGCTAGGGGAGTTTGACAACCAGGTCCCACCAGAGCATCAGGTGGTGTTCCAGCGCGTCCTTGATGAACGCAGTGACATATTTGGCAAAAATAATGCATTAAGAAGAATTATGGTTGCCGAGCATGCGATTCTACTCATAGATGAGAAGCCGGTATGCACCAGCCCGTGAGGGTATTTACAGCACCAGACGTGGATAATAAAATAACAGATTCAGGAGATTCTTGATGATGGGGTGATAGAGCCTACAGACAGCCAGTTTAATTCGGTCATTATCTTGGCACCCTAGAAAGGAGGAATCTGGTGATTCTGTGTTGATTTTCGACCAATGAACCAGGTAACATGCAGTGTACTCACACCGTACATCAGCATAAAATTGCATTAAGTGCATTCGGACAGGCTAGATTTTGGACATCCCTGGATCTTAAGAGTGGCTACCAGCAAGTGCTACTGAATCTTTAGGATAGGCCGAAAACAGCATACACGGCTCCAGAAGGCCGGCGATTTCAATTCTGTGCGATGCCATTCGGTTTTAAATGTGCCCCAGGGCATTCCAGCCAATGATGGAACGTATACTGGATGGCATTATTGGAGAGTATACGCTGGCCAATCTCGATGACGTCATTATTTAGTCAGACAGTTGAGAGGAATTCGTACATCATTTGGCAGTAGTCCTGGAGAGGCTAGCGATTATCGGCCTCACATGCCCTGTAGAATAATGCCACATGGGTAAAACCAGCATAGACTTCCTAGGCCACGTGATCGACCAGGAGGGAGACATTTCGAATCCGGAACAGTTAAAACTTATTGACAACTATCCGCTACCTAGGAGACGCAAGCAACTGTGGTAGTTTTTCGTGTTTTTCAATTGGCTGTGAGAGCTCATCCCAAGGTTCGCGACAATCATAGCACCATTGATGGAACTGTTCTGACCGCTGAAATGATTCCAATGGACGGACGAGGCAGAGAAAGCATTCGTAGACATCAAGCGTGAGTTCAGAGCATACCCGACACTAGCACGCTACAATACAAGAAAACTTTTGTACCTCCAAACAGACGCAAGCCAAGAAGCGATAGGTGCAGCATTGTACCAGGTTTGCGACAGCAGGGAGAAACACATTTTCGACTTTGTGAGCACGAAGCTAGCACAGACAGAGAGGAGTTACATCAATGAAAGGGAATGCCTAGCAGTCATTTGGGTGCTGAAAAAATACAGTGCATACCTGCAATATCAAAGATTTAAGCTACGGACCAACAACGGGTGCCTAGTATGTCTTCATAATATGCAAGAGGCAAGAATCAAGTTGATGCGATGGGCATTACATCTGTAAGCCAACAATTTCGTAGTAGAACATGTGCCCAGCAGGGAAAATAAATTGGTGGACGTATTGTCATATAATTACAACAATGATGTGATCGTCCATGACGGAGCTGAATGGGAAGACATTTTACCACCAAGTTCACAGGACCCAGTATCTGAGGTGGGCGTGCAGCATATGACACCAACAACGAGGGCCTAATTAGCGACTTTCATTGGGTGGTCATTCTGGCACAAAATGATTAGGCATTCACGCAGGAAAAAGCTAGGCAATGCGTCCAGCAGGAGGGTAGAGAGATTGCGAGGCGTGGATGGCAGGGTGGAGACCTGTTCTACCCAACAACATGTTAAATGGAGGGTTTATATCCCCACGTTTGTGTGTGGGATCAAGTTTTCGCCTTTTTACACTGTGGCAGCATGGCTGGACACCTAGTCATTGACAGACAGTTTGAAACGTGTGCGACCATTTTTTCTGGTCAGGCATTAGCAGAAATGGTAGACTATTTGTACAACAATGCCAAAAGTGCAACATATACGAGGCACGTCGTTCAGATGGAAGGCAGCAACAAAGGATGTGCATACCGAGAAAGTCATTCGAGATTGTGTGCATAAATTTGATGTGTCTGTATCCCAGGACGAGTGGAGGAAAACGATTTCTTGTGGTAGTAACCAACAACTTTTCATGCTGGACAGAGGCGTATTCTACCAGTGGAGCCAGGGTCGGAAACGTAGTAAGAGTATTGGAGGAACAGTTTTCCCCATTTTGGGGATTCCCGTGGAATCTATAAAAGGACAACGGCAGTCAATTTATCGGCTGGAAGTGGAGAGAAATGTGCAAGAAGTGGGGTGTCAACCATGTCACAACAGCAGTGTATCCACCGAGATTGAACCCCATGCAATGCTTAAACCAGGAGACCAAAGCAAAATTATGGCTCCACGTGTATGAATAACAAATCACATGAGCGGATCACATACCCGCCATTTTGTACATTCACCAGAGGAAAGTAAATGCAGCGACGAGGAGATCACCCGTTGAGGTGTTCCTAGGTCTCAACCTATGCCTACCACGAAAAGCGAAATGTCCGCAGCAAGAAGACAGCGGCGAATTTCTGAGCACGGATACGCAGTGACGGCAGCATGAGAGACGCATATGTAACATCAGACAACAGCAGGTTCGATATGCGGCAAGATGGCTACCGGTCACTAACAGACAGTCTCCTAACTGCATGAATGGCAGGAAGTGAATGTACGAACACATCCCCAGTCCACAACGAGGAAATCTTTTTGTGCTGGGTTAGCAGCGTGTTGTTGTGAGCTGCATCGTGTGCTAGAAGCGCACGGACTCACCACTTACACCATTCTCATGGGGTGGAAGAGAGTGTGCAAGTGATAACCGATAGCCTTGCGCCCCACAGGGACCTTGTAACACCTCGGACAGAAAGCTTAGCTGGCGAATCGCACAGCAGTGTTGGCGCACTCACTGAGGAGCAAGAAAAAGATCAGGATAAGAAGGAGCAGGGAAAAATGCAATTGCAAGTGAATAATGCATGTGGAGTTATGTTTGCAGGGGCTGTTCAACCAAGTCGCACCTGGGGACGGCACAATCAGTAGGAAGACAGCAGGAACGAGGAAGGAGACAGTGAGGGCAGGGACTCGGGAGCTCGCTTCGACTTCGGCGTTCACACCGGCGGGCACTGCCAAATAGCGGATCCATTGCAGGCACCCGAAGATGCCTATCAGGAAGGGGCAACCACCGGTAATGTATCGTGCAGCAGGGCCACAGTAGCGGCAGTACTAGCTGCAGCCATGCAGGCTGGGCCAGCATCTGCAGCACCTGCAAGTAATGTCAGTCGGCCTACAAACAGTCTCGAAAAGGGGGTGGGGAGGTTGCATTGGGCCATAGACCCTCACTCCTAATACTGTTTGTCCGGTCGAGATCTGCAACGCCACTTCAGCAGGTCTGTGCACTCTACCAACAGCAGGAGTGTTTGCATGTAGCCGGTGAGCGATCAGGATCGGCGCAGTGCAGAGCAGGGCAAGGGCCTGCCAGTGCAGAGAAGTCGGGGGTTGCTATGGTAACATTAGAGATTTCGCAAGGCTGAAGAATATGGAAATAGACCTGGCAATAATAGGACTTGTAAGCCAAGAATCTATGTCACAGACTTTGTTATGTTTTTATTAAAAGTTTTATTCCCTGTTGTGTTTTCTTGTTCTTTTTGTGAGTTGTTAACTTATTATCATTTTTCTCATCATGCACCCAGTCTTATGTCAATTTCATTCACCAGTGTTTATGTTTCAGGGCAATTTTTATAAATTGTAATATGAGTTGTAAGAATAGGGCCCATCGGGTGGGTTTGCTGCAGCTTTCACAGGTTTTGTGGAGCCACAGCAAGCAGTGGTTGTCCATTTGGAATGTGAACCCCCTGTACTCAAGCAGTTGACTGTACTTATTTAGCATCCAGATGACAGCGATACACTTGTGCTCGTTCACGTCATATCTGTGTGTCATTGCTTCGTACTGCGTTCTCCTGAAGTCAATAATTTTCCTTGTTCCATCGTTCTTCATTTGGAACAATACTACTCGCAATCCCTTTTCGCTCGTGTCCATCTGCACATAAACATGCCTTGCTGGGTTGTAGCGGGCAAGCGCAGTACACTCACGGAAGCGGTGTTTCAATTCTTCGAAACTGTCTTGCTGTCTTGCTGTCCACTGGAGGCGGACGTTCGGGGAGATCAATACTGTAAATGGAGCAGAGACGATGGCTAACTCCTGTATGTATTCACGTATCCAGTTTGAGAGTCTGAAGAAGTTGTTTGTGTGTTTTCGGTGTGACATATTCCTCAATCAACTGGAGCTTTTCAGCCGTGGTGCGGCTCCCATTTTCATCGACGATATGGCTAAGGAATTGGATACTCGCCTTCCACAGGTGACACTTCTTGTTGGCACATGTGAGTTTATTGTTGGCATGACATTCCAATACTATCGATAGATGGCGTACGTTTTCTTCCCAGGACTTGGACCATATAATGACATTATCTAAGTAGGAGAGTACAAAGTCACCGATGTAGTCATCCAGGACCTGTATCATCATGGCCTGGAAGGTGGAAGGGGCCAAATGGTATAGTGCAGAACTGGAAACGTCTGCCCTCGGGTACGTGAAAGCGGTTTTATGGCGGTTAGATGGTCGGACCGGTATCTGCCAGTATTAACTTTTCATGTCGATCGTTGTCATGACTTTAGCATGGCCCAGGCTGTTCAGGACATCCTTCACATTGATATGAGGGGGCGGAGCTCTTTCAGTAATGAGGTTAAGGAATCGTAAGTCGATGCAGAAATGCCATGAGCCGTCCTTCTTCGAGGCTAATGTAATGGCGGCCTTGTAATGGCTGTCCGATAGCTCTATCACCCACTCCTGTAGCATCACCTCTATTTGTTCGCTAATACTCTTCCTCTGGTGTGGTAGTGGCACCTCGGCGTGTTGAACACTGCCTTATCTGTATTCTGCAGAATATGGTGATCCTCCTAGGCCTTCCTGTGTAAAGGGTCAGCTGCAGTGAAGCCTTATCTTCGCTCGTTCAGTAGGTATTGTACTACCTCCCAGAATCCAGGGGACACTGAATGGTCCAATTTGTCAAGGAAGACAGGATAATTTTTCCCAGTTGTTCATGGATCATTATTGTAGACTCTCTGTCTCACTATGGTTCATAAATGAACACATGAATCCGCTGGATCGATGACGGCATGTTGCTTGGATAGCCAGGGCACACAGAGTATGATTTCTTCCATTAAGTCACGTGACACGAAGGCAGTGGTGACGGTCTCGATGTCCCGGATATAAATTGTGACAATGATTTCTCCGGCGATCCAGACTGTTTGTAGATGCGTAGCCAGTTGTATTTAAAGTTGTATGGGTTGCATTCCCCTGGTGTACATGACGTTCGCAAGAACAAAGTTGTGTGAAGCTGCCGTGTCAATAACAGCTCTACACGATCGGTTTTTGACAAGAACAGCTATCCTTGTAAAACTGTTTTGGAGTCCTACTGTTTGTGTATGTACTACCGGTCGTATAGACTGCTTGGAAACGCTCGAACCTACCCTGGGGCAAGCACCATTAGGTCGCTTGACCCAGTTTATTAGTTTCCCGAGTGAGTTCGATTCTGCTGTCGGGATGGATAGTCGGCCCATGTCGGGCATAGATTATCCCAGTGCGGGCATCCACACCATCTGCATGGCCTCTCCAGTTGGTTATTATCCCGTAGTGAGCTGTAGGTGTTTCTTTCTGTTGAATCCCGTGGAGTGTTGCGGGTTGCATTCTGGCTTCGATTTGTTGTATTATGTGGAGCATAGGCTGGGCAGTTTGTTTCTTGCCTCGAATTCGTCTTTGCCGCAGTTGTAGTTTCTCCTGTCTTCGGTTTTTCCTTGGCGGTGCCCGGGTCGCGACTGGACTGGACTGTAACACGTTCGCGGATCCCTCTGGTGGCAATGTTAGCATCCAACAATAGTACAGTCTGGATAAAATATTTCTGCATTGCATGAATAACTGGAGCAAGTGCTGCTCTGTATTCAGGGCGAGTTGTACTAGCAATGGCTTTTAATGTTTCTTTCAGAAACAGATTTGGGTGATATGTACGGACCATGGAAAAATTGTGTAGGGATTCCTTGCCTTGCTCTTCTAGGGTGACGTTGCTGTAAGCCCACAGTGACCTAAATGAGCTAGCAAACCTTTATGCTAGACTGGCCTGGACCATGGGGGGAATAGAGGTTGTGTGGATAGGTTACAATACCAAATAGAATATCTCTGGTGTGTGCCAGTGCTTCGTGATGGGCAGAGCACAATGTTGAGATGATCTCGGGGTCGTTCGACCAACGACCAGTTGGCCTTCCCCCAGTAGTCAGCATCTTGCAGGTTAGGTGCCGATTATGATGAAGTTCGCCACCAATCGCATACTACATCCAATATTGCCTCTCCTAGTGAGGTCTGTCAGCCACCGTCATTTGACATGTGAAAAAACAATATAATGAAGAAGGTTAAGTAACCAAAAGGCGGTTATGCATAACAAAAACACAGGCACTTCGCCTTCATGTGTTTTATTACACTCCTTTCCCCAATGGGGCAAGAACATTTGTACTTCCACCATTCAAGCCAAGTGGGCTTTTAAACTATAAAACATGGCCATACGGCCTACAAGGTTAAGTTGTAAGCGATCGAGTACTCTAGGCTGAAAGCGAGGAAAGGTTAAGGTAAACTATGTTAAATATACAGAATTACAAGATAATTGAAAGAACAAAGATGAGGTGTCCAGAGTACTATGATGCGGTGATCACCTCACGAGGTCTGGGATGCTACTACTTTCCTCGTTGGCGTGGAGCCCCACTCACTTGCTGATGCTCCCGCCCAAGTTATCACGTGACATAATTTAAACAAAATGAATTAAATTGAATGAGACGATGCGATTCCTAGAATGCACATAAGATGAACATAAACCAAACCCTTATTAACATAGTACAATTACACAAAACAAATGTTAGCAGGACTGTATTTCCACGGCAACCTAACCTCTCTTGCTATACTGGTAAACCCTAATAGAGTTTATTGTGTCTACACTTGTTCAATCCCTGTTAAAGTCCTTGAGTTATTCTTTGGTTGACCATAATCAATGTTTAAATAGATTTGCATTTATAAGCAGTGTTTAGGCCACGTGTCTATGCACAGCGGTCCACCTCTTTGCACAGTTGCATAATGTAAATAGAAAGGTTAGTATTCTAATACTGGTAGTGCCATCTTTACTGTATAACACAATTTGAATATGTATGAAAATATTTACGAGCCTTTGATATTAATTAAATTTGACTTGATTGATTATAAATAATATTACTAAACAAACACTCGCCGCAGCTGCTTTGTGTGTGGCAGTTTCAATAACTATAGCAGATGGTGTCGCCCATGCCCAAACTGTCAACACGTTTAAATAAATTAATTAAACTCTGCATGACATAAGAAAGGCACTGAATAACAATATAAAACAAGGGAGACTCGTTGTGTCATACTTTCTTGCGGTACCAGGTAACATAATAACAATAAAAAATATACTTCGACATAACAGTTGGCAAAATATACATAAATCTGAAAATGTAATATTGTAAACATAAAAATTATAACTTGGACTTCAGCTTTGATGTGCGTGACATTTAGAGGTTAGAAAAGTACGTACGTGTATTTATACGAGAATTGAATATTGTGACGTGCACAACAATGCGCAATACGGAACATTTTCCTCAGACGATATTAAACACTTTACTCGAAATTACAGTAAAGAAAACCGACAAGGTGGCATAGGAGGCGAAGAAAAACATACATTAAAATAAAACAAAGTATTTACACACTCCCTAACACTTTTAAAAGGCCAAAAATACACTCTCTACACTAATACTGCTTTAACACTGAAACACACGTGTCACTGGTTCATTGATGCAGGTGCTGCTCCATGGTGCTGTGTTGCCTTTGTTACATCCCAGATGGCATGGTGTGGCGAATGACCTGAGGCCAAGGTACTGCCGACGTCAACCTGCAAAGACAAGTCTCGTTGAACTCTTTCCACATGAGACAGTATTTATTGACACCTCTCCACCCTAATCAGGCATCGCTGGGAAAACGTACTGCTGGGCCAGTCTGCTCAGTCCACTCCAGATCTGTGCAAATGGCTCTCACAATAACGTCAAAATGCAGTCGGGTCTTATCCTGCAACACCTGCAACAGTAGCGATTGGAATCTGGCGGGTCTAGTGCTCATATGCTTATGTTGATGGGGTATCTGGTGATGTAGTTTCCGAATGGTGGTATTGGAAAAATAGTAGGTAGTCCTACCGGTGTCGACTGCAACTGTTGTGTCAGCAGCGGTTACATTCCTGGGTACCAACCCTGTTGTTGTGTCAGCGCTATAGTTGCCATGTAAGGCCGCTGTCCTCCGGCAAATATATTGTTCGGCAGGTAACTCCACTCATGTAGCTGGTAAGCTGCACCTGATTCTTGAAACTGATCCGTTTTGACAGGTGTAGGCCATACAAACCAGTGCGTCGTGTACCGCGTGCAGTTGGTTCACCATAACAGTTCATGTTGACGTCCCCTTGTTTATTTTGTACTTGACATGTGATGGTAGGATTGTCATAAGTGCAACTTTTCTCCAACAAGAGTTTGAGGGAAAACGGATAAGGGCTCCATGCTAGTCGAAGACACTTGATGCACAGGTCTGACATTTTTCCTGTAGTCATTTCCTAGTTCACCCAACCTGGGTCACAAATGCGGCATGGTTGACCCAATGAAGTCATCGGTGTTGTTTCTTCAGCCATTGTTTGTGTTTCACCAGACTACATGGTCTCGTGGCTCGAGGGAAACACCCCAGCGGCGCGGAGCAGAAAAGGGTGGGTAATACAGTGCGGTGCATGGAGGGGGATAGGTAGTACACCCCTCTGGCCGTTGACACTCCCATGATGGTGGAGGGTAGCTGACACCATGGCGTAGTATGCTGGTTCCAAAATGGTGGATTTTATCTCCTTCAGAACAATGGTGAATTCTGGCAGCAAAATGTTGCACGTGGCCACTTTTTACTGTTCCAATGCATATTCTTCCCGAATTTTCTGGCCCCAATGATGTAAAAAGGTTGAAAAGGTCGCCTGTAGTGAGATATATAGGACTGTGTGAACCAAAGAAAATAGGATATGTGAACACGTGGATAAACATGGAAACGTGGACAATTTAAATTTTGAAAAAAAGAATGCACAAAAATATGTTGAAAATTCGGTATAATGTAGGATTACTTGGTGGGTAATAATAGCAGAGAACGAGCTATGAAGCCCCTTTATTTGGGAAAAGCCATTTTGTCATGGTGGAATTTTGGAACACAAGGGAGGGTTGCATGTTAGGGTACCTGGATGGAAGTTTTGATAATAATAACCAGTTTACAGGCCACTGCAGAGCACAATATTTTTGGGGGTCGTGAAGGCCAATGGCAGCAGGGCCTCCCCTCGATGTTCTGATGTCACTCGTATAGTAAATATTCCTATTTTGGTGAAAAGTTGAAGTCTCAATGAGTTCTATAAATCCTTGGCCTGGTCTAGTAAGGGCTGTGGGCCTTCCTTATACACCTAAAACTCGTAGTGGGTTGTCTAGGTAACCCAATGCTGTATAACACTCGTGGTACAATTTAAGACAAAATTCATGTCATGTGGTCAGATGGACCAAGATATAATAAAGTAATATGTAGAATTTTATCTTGACATTACGTTTGGTTTAATCACACCCTCGTATGAGACACAAACGTTATATTCCTTCACTATAGCTTGGAAAGCTCTTAAGTGGTAAAAAAAGGTGCGAAGCCCACTAAGTGATTTACATGAAATTTAATGTCTGGCTATGAACAAATGGACCAGACTGTGGGGCGGTGCATGCTCCGGGGTGACGAACGAGATTAATAAGCTTATGGCAAATAAAAAATGTAATTATTGCAGCTACATTATCAGAAAAGAAGTTGAAGTTCCCGGAACGGACAATCATGTACGTCCTACTCCATGAGATGTGGTGACGCCACTGAAAATATGGCCGCATGGGAATGGTGCCTGGCTACAGCTTTCGGCTTGAAATCACAAAATCCCATTATTTGGGTTTAAACTAATTTATGATGAGTGAATGAAGGCAATGATGGCACACAGATGATAAAATTATATATAATATATTTTTATAGGCACTATAAAAATATTTCACGTGAAAATAAAATCAATTGCGAATAACATGTTCACGTTCACAATTGTGTGCTCATTTGTCCTTTTCTTAATCTTAATGCATTGATTTTCACAATGCATGTGTGTCTTTATTATCAGGGCTATTGTCCCACATTCATGAGAACGTTCACTGCTTATTCATATCTGAATGTGGCAATTTATATAAGTACATAAACACTGTAGAAATAAATATTAGTATTCGGGCAAACTTTATTTTCAGTCTGCAGACAACAGTCGTGGACATGTGGTCAGTTCATGGTTTCTGCCGCTTCTCTCTGTTGACCAGTCTCTGTGTTATGTTGTCCATGGTGCCCTTCCAAAACAATAACAAGATGTGAAAATATTAGGTATAAACTTAAACACAGAACTTTTGAAATTATTATCTATAAGAATTATTTGTAGCATACCTGAGTGAAATAGTGTACTCTAGTGGGATTTAGAACCTCCATAATGACACTTCATACAAAATATCATTATAGCTGTCAAAGAAGCTACATAACATTTAATAAATCATATTCCTATTAAACGTCTGGTGTACACACATCACTTATCATAATCATATGCATGAGAAATTTATTACACTTGGTTGACAACCAAACATAACATGAAAAAGAACTGCGAAAAATCTAAACAACACAACTATCAACACTACATGTAGTATTTACCTTGGGATTCTGAATGAATAATCCGTGTACACAGCTTGCGTGACCTATACTAATCTTTAGCAGATATCTGTACACTTTACGATCACAATATTACACAAAGAATACAACATAAATATTATCCTTCAAAAATGTAAAGAAACCAGTTGTGACACCAGGGTACTGCGGCGCACTTTTGGCAAACACACTGTTAGACTCTGAACAAAAAAAAACCATATTTAAGAGGCTTTTCCAAAATAATCAAATGCATACACACAGTTTGGCCTGCACTGATGCTCTAGTTCTAATGCATGGAATGTAGGCAGTGGCACTGATGTAGCTCGTGGTCGGTGAATGTTCTTACAGATATTCTGGTGGCAGGAAGTACGGACTGGCGCTGACCAGTTTACGTCAACTACTACACAAAATCAACAACTTTTAGGTGCGAAAAAAACATTATTCACTGGCATCTAAAAACACAGTAGTGCATGAAAAATCCTTTGCAACCTATGTATCCATGTTGTCATGAACACCTTGACAAATTATTTCATATGCGACTGTTTTTCAGATAGTTAAAGTGAAAATGGTTGCCCAAAAGAGACCCACCCACTTGCGTTCGGTGTATTTAATTGCAGCCGTGGTTATGGGTGCTAGTGCAGCTGAATTTCATTTGTGTTGCGTTGCATGAGTGCAAATGTTAGATACTTATATTTAATTTTCCCCCTGAGCTTGACTAGAGATTGAGATTAAGATTGGCAGTTCGAAATCTTAATTTGAGATCAGAAGCAGCATCGATAAATGTAGATTGAAATTATGTCAACAGATAGAACTACTTTTGATTGTTTTCTTGGGAAACTGAATCAACATTATACACACCTGAATATTATTCAGTAAAATTCGTAAAACAAAACCAAACTTTGTCTCATATTTAATCTCAATCTCTTACTTTAGAACCAAGATTGACTAATTGGAGATTCAGAATAATGAAATTTCTAGTATAACTAGAATCACTCGATCTCGGATCGGGTAAGATCGAATATGGTGCAACCGGGCATGAGTGGCGCCCAGCAGGTATATAGCCTATTCCCTCTGTTTTCTATGCTTCTCTAGATCCTAAAGCCTTGTTGAGATTTCTCATGCTTTATTCTATAATATATGGCTGTGTTTTGTTCCCAGCAGTGATGCCACAAGCTGTATAGCAGGAAGATGTTGTTCCGTTACTCCATTCATTTAGTGCTGGACTGGGCACCGAACAACTTCGTTGCTCTATTTTCGGTGGATAATTTGAGGGTTTTGTATACAAATGACAAGACGTTTACATATACGGCAATGGTAAACTCATTATCCTGTGGTTTTATTTGACATAATAACTTATTTGCAATTGATATATATGTAAATGGGGTATAATAATAAATATTAACGAATATTAATTATTTAACAGCCACCATGAGTACATATTAACCTCAAAGTCGTACACACTGTACATTAAGATGTTAAGGTTGACAGTCCAACCTGTTTTATTTTCGCGTAGTTATGTTTCGTTACTTGGGTTCTGTTTCCTCTATTTTATTGAGAAAACAAAAAAGTATCAGTGGTTGTAAAGTGCATTGATGCGAGTAACGGGCGGGCGGCCTCTATATTAACGTCTTTCATGAGAAAGCATTGTTTTGATGGAGCAGTGGAAATTTTGCTCGTATGGAAATAACATTCAAATTATTGTAACAAAACGCGACACATTTATCGTACGTATTCGTACAGATGCAGCAATACACACTCACACACAAAAATACTCCCACATATATATATATATATATATATATATATATATTGATATACACACACTCTTTGTCCGAAGTTAACCTTGCAGTCATTGAATTCACTAATTAGGCAAAGAAACAAATATTATTTAAAAACTGCAAAAGTGTTGAAAGTACAATTTTTTGGCCACATGCATTTAATTAATTATAGTATTAGTTTACAAATACATAATTTCCAAACTATGCAAACTTACTTTTGGTCAAAATCACAACCTCTTAAAAACGTGTTTTCCTATAGAAATCCTACAAGTTCACTTCACAAAAACACGTTTGTTTGTAATTAACATTATATAATTTAGTTGCAGAATAATTCAATAAAATCAACACTGCACACGTTTTCTAAAACTAACCAATTTTCCCTTGGTTGCCGCCGATGCTTACCTTTAAATTGGCACGTTTCGGGCACTTTCCCGTCACTGTGACGTCAGTACATGAAACATTTGTGTTTTTTCTCATGCAGGTTATGCGTAAGATTGGCCGTAACTATAATGACTTGGGCCACCTTTCGTTACTCACGGTTTTCACTTGTCAGTAATTTTAGTAACATCAGAGTGTTTCAATACCGCTGAAGGCACTGATGGCCACTGTTGGTTGCACCTTAGTGTGACCCTTTTTTGTGAGGCTTCAACCGTTACTGAAATCGCGAATTTTACTAGCGTTTAAAACATCAGTGTTGTAAATAAAACCTTAGGTTTTGAATGGAAGTCTTGTTTGAGGAAACTGTACTATAGGAAGGTACTGGTTATTAGCCAATCATAATATTGAGGTGCTGTTATATGATGCCCAAAAAGTAGTAAAAGGAGAGTAATATTTTTACCTTTTTAGTCCAAACACTGTACAAAAATTAGTTATGTTAGAGTGTTCGCCATACATTTTTATTTTTTCTTGCATGCGGGATACTATTGCCAGACGCTCCGAAACAGTTTATTGACGAAGAGAAAAATATGTGAAGATTACTGATGACGTTTACCTTATCGCTGGCGAACACTGATAAACATTCAGTGATTTCAGTGTTCGTCTGCAGTAACGGAAGACTGCCGTAAGTGGTGCACGCGATGCGCCTATTAGAAAAATTGGGAACTCCTTCGCTGGATATATTTCGCATTGTGAATGTAACGTAACATGGCCTGTGTTTGCAAATAAAAATGATTCATTTCAGAATTTACATAAAGGCAACGGAGAAATGTCCATTTGAGAAATAAAATAAAATATTTTTCATTATCTCTGGGAAATTAATTTTTGTAAAGGATAATGTTACTTTTGGAGTTTTGCAAATGTAATGACAAAAATGAGCAACATGTTTTTATTGATGAATGCGCGATTCGTTTTATACATAAATGACACCTTTTAGTATAGTTAGCTGATTAATGAATTGCTTCTTTTAAAATGGAATGATGACATCAAAATCTGAGATCAATCTACAAAATTTTTATGTTTTCAATTCCTCATATAGTCAAAGAGAAGGGGAGGTTAGTTGCAATTATAACCTAACAATTTTCAACTTTACAAATTTTTGGTTGTTTTTATATACGACTTTGTGTTTTTTAATATTTTTATGTAATTATTTTCAGGAACTTAAGAACATTTTATATTATTATCCACCAAAGACTGAAGTTGACACACAAATGAAAAATGTTGGACTCAGTGAAGCTATTATTAAGTTTACAGAGTAAGTACATGACATTTTTATCACATTTATCACCTGTGTAAGAAGGCGTATGACACAATGGTACGGCCAATCTTAGAATATGCTGCAGCAGTATGGGACCCGTATGTGGAGGTGGAGGTGCGAGAACTGGAAAAGGTAGCAAGATGGGTGAAGGGTAGGTGAAGAAGGGAACTATAGGCCATCAGTGATGATGAAAGAAATGGGGTGGAGCTCATTGAAGGACAGGAGGAAAGTTGAACGGTTAGTCAGGATGTACAGGGTAGTGAATGAAGAGGGAGGATGGGGAGGGCTACACTGCAAGCTAAGTAAGGGGGTGTTTAGGGGAAGAGGAAACAACAGTGAGAAGCTTCAGAGGGTGTGGAGGAGAATGGATTGGGGTAGGCAGTCCATGCTTGTGGGGTCTGTGAGGGAGTGGAATGTGTTGAGGGAGGAATTGGTATCTGTGAGAGGGGTTGGTAAATTCAGGAAGGGAGTGGAAAAGAAGTTAATTGGGTGAAGGAGAGTTGAGAGAGCTCGCCACCGGGCGGTAGCCTAATTGCGAGTGTATGTATGTGTACACTAACGTTTGTGAAAAATGCAACACACAGAAGGATACATGTGATTGAAATGAATTTTATACCACGGATTAGGTACATGACATTACGTAGTTGATTAGGATTACCAAAATATACATGATCTCTGTCCTTGAGAATCCAGTATGGTGTGAAGCCCCCACATTTTGCAATCAGAGCTCCTAAGTGTTATATGGAATTAAAGAGGACCTGGATATGTTCCTGGGGAATGTTTCTCTATGTGCTTTGTATGCAAATCCACAAAGCATCAACAATGGTTGATGGAGGTCCGTGAGGAACAAGTCGCCTACCAATCATACCCCAGACATGTTCGATGGGCATCATGTCACGGGAATGTGCATGCCAAAGAAGCAGTGTTACCAGTCATTCATTGAAGAATGCTTGCACATTCCTCGCCACATGTGTCTGGGCATTGTCCTGCTGAAATATGGCATGTGAAGTTGCCTAAAGGAGGGGCAGTTCCTCTGGCTCTAAAACTTCCCTGATGTAGCGGTTGCTGTTCAGTTTGCTCTCAATACATTGGAATCAAGATCACATGTTTTATCCCATGGTGCCCCAAACCAACATACTTGGCATTTAAGTGCTATGCAGGCTGCCAGATTGCAGTCACCACGGTAGTATCACGTATGCGACCATCACCATAGGACAGGTTGAAGCGGGACTCGTCCGAAAACACTACAGTTTACCACTCAGCACACCAACGTTGGTGTTCATGTGCCATTACAGTCTGAGTCTTTTATGGTTTCTGGAAAATAGAAGCTGATGCAGTGGCATGTGCCACCAGTCCAGCCTGCAGCAGATGGTGTCAATCTGTTGATTCAAATAGGTCTACACCCGTTGTAGTGCTCCAGTGTCGAGCCAGCACTATTGACGAGGCTGTATGGTCCTTATGGCCATGTGGACAAGATGGCGGACATCCTGTGCTGTGGTCACAATGCATGGCCCTGTACCCACTTTTCACTGCATACTACCCTCTTCTATCCACTGGTGCCACACACGCATAACTGTTGTAGCAGCATGCCCTGCAGGAGCCGAAATGTCACTATGACAAACCAGTTTCTCGGAGACTGATCATTCTGCCTGGTTTTAACTCACATGCTGATATGGCGACGTTAGGCATCGACGAGGCTTTCTGGCACGTGCTTTCACTTCGTTTGACGGTTCTTCAGTGACTGAGCGTAGTGTAAAGTGGACCTTTCTGGCGTTGCTGGGCCTACATGTATGCCATCTCTCTGCAGTCGTAATAACTTATTGCTGGTACACTGGATTCATTGGGACTATTGTTTCTGGTTGTTGCAATTTTCACAAACAATAGTGTATGTATCGCCCCAATACCACCAGTGTATTATTACTGGTGTAAAATAAAGGCTGTTTACGATAAAGTGAGCACTTTTGATATCAACCTTTAAAAAAAAAGTCACTGTTTGTACTGCATATATTTTAATGGGCACACTAAGTGGTGTATGCCCAGTTATGTTGGTAACAATGTATGGAAAGTAGTTCCGTATCTTAACGTCTCATAAAAAGTGTTAAATTACCTATTTTGTGATCACTTAAACATTTTCATGTGCTTTCTGTTTTTTTAATGCATCGAAGTGAAGTGAAAAAATAAGTAGATTTTTAAAATATTTACGTGTGACTAAAGTGATGAAGCCCATGGTAATGTAAATTTTACATAATGCGGAAGAATACACAACATGCATACAAGTAGATCTTATGCAGGGCTTTCAAATGTGCTCATATTATTGTGAACAGCCTATAATAGAGTTTTTCGTTATGTAAAATTCTTGTTTGTTTACATTTTGTGCATAGTATTGTTTGTTTAGAAATTTTTGGAAACCCCATCCCTGTAGCTGAATTGATATATATTTTGATCACCTCAGAAAATTTTCTTTAATGAACCTATTATGTATTCAGGTAAGCATACTGAAATGTATGACTCAGAAGGGTTTTCTCTTAGCACATTTAATCAAGGCACATTTGAGTATTGTGGAAATGATCTGCAAATGAAGGAGGTTCTATGTGACTGAACAAACTTTCGTTTAAGTTTTATTAACTTATCTACACTAATATAATAAAGAGGTATAGTTTTTGAGTTTGTTATAGGTAATCTCTAGAACTACTTATCCAATTTAAAAAGTTCTTACACTGGTAAGTAGCCTGGACCTTCTGGATGAACATAGGCTACATATCATGACGTTATGACACCAGGGGAAATTTTAATAAACATATGTACATACATTCATTCTCGAAACTATATATTTACGAAAGAAATGTTCAAATCAATTCATTAAAAATAATGTTGAAATTAATTTTCTTACTTTAACTTACAATTATGATGAAGTAATTATATGTCTGTAAAAATTTTTTGTAGAGAATTTAATTCGCTACTACTTAATTATGTTTTTGCCATACCTGCTTTGGTTTAGCAAGAACTATTTTTTTTTTACACTTAATTTTAAATGTAAATTTTAAAATTTATAGTAAAAAAAATCTTCAAAATAAATAGATGCCCAACTAAGTTTTTAATGGTTTTGTTAATGATTTTGTGATTATTTAGAGTTTATTTTGTAAACGAGAGATCTTATATTGTATTTTGAGCATTAGCTTAACAATAAAATGTTATTAAGACATACTAAATAATATTGGATATCATTTTTTTGTATATTCTAAGAGGGAATACAATAAAAAATAACAGAACAGCAACTAATTTCAATCAATATGTGTATGTATACATGACCAACAGATAACACATAGAAAACAACACAGGCTTGAAACCTGCTTTTTCCAGCAGTTATTTTTTTGTATACGAATTTGGCTATCTATGAACCGCAATGAACTCAAGACGTCTGGTTCATCTTCTTCTTTCTTCCTTCCCAGAACTTCCTCATTTACCCCCAAATGCTCATCTCTGTTCTTCAGTCCCCACTCTCTTAGGTCTTGGTTTCAGTCCGTCTTCCGGAAATCTTGCGTTGTCGATCAGTCGCCTAATGTTCTCTCTGTTGTTGAACAATTCTTCTGTTATCCCAACTTTTTCTGCATCTTTCCTGGTCTCTATCATCCATCCTATTGTGCATTTTAATTTTGCGATTTAGCTGAATATTTTCGTGGTGAGTCTATTCTCATTCATTCTTTTTAGGTGTTCATGAAATTGCAGTCTTCTTTTTCTCATTGTGTCTGTAATTTTTTCGGTATTTCTCTATAGGTCTTCATTTTTCCGCTTGTTTCACATGTTGTCTGTGTTTTTGAGTGGTCCCAAAATTTTTCTCAGGATTTTCCTCTCTCTTACTCTCAATTCTCGCAGATCTCCTTTCTTTTTCACCGTCAGGCATTCTGACGTCAGGGTAGTGTAATGAGCGGTAATGATTAAGAATCACAGATTCTCCAAAAGAACTGGAAAATAATACCTACAAATGGTCCATAGTGACATTACTAACCATACTTGATGTGAATTTCATGGTAGCATCACGTAATTTGATAATATGTTATACCATGAAATAAGGGCTTTGGGAATGCTGTGTAATATGTTATACCATGAAATAAGGGCTTTGGGAATGCTGTGAATGGTCTTGAAAGCAGTTAGTTAAGAGGTGGAGGAGAAAGTTTATAAAGCTATGATTAGACTGATAATAATAGAGTATGCAGCAGCAGTCTTGGACCCATACGTGGAAGAGGAGGTATGAGAGCTGGAGCTGGGTGTATCAAGGGTAAATGGCGAAGGCAGAGGTGGGGAGGTTAGGGTGAAAGGAATTTTAGGCCATTCTTAGTAATGGTTGTTGGGTGGTGCTTCCCTAAGGGACAGGCAAAGAGTGGAGAGGCTGGCCAGGATGTACATGGTAGTGAATGGAGTGGGAGGATGGGGGAAGTGAAGTGTACTTTTAGCCAAGCTGCTGTACAGGAGGAGGGGGATACAAACAGAAAGTTTCAGAAATTATGGAAGTGAATGGGAAGGGGAAAGCAGTCCATGATGGTGAGAACTATGAGTGAGTGGAATGTGTTGCGGGAAGAGTTGGTGATGGTAAAGGAGGTTGGGCGATTTAGGAAGGACTGAAGAGTGAAAAGGAATGAAGGAAGGAAGCACTTGTCATCAAGCAATAGTCCAGTACTAAGCTGAAAATCATTATTATACATATTATCATATTCAATAAAATTGTAGGATAAGGATTGAAAATATTAAAAAAAAATGCTTGTAGGATTGCATTTATACAGAGTTTTATGGTTTTTCACGTTCCCTTTATGTTAAATTTTGCTGTTTATTTTGTCACTGAGTGTATTTTGTCCAAATTTTTCCTTTCTTGCCATGGTTTAGAAGTAAGGGCTTTATCAGTTTTAATGTGAGGCTGTAATATTAATGTTATCTGTACTGCGTGGCACTTTTGGTTCCCAGGTTCAGAGCGAGGTGACAAAACTTTTGAGATTGCTTTTTTCTTAATTCCCATGCCATCAGCACTTATTGCAGTTTCCACGCAGTAGTGTGCAATCATGAGCAGCCAATAGGAGGCTGCAAGCCCCGGTCAAGTGTGTATTTTTAGCTTTTGTCAGAGTGGGAGGTTAGCTGTGGGCGCTGATATGTGCGTGGCTGGCCCTGTACTCTTCCCGATTATTACAACCACCACCGAGAGGTAACGAGTGGAACAAACTTCGCCTGCACCCACAAGCGCCACCGACCAGAACTTTTCTTTCAACGTAAATCTTTCTTCGTTAAAAACTACTTTTGGACTTCAACAACTAATCATCTATTTAATTCTTTTCCGTTGGTACATGAGGTCGCTAGGCGCTGAGGGAGAAGGTATTTTTTCCTCCTCCTCGTCTTCGTAGCTTTTCCTCGCTAGTTGAGATGTACATTTTTTTAACTTCATGTGACTGCTGTCACTTCGTACCTGTGTGAATGCAGATGAGAAGAGTTATGTGACAATTTCCATCATACTGTTGTGTATGTAGTGTACTCGACTGTCCAGAATAAATAAGGTGCAAATTCAACATGAATTCTTCATCTTTTTATTTCCACTACAAATATTAACAGTGTGCCTTTTACTGAATAATGCTAACCGGAGCCCAGCTTTTTATTTTGAATGCAGTGTATAACTTGTTTGAGGTGTAGCGAGTTGATGCTACGCTTCATACTTTAACACCTGCTGTATGAATGTGTGTATTTCACTTCATCTTTGTGTGGGACGATTTGACATCATGTGACAGAAAGGAATATGACATCATAAACAATAGGGGTTTTCAGCATCATTTCAGAAAAAAAAATAGAAGCAATTCATAATTCCAATGGATGGTTTATGGGTGCCACTAAGTACTTTAATTCCTACCTAACAGGTTGGGGTACAACAAGTAAATTGATAGTGGTGCAGTAGTATGGGCGAGGAAACAAGGAGGGACAGAAAATTATCCTGGGGATAGGTTTGAGCAGTGGACTAAAGAGAAAAGTGTAGAAAGATTGTGGGGATAATTTATAAAGATAGACCATAATTAAGGTAACGCTGAAGAATGATGTACCAAGAGAAAATTATAATAACTGGGGGTTATCCACAATATTATGGATGGGAGATCAAAATAACAAAGAGAAAATTTAGGCAAATGCATGCTAAGTGGAGTTACAAGGAGCTGGAGAGTGTTTAAGATTGGACGAAGCAGATGGGAATGGAGCTAGCTAGAAAGAAAGATCAAACAGGCAAGGAATGAATACACTTGGGGAAGATGATGGAGCAAGGAAGAGGCAAGGATTTGTGGAATTTGTTTGGGTAGGAAGGTATTCAGATTTTAAAAAGTATGGATGGCTTTGCTGCAACAGCTGAAAAAGAAAATTCTGAGATGCTGCCAGCCCAGTAGTTACTTGTAAGCGTTTGAGGTACAGACTGATTGGAATAGGAAGGATAATGGGGACCAGGGATTATATAGTGAGCTTAGGATGAGTGAGTGTGAGATAGCTATGGTAATCAGGGGGTTGTTGAATAATACGGCAGTGGGGCCAGACAGAATAGGGAATGGAGCTCATAAGTTTGGTGGGAGGGAGGTGGTTAGATATCTGGAGGTGTTGTTTAGTAGATCATTAGAGGAGGATTTGTTGCCTCAAAGATGGAAGGAGGCATCTATGGTCCCAATATACAAGTTGAGGGAGGATAGAGAGAGGCAGGTGAGCAGTGAGTCAAATATGGTGAAGGTATGAAAAGACTGGTTGTGTGCAGTTTGTAGTAAATGGCATTGATTAAAGGAATCAGTTGCGGCAGCACTAACACGGATTTAGGAAATTATATTTGTGTGAGATGTAACTGGCAGGGCTGCTAGAGGACCTGATGCAGGCAGTAGATGAAGGGAAGCAGGTTAAGGCCTATGACAAGGTGCCTCATGGGATTTTGATGAGGAAGATGGATGAGCTCCTTGGGGACAAGAGGGTATACCAGTCATAGCACTTCTTGGCCGCCCAGTGTCAGCCTGACGGCAAGCAGTACTAAGCCCTGTTGCCATGTCTGTCAAGCATCCATTCTGTCATAATATGTGTGCCGTGAAATCTGAACTGTGGTAATAAAATTTACAATTCATCACATAAAGAGGAATATTTGAATATAGTAGAAACAGAAATCTATAAAATACATATTGATGGCATCAGGTGAGACACGAGACGAACAACGACAGAAATACTTACTGGTAATTTGGGCGCCAGTGGTGCTTCCCAATCACCGCACTATTTAGACTCGGGGTTCTCAGGGATGCAGTGGGTTCTGTGTGTCCATCTCACCGGTGCCTACTTACAAACACGTAGTTAATACTAAACTTTTTACTGAACATCACTTGAAATAAACACTTAATAAAATACATGTGGCTAGGACACTGTCATTACTGAATAAAAGATATGTAAGTTCACTGTGGACTTGTTTTTATTGATATTACACATATACATCAACGTGCCAATGAAATTATTATCTCGGTCATGACTAGCCAATTCCGCTTGGGTGTTCCCCAGCTCGTAATTAATCTAACACACGCCTAGATAGATTATCTCACTGAGGTGCGTGAAAGCACACCCTTCACATGGGAAGAGGGCTGACAGCCGCTAGGGTGGACGGACGGTTTTTCCCTGAAGACAGGACACAGTGAATTACAAATGAAAACCCTTAATACATATTAACACGTGTGATTACTTGGCATCACTAACGCAAACTCGTCGGGGTTTGCCCTCCAGAACGTGTATAGTGTGGTGACGGCCTATACACAGAGCCAGCTAGGACGGGAATAATTGCACCATACACTAATTACAAAATTACATAGACCCTTGAATGATACATGAAATAAGATGGGACACAAGATGAATATTCACAATAAACAAGCACATGTGTGAAAACAAGTTTAGATGGTGCGGGTGCCGCTGGATGAAGTTCGAAGCGTACCACGTGGTGCAGGTGAAATTGCAATATTTCTGCGTGTAAACGGCAAACTAAATTCAGATAAAATATTATTCTTGTTGAGAAAGTGATTCTCTTTACGATTAGAGTGGTTACAGACTTGTAACATGCCTAATGGCGGTAAAATCAGACAACGTGAACGCTTGGTCAAATACAAAAAGCATCAATTTACGTGAAAAATACATTGAACCCTGAATAAAATTGACATAGAACCCGGAAATAAATTATTGCACATACAATGTTACATAAATAAGCTCTTAAAATGCAATGATGGTATATAAAAATACTTGGCTTCTGTCGGCCACGTGGTTATACGTGAGGTTGCCGTAAAATATTCAAACATGAAAATTACCCTCAAATACATACATAAAAACAAAGTTCTTAAAATTGCGTGTAGCAATAATGCAGAAGTTACAATGAAACGCCATAAACATAGGCGGATGGCGCCTGATTCAAGTTGCATGGCTCGTGTGACCTCTCAGACATCTTTCTCCTCCTTCTCCTCAATTAAGTTAAAATTGCCACAAGGGCACAAGAAATTAATAAAGCAGAAGCATAATGCTGGGGAAATGTCTGGCACAAACATACGCAAGCAAAGGTTAACCGGTAAACTAAATAACTATGGAAACCTAAATCAGTGAACAAAAGTTATGGTGCATCGTGACAGTGTCTTACCTCTCCAGTTCTCCTCGACAGACTGTCCAGATACAAGCATCGCACGGACCTACCATGGTTGCCTATGGGGTTCACAAGCAGGGAAGAGCTATGCACGCCGAGTAAAATATTTTATTATTAAAATAAAATGGCACAAATTAAATAAAATATTGTTTTACATTTCTATAATTTTCTTATGGATTTCAATAGTATTTTAGTGTCTCTTTATGACGGCATTCATTCCGGAATCTTAAGTGTTCTTAATCTCTGTACTGCGGGCACTTTGAATTTTATAATCAAACAATTTAAAAATAGTAACAAACACTTTAAAATATTTAATGACATATTAAACACTGCAAATACAAGAGAACACATTTTACACTGTAAAATAACATTTATATGAAAGTTCAAAATTATCTGTCTCTTTGCGCCATCATGGGCTCTAGCACCGCTGGTTGTTAGCTGACGTCAATATGTACAACATATGTTGGGAAATTTATAGCTATTGGGTAACTACCTGGCCAGACGAACTGCTAAATTTTATGTTCGTAGTAAAAACATTCTGTGTGTTAAATTTAAAAATTACTAATAACAACTGTCAAATGTATATGTATTAATTGTCATTTACTTGTAGTTGCATGTAGCATTGAAAAAATAATTAATTTTTGTGTTGTAGCTTGCAATGGTAGTACAAACTCTTCTTCCCTGTCAAAACAGTTGTAATACTATTTATTCTTTTCCATTACAGACTTTTGCCTGTCATCATATTCTTAAAACAAAACCAACACTTTGAAAATTCTTGTGGAAATTGACGAAAAAGTATAACCTGTTTTCTCACGCATAACTGCTGAAATTTTTTTGACTATACTTTCCCCGTTATCGTAAATTCTAATGCGATCTCCAAAGACAATCTTTGTTAAAATCATTAAAAGTTTCCTGAAAAATCTTCTTTTCCTAAGTGACACAAATATTGCTTTTGACATAGATCATAGATGCATGTCAGTCGCATTGTGCATTCACCAGCATCACACACTATTGGTGTCAAATTGTTATTTGTTGAAAATGTATACTTTCATGAAATTTGTTTGTAGTAAAAAAAAATAATGGGTGCTATAAAGTCCTTGTTTGCTAATCACTTCCCTTACAACTTCATAAGTTTATGCTAGTACAAGGTTTACTTAGCACCAGAATTTCAACGAAAACTTGTACGCAAGCAAATGAAAAACAACTAGGATTGTTCAAAGCCTGTCATGGTACTGACCATACCACTGAGCTACGGGCTAGAGTAAACACCAGTAGCAGCTGTTGTGCTACACATTATCTCTGTTGACTAAGCATGAGTCAAGTCTTTGTTATCATCTGTTAATGAAGCATGGCGGAACCATTTAGATATACCTCTCAGGGAAGACTGGATGATATTCTTTATTCAAAAAAAAGTTGTGGGTTCATGCATATTCCCTAACGTTGTAAAACACTAAGGTGTAAAGATAAAGACTTGAGGTTTTCACGTACTTTTTCAGTAAAATGAACCTGTCGAAAAAACTGACAGAATTTTAACTATCTAATCCATTATTTTTCGAGAGCAACTGAGAGGCATTTTGCTTGCCTCGCTATGGTCATTGTAACACTGTGAACTAGGCCACAGCGCGCAGCAGTGATAGGCTATTGGCACCATCTAGTTGGAGGAGCACTGCTGATGGACTGACCTCAGGCAGCCAGGAAATTCTGTGTTTGGTGTAATAGAATGGATTGGTGACTTTCTCAGGAGTTGGAGCCAAAGAGTAAAAGTGGGAGAAACGTTATCTGATATCGGAGGTGTGACATCAGGGGTGCCACAGGGAAGTGTGCTTGACCCGTTGTTTTTTACCACAGTGGTAAAGACATGGATTTGAGAATAGGGAGGGAAATAAGGTTGTTTGCCGATGATTGTGTGTTGTATACAGAGATGGGTGGGGAGAGCAACTTGATCAGATACGGTTGTGGACTGAGTGAAATAAGATGAATATCAGTTGTACGAAAGACTTTAGGTAGTGAGAGGAAGTATCGTAATATAATTCCTAGGTTTGCATTGCAGAGTGGTCTTGGGTGGAAAAAGCATGTAGAAAGAGTGGTTTCAGAAGGAAAAAGAGCTGTGGTAATGCTGGGAAATGTACTGAAGGGGGTAAGCAGTGAGGTGAAGGAAATGGCATGATGGTACAACCAATATTGGAATGGGAGCCATGTGTGAAAGTGGAGATGCATGAGTTGGAGAAGGTATAAAGAAGGGCGGCTGTAGATGGATGAAGGTTAGGTGAGAAGGCAGTGGCATGTTGCTGAAGATGATTTGGAATTTTTGGCCATCAGTGATAATGAAGGAAATGGTCAGGAGTTCTTTGAAGGACAGAAAAAGAGTGGAGAGGCTGGTCATGGTGGTAAATGGAAAGTAAGGCTGGGTGAGGTTAGGTTGTCTGTGTAGGGGTGTACAGAGGGAGAGGAAACAACAATTTTAAAATACAGAGGGTATGGAGGAGAACAGAGCAGGCTAGGCGGTCCATACTTGTGATGTTGGTGAAAGAGTGGAATTTATTGCAGGAGGAGATGGAAATAGTAAGAGGTGTTAGATATTTCAGGAAGCAGGAAGGGTCTGGAAAGGTAGTTACCGGGCAGGGAAGATGAACTGGCCACCGGGCAGACGCCCCTGTAGCAAGTCTAACAATGATAATAATTGTGCTAGTGTACCAGTTGAATCATTTGTGCATTGCAATTAGCATGGTCTTGCTTTAAAAATATTAATTAAATTGTGTTGTTTCTCCATACCATGTATGTGTGTTTTGTTGCACTTAATTTGTCATGCAAGATCAGGGTTAAGTTTGTAATTTTGCACAAATTGTGTGGGCATTTTGCACTATATGAACAGTGCCTTGGAGTCGAAATCACTCCTTTTATTATGGAACACCTACACTCTCTTATCAAGGAACGTTTTTAACAGTTACCACATTAATTATGCATAGTAACAATCCTATAGCACAGAAAGTCCAAATGCACCCTTGGATATGAGCAGTGTAAATATTCAAAACTTTTGTAGAAATTTTCGGTAATACTAATGTTGAAAGATGAAATCAGGTATCAGTCAAAGCACAAAATATTGTAACATTTTCATAACCATCAAGTTACAAAATCTGGTTCCTTCATAAAGTGGAGAAGAATAATTGTAGCAAACAGACATGACAAAATAATTATATTGACCACTGAATACTTTCACTTTTCAAAAATTCAAGCGTTGCAGAAAGAGATAAACACAATCTCAATATGTGTGACAAACGTTGCTAATGATTTCTCAATGCTGTCATTGGCAGACACTATGTATGTTCGCATGGACTAACGTGAAGAATTGACATGACAAAAACTTGTTTACAAGGTACCCCTATGGAATCTAAGTGAAAATAAAATTCTCATGGAATTTAGTACATCATTACAATTATCAAATTGAGCACAAACATAAAGTGTCATCTGGCAAAACTCTTGCAAAAGTCACACCTTGGAAAAACAAAATGTAACAAAGATGCCTTAAGATTGATTGGCACAGAAGACCGGCCACAGAATCAGCATTTGCAATCTCAAGCGTTTAACACGCTCAAGTAAGCAAATAAAGGTAACATAATCAAATTGCAAATGGCTAAAGGCCATGGCCCAAATTAGAATCATGAGAAAACTCTGAAAAAAAGAAACGGAATTAAAACGGACAAAAAATTATGCTGCTAATAAATTATTTATGCTGCAGGAAGACCAAAAAAAATTGGAAGAAACTTATATTTATATTTTAAGTGCTTCACCGCACCATTGCAGTGTACCCTGCAATGACTAAATGCCCAAAATACACGGAAAGTAGAGAGTGGTTGAGGCGCACAAGAATCCTTAGTCGCCGGCCAACCTGACAGATGGCACTGTGCAGTTACAGAGAGGAAGAAGGATGAATAGGCGTAGGCATGAAAGAGGGGCAAGGGGAAACGGGAGTAGGGGTAGTAAGCCACGACATGAGGGGATTCAAAGGTGGCAAGATGGCAAACATCTGCTGCTTGTCATTCAATCTGTAAATGTTACAGTGTGATTTGCAGATTTCCCTTTTCTTGTGTGTACTTTTGTATGGCCACATTTTAGCATAGCTTTACATTAAGATTTTTAGTTATAATTTCAGCATTGTCAGTAATAACGTGTAATTATTTTCAAGCACATTCAGTCCAGATCAGCCTTGTGAATCTCTCCATACACAGAAGACTAGGCAACTTCTGTACCAACCAGAACAAGGATTCTGGATGGTTATGGTAAGTGCCAATTGAGTTCTAGAAATATTATTAGTAATTTTTATAAAACTTGATCAATATTTTTTTATACACTATTGCCAAAACATAGACCGTAACTATCAGGAGCTGTTTCATGTAGACTGTCAGGAGGATGTGCTGTGTACTAATCCTTCAGCTCCTATTTCCCATAGTTACCTGTATTTTCTTGACCTCTTCATATCAAAGTGGCAGCCTTGAATGCAAACATTTATGCCCGGTTGTTCCACTACTGTCCTAAATGAGATCCTGAGACCCTGGTTGCACCAACGCGACTGAACAAGTTTTAATTGTAGATCTCCTGGTCTCTGTTCAGAAAAAATGTGATCTCGGATTGGCATGTCATGATGTATTTGTTTGTTTTGACGTGTAGATGAAAATTAAGTTTGTTTGGCTGGTAATGGTAGTAATTTATAACTGTATAATCTGTTTACATATGCTGAAATGTTTGACAGACAATTACAGTGTAAAAAATAAACTTTGAGACATACGCATTTCAAAAAATATGTACATGACTATCGCAATGCAAAATATATTACAACATTTTCTAGAAAATTTTTCCACACTTTGTATATGAAAGTTTTCAATACCATTTCACTTTTTTAATTTTAAGCTCGGTTTCGTACTTCACTTGTTAATTATTTTTAATACCACATTCTCAAGTAGATATTTGACAACAAATTAAATTCTGCAGTGTTTTTTTCTGTTCTAAGTAATTCAAATGTGGTATGAATTTCAATGAATTATTTTTAAGTGTGTATAATTTTGTTTCATATTTCTAAACACAATTATTCCTTGAGTGCTATTTTATGATTTATTTTGAACCTACATTTGTTTAGAAAATTTTAGAATCAAATAAAAAATCTTTATTTGCATAGCGTATTTCTTTATAAATACATACAATTTAACATCGTAGACTGGTACATTGGTAATCCTTAAAATTATTTGTATAAAACATGTGAAAATATCAAAATCTGCTCTTTCCATGAGCAAACATTTCTTCATATGTTCAACTTTTGTTTGGTTTGTGCGGAAAATGAAGACTTTTCGCTGTTCCATTTTCCCCTTGTGTCTGTTCGGAGTGATAGACGTAAATTTTATCTCACTACGCAATTTCAATATATTTTTGTGTAAAGAAATGTATCACATTTGAAGCTACTCAAACAATTTAAATATGTATTGTTAATTAAGTTTCTTTGTGGTAAATAAATCTATAGCTTTAGTCTACTCTGATCTTGGATCATGTCTTTGAACCACCATATTTGGCAGTTTGTAATAAAGTTCATCTGAAACTCCAGTCGCACACTGAACTAGAATGGTACAACAGTATTCTGTGACAATCTTATATCAAGTTCAAAAATAATCTTGGATCAAGCAATGTACCTCAGTGGTGCAACTGGCCATAGTGAATCCTATGTGGTTGGGCCAAGAAGTTGAGGATGTTGAATTGGCGACAGTTTCAGCCCAACTCTACACGCACTTAACATGAGTGCTGGATTTGGTATGCATAAGTTTTAGAATCCAGATTAGGTGAAGTATCAATATGTTTATTTTTTGTGTAATGTATAGCCAGAAATTTAATGCATTGTTTTTTTTTTTTTTTTTTTTTTTTTATGTTGGTTAACCATGTAAAGAAAAGGTTTTACTGCTCCACTAAATGGTTTTCTTCATAGCAACTCCTTCCTGTTTCTACTGGTATCTGGCAGTTTTGTGAACCCTTTTGACAAATAAATAGATTAGTAGACAATGCTTCTTGTTTGTCACAAGCAAAACTAATGAATATACTTTGGCATGACACAAGGTTATCTCTCTGTGGGGCTGTTTTTTTTTTTTTTGCAAACGGAACAGGTTAGAGTTTTCCAACAACGTAACCTCTGATACAGGCTACATTTGAACATAGTGATTCACTGTGTAATTTTAGCTCATTCTGAGAGCTACAACATTTACTGTAATTTGAGAGTAACAACCTCTATTTCGTTTCTGACAGGGGATATTATTTACAACCTTTTCAGAGGTTGTTACTCTTTTTTTTGCTAATGCATTGTGCAAAAATTTTTCTTCTTTTTTTCCTCTCTATTCCTAGTAGTTTCAGATATTGTTAACAAAATGCTATTTGTTTTCTCATTTTCAAGAAAGAATTACGTCTGTAATTATCACTTTAGACCATAAGTCGTACATATATTTGTACTTAACTTTTCATATGGACTTACCTTCCAACAGTTGTAACATCAGAATTTCTTCTATGTAGGAGCTGCAATGTTGTAAGATTTATTAAAGGTTTTGCCTGCAGCAATTTTGTGCACTTGAAGCCTCGAAATGTGTGAGCTCCGAAGCATACTCTTGCTTATTCACCTCTTGCCTCGTGCGGTCAACTGGCAATGCAGTCTTTCCATCAGCAGTTTAATTCAATATGACTTTTAAGTGGTGACCCTACATTTTTAAGGCACGCTAATAAAGATAAAACTATGATGCATGTCTAAAGAAAACTCTAAAGTTGCTGTATTGGAAATTTAGCAGCTAAAACAGGTTATGAAACCAACCATTTGAGCCATTTTCACACCTAAAAACTAATCTTTGGAGTTGAAATGAGAATTTAATACTTGTCTATGCATGCAAAATAATTCTTAAATGCTTTTTTTGCTAGTAGGCGATACTACAAACTATCCAATCGTTTTTTAATTGTGTGTTTTCTGCTAAACTTCTGCAGTGCTCTTCATGTGCTAGCCAGGCAGAGCCTTTAAGTGCTGCAAATGTATCATGAAAATTAATGTATTAAGATTTTGTTTGCTTTGTTTTTCAATCCTCTTTGAAGACAGTGAATGTGCCAGCTGTTACAAAAACCAAAGATGGTATGGAATACGTGGAATACCAGAGTGATGATGTCCAAGACAACGTGTTTCGCTCAGTGCTGCGCCAGTCCTACCGCATGTTTCGTTTATTTAAAGGGTCATTCTGTCACATACTGTCGTCACACGCTGGGGATGTTCAGCCCTTACGACATAAGCTAGAGCACTTCTTCTCTCGTGTGAGTTCTATTTTTTTTTTAGAAAATGAAAGATTGGAAGGCTTTCTAAAAGCCTTTATGTTGGACAGTTTGTTTCATGTGCTTTTTTATATTGCTACTTATTATAAGTTATGCTTTTTGTTGAGTTGGTCTCAATCATCTTTTATATTTCTTTAATAAACATTTTTCATATAATAAAAATATTTAAATATAAGCAGTTTAAATAGTAAAAACTATAGGATACATTTTCATTTTTAATTTTGAACATGTTGTTTCTGTAGTTTGTGTGTTATTATAGAGCTGATTAGGTACATGTAATTATTGTTTCTGTGGGATGGCAAATTGTGGCTTTTGAAACCTAACAAATAAATTTCAGTTGTTCATATATGAAGACAGTTATGCCATTGGTTATCATAGCATCATGGTTCTGTGGAGCAGAACAATGGAATTATAACAGAATTAACCAAGTAATTATAACATAATTTATTGTATATGGTAATTATGAAGCAACTGGGCTGTTATTTAAGTAATTTTGCACTGTATGGTTCTTGTGTATTTCACTGTAACAAAGCTTACCTAGTTGAGATTATGTAGTCACAATATATTGTTACAAAATGCCAGAGGTTCATATTTGAGTTCGTGAGGGTTGGAGGTCTTAATAAAAATAAAATAACTATATTTGATTTTAATTTATTCACACAGCTATTATTTACAACATTAGTCTATTTATCTCCATTATAATAATAATAATAATAATAATAATTATTATTATTATTATTAGTGAGTGCAATATTTAATGTCTATCTCAATTATAATTAAAGTCATTCTCAATGTCTGTACATTAATTATATATAGTCACTTAATCCACGCTCATTATAACACATTGACGGCGTCAGGTGAGACACGAGACGAACAATGACACAAATACTTACTGGTAATTTGGGCACAAGCGGTGCTTCCCAATCACCACACTATTGAGACTCAGGGTTCTCAGGGATGCTGTGGATTCTGTATGTCTGTCTCACTCATGTGTACTTACAAACACGTAGGCAATACTGAACTTTTTACTAAACATTACTGGAAATAAATACTTAATAAAATATGTGTCTAGGACACTGTCACTACTGAATAAAAGAGTTAAGTTCACTGTAGACTTGCTTTTATTGTTATTATGCTTACACATCAACGTGCCAATGAAATTATGATTATCTGGGTCATGACTAGCCAATTCTGCTTGGGTGCTTCCCAGCCCGCAACTACTCTAGCGCACACCTAGCTGGGTGATCTCACCAAGGTGCGTGAAAGCAGAGCCTTCACAAGGGAAGATGGCTGACAGCCACTAGGGTGGACTGATGATTTTTCCCTGAAGACATGATATGGTGAATTACAAATGAAATCCTTAATACATATTAACACGTGTGATTACTCGGCATCACTAACGCAAACTCGTCGGGGCTCGCTCTCCAGCGCGTGGGTAGTGTGTTGACAGCCTATAGACAGAGCCGGCTAGGATGGGAATAATTGCACCATACACTAATTACAAAATGACATAAACCTTTGAATGATACATGAAATAAGATGGGACACGGGGTGAATATTCACAATAAACATACACATGTGTGAAAACAAACTTAGGTGGCGCGGATGCCGTTGGATGATGTTTGTAGTGGACCACGTGGTGCAGGTGAAATTGCAATATTTCTGTGTGGAAACTGCAAACTAAAGTCAGACAAAAGATTATTCTTGCTGAGAAAATTATTCTCTTTTTGATTACAGTGGTTACAGGTGTGTAACATGCCTGATAGCGGTAAAATCAAACAATACTGTGACCGCGTGGTCAAGTACAAAAAGCATCAATTTACGTGAAAAATACGTTGAACTCTGAATAAAATTGACATAGAAACCAAAAATAAAATATTGCACATACGATGTTACATAAATAAGCTCTCAAACACAATGATGGCGCATACAAAAACTTGGCATCAGTCGGCCTTGCGGTTATACGTGATGTTGCCAAAAAATACCCTCAAATACATACATAAACTAAAGCCCTTAAAATTGTGTGTAGCAATAATGCAGAAGTTACAATGAAACACCATAAACATAGGCAGATGGCGCCTGATTCAAGGTGCACGGGTCGTGTAATATCTCAGACATCTTTCTCCTCCTTCTCCTCGATTAAGTTAAAAATGCCGCAAGTGTGCAAGAAATTAATAAAGCGGAAGCATAATGCTGGGGAAAATGTCTGGCACAAACATACGCAAGCAAAGGTTAACCGGTAAACTAAATTGACTATGGAAACCTAAATCAGTGAACAAAAGTTGTAGTGCGTACGTGACAATGTCGTACCTGGCCAGCTCTCCTCGTCAGACTGTCCAGAGACAAGCGTCACATGGCCTAGCATGGCTGCCTATGGGGTTCACATAAGCGGAAGTGCTATGCACGCAAAGTAAATATTCAATTATTGAAAATAAAATGGCATGAATTAAATTAAGTATTGTTTTACATTCTACAATTTTATTATGAATTTCAATATTATTTTAGTGTCTCTTTATGACGGCGTTCATTCCGGAATATTAAGTGTTCTTAATCTCGGTGCCGTAGGCACTTTGAATTTTATAACCAAACAATTTTTAAATAGTAACAAACACTTGAACACATTTTTAGACATATTAAACACTGCAAATATAATAGAACACATTTTACACTGAGAATAACATTTATACGAAAGTTCAAAATTATTGGCCTCTGTGCATGTGCGGGACACGTGAAACATGCATTTTGAGTGCCATCATGGGCTCTAACGCCGCTGGCTGTTAGCCGGCGTCAACATGTTCAGTCTGTCTGTTGCCATAATTTTAAATGTCGTACACTCACGCATAGAGTTCAGTAGTCTAGCCCATAACAGCTCTTCCTTCACTGCACCTATGCTTGCTGTCCTTAGACTTTACTCCAGCTGATCACTTTCGTCACCGCTCTGTGCTCTGCTGACCTGCCACTTCGCTTTCTTGTCACTTAAAATCACACTTTCCTCCAAACTCTTGACTCTCAAAAACTGTTGGTTCAGAGGCTGTTGTGGCTTACATAATCTTGGTAGCCAAGATCTGGAATTTTCCCTGCACCCCGAGTCATGCTGAGAGAGACAAGGTTACTAAACCAGAAAATGTTTTCGGATAAACACAGAAATTAAATTCACCGAAGGGTAGGAACACACAGGTTGGGATGGGCTTATCACAGCGACATGCTACAGCAACCTTCAATCATTCTGACCTTGGCACACTTTCCTCGCTCCAGTGAGACAGTGCAAGGGAAAGCAATGCAAACCTGTAACACGTAACAATATAAATTTATGTGGTTTATCTGCAAAAAAAATATGGTATTATAGCATCTGAAAACATCAATTTGTTTTTATGATCTATAACATTCCTTTATGTTTTGTGATGACAGACTATTGTGAACAGAAACCATGTGAAAAGCAAACATTCATGTAGTAATTTCACTACATTTTCTATTAGTGTAATGTGTGTCAAGTTGGTTGCAAGTAAAATGGCCATTGTAGCATCTCCATCATGGCTGTTACGCAGGGCCAGTATGTGTGCGACTGCAAATATTGGATGTGCGAGATTGATATGTTTTAACCATAAACTGTTTTATGATTAAATTACTTAAGTGACATCTTTTTATTCACCACAACTTTGTGACTTTACTCTAGGTATTTAAAACTCAATTGTGTAACTGCTTATGTTTCTGTGATTTGAATGTATGTCGCAATCCCAACAAATTACTAAAGCCCAGTCAGGGAATTTTAAATTAATGATTAAATACAGCTAGTAAAAACTAAGTACGCAGAGAAATATGAGCAGAATAAAAGTCACGGTTGGTCTATTTGTTTGCATGTTCGCCACATACAAGAAATTACCTACATGAGTTTCATGCTGGAATTTGCTGTCTTTTTGTTGGACTGGTTCCTATGTTTTAATATTTATTCGAATAGAGGTCATTCTTTTAACAAAATAACTCAACACTTATAAATATCAAGAGGTTGAATACTACAGTTTTTTTTTTGTACCGCTTATAATGATGACATAAGATGTTAAGTTGCCAAAAAGGGTGACAGAGTAGTTTATAATGGAGACATTCAGTTACTGACAGGTGCTAACAAGGAATCAACAACAAGAACTTATCAAAAAATAGATTTTATTAATTTTTTTCCATATTTTCCAAAAATAATTAACACTGCAGTAAGTACATATATAAAATAGTAGCGTTATACATTGCCATCATTCATAGTAAAGGAAACTATTCCACTACCCTGAATAGCCCAAAAAATAATAATAATATTTATAACTATACTGTAGAAATACTGATACAAAAGGATAATCTACTAATAATCCCAGTGATTGCCAGCAAATTAATGCACAATAAAAAATATATGTATACATAAAATATTGGCTGATCCAGACTCTGCTAATTAACACTACTATAACAGTTGGGTCAAGAGTCTGACAATACAACTACTCAATAGCTTGGTAGGTAGAATAAGGAACAATATTAACCTAGTAATATAAAAAGAAATCTAATTTCAATATATCTAAAAACACTGGCATATAATTAGTTATAAAACTCGTACAATCTTTTCCTACTTATGACACGCAGTTCACAAGACGAGTGCTCATGCTTCAATGGGACAAAAGTTAAAAATTCCTGTAACAACGTCAATAGACAATTTTAAAATTTTAAAACTCATCTTGGAGAACAACTGATTATTCCGCGGCGCATTGCTAGCAGCTCGCAAAAACAGAATTTAAAATGTTACCGTCTCACAAGAAGTGAAAGGAAGACAGACCTCACCCATTACACTGGGCAATATAGTAGACTCCTGCACAACAAACTTTAGTCGCTTAACAATCCCAGGTGAGGCACTGTCCAATTCTTCTTGAAAATGCTACGCACTAAACCCATTTTTTTGTCACGCTAAACTCAGCCAATCATTGAAGAAACTACGGCATGCCACACAAGGTTATGCACACACACACAGGAAACATTTAACTGTACTGCCGCAGAGTGAGATATAGACAAAGTTGTAAAATATAACAGTTCCCAGTTTGGATTTAATAGACAGTAAATCTGAAATACTCATCGTTAATACCAGTTTTTCACTAATGACAAGAAATCTTCCCTGCAATAGCTCGTGACCATAATTTGATTGTATACAACACAAAAGTGTTTCTTTTTAATATGCAGCAACTGTCAGTTATGGTGTGCACACCCTTTCCTACTGGAAGCGGTTGCTATTAAACACACCATCAACTGTTAGTTTCCCATGAATATTGATATACACTTCATGCCCATACAGTGTGGCAATTCACACTCGACAAGCATAATCTGCTTTCTCCAGAACCTTAGGTACAACTCATTCCCCAACACACCACATTAAGTAAGACAGCCGTAATGGACCTGCTTATCGCGGAAGCTACTAGCCAACTAGCTGGCCACGTGCATGTCATACCACCACGGCACATCCCATATTCCCAAGTAGGCGACACCAGAACTCAACATGCTGACAGCCAAATGACGGCACGAGGCAAGTGCTGCCAATGTAACCAACACATGCAACCTACCTACAGTACACACCGCACTGAATCAGGCAACATTTTTCCTCACAGTCAACAATGTGATATCCATACGTCACCCCCCATTGTGTAACAGGGTTACACACAGTCATGGCAAAATATTTACATATATTTTGTGAAATGTAATACTATAGCATAAATAACACAAATACCATATGTTAACAAAATTAGAGTTGGCAGGCTTTAAGAATTATCAATACAAACATTGTTAGAAAGTCATAAAGTGACCTAAATATTGTTATAAGCTTCAGTTGTAAACACTTATACATAAAGCTCTTTTAAATATGTAGCATTCTTTCAACAGCTGAAAACAGTAAACAAAGCACTTAACACTTTAAATGATGCATGCCATGCTAAAATGTTGTAAGTGCCGTGCTTTTCGACAATGTTGAAGAGATAGAGTGTTGCAAGAGAAAACAAGTTCCATGGTTCAAGTGTAACCTCTATGTGTCGACAGTATGTTGTTCCTGCACCACGTATTTAGAAGTATGGTTATATTTTCTTACTACATTTCTGCAAATGAATATTGGTAATTATGATTATTAATAAAGTATATTGTAGGAAACGCAATAGTGATCCAGAAAATTGGAACAATAATTAACGAAAAAAGCTGCAAAATTCTGGAGCGTCATGTGTGTGTGCAAGAAAAGGTCAAGCTGTTGTGCCATGCCAGAAATAGCCTGTTGAGGTGTTTGTGATAATAAGCTAAGTCACAATGAAATTGATGTGTGGTCAGAACCTATCAACATCCTGAAATCAGGTGTAATGTCAACTGATTTCCGAAACTTCCCATTGGTTGATCCAGAACTATATCTGGGATGCCTGGAAATAAGAAACAAGACATCAGGAACATGCTGGACTACATTACTGGCTATGGAAAGGAATGCTTATTAGATATCCTTAATGAATGATGGTCCGAAGTCGTGCTTGAAACCCAGTGAGAAAGTGCAAGTGAACATGAACCTTACAACATGTTGGCTTGCACTACACAGTGGGCTTACATTTTGGAACAAAATCATATTTCACTGTTGCATAAAGCACTGTTTGTTTTCAGTTAATGTAAACATGCAACCAGTTATGATTGTTTAGTCAGAAATAAATGTACACTCGTGATTCCCGTGGGTTGTTACATTTTGTATTTAGCACAAAACAATGTTTTTTTTTTATCTTGAACATTTTAGCGAATGGCACTTACAGCATTTTGGAATAGCATGCTTCAAATGTTAGGAGCCACATGGGTGTGTTTTTGTTTACATGTAGTGGAAGGATACATACTGTCTACCCAAAAGTAGAACTTAAGCTGGGCTTCAGAAAACTGTGAACTAACCTTGAATGACCTATAGTGATTGTTACAGTTGGTATTAAATTAGGTAACTGTATTCAAAAGTATCTATATAAAAATAATAGCTGAAAATGTACTTTGCCTGTGGGTCAGTGGCACAAGTATGGTGGGCCACATATAGTCTGTAAGCAACTTATTAAATAGCCTTGTAGTATTTTCTGTCATATTTACTGTGGTGATTTCCAGTATTTGATGACGCTCAAGTTGAACCACTGCGACATCTTGGATGTGTTCCAAGGAATTCAGTTCCTGCCACTCGATAAACAGACATTCCTCAGGGTACAATGCTTCGTGAACCTGGTGGAAGCCATGTTCAGCCAGGTGCAGCACACAGCGTTCCTTTACAACGACCAGCTCGTCTGGTAAGCCATCTTTTTGTCAATGTGGCCAGCTAAAATGATGTGCCTTAAACTTTGTAGTATTGAAAATCATTAAGATTATTTTTAATAGGTGCTATCCTACTATGTGAATTGTGTGTTGTACTATCTTTGTAAATGTTTAGAATGTAAATTTATGAAATAGGATACTCAACTTGAAGTTACGAATATAGCCAATAAGCCTACTTTACATGGATGCAAATAGTTTTGATTAAATTCTTAAAAGCGTAGATTGTAGATGGGCCTTAACGTCTCGTTGACAGAGATATAATTACAAGTGGTACTAGAAAATAGTATGCAATACTAGTGAGACTTTTATAGTTTTTGACCATGACATGTGCTTACTTTCAAAATGGTGGCAATTAAAAATTTTGTGTCATATCTTGGCAACCATTTAACCAATTTAATCAACATTTCATACGCTGTTAGTGCATCATGTACGCATTAAAATTAGATAAGGATATTGTTATTGGTCAGCCATTTTGTAAGATAGCACTGCATGAAAACATTTAGATATTATATCATATATTGGAAACTATTGTACAGATTTCCGCCAAATTTATTATGCAAGCATTGCTGTGTTAGGCCATATAAACGTGTGGTTTGAATAGTTGAATCAATTATTTTGAAAATGGCAGTCACATAAATATTTTAGGGTAATTTGCTATACCTACCACACTGTTTGACTAACATCGACCAAACTTCGCAAATACACATGTGCCTTACCCAGGACTCAAACCCTGAACCTCTCATACCATAATCTGGCATGCATTACAGAGGTAGAATTAGGAGCATGAACTTTTGGTTGCAATCAGTCCTAATTTTGGACGACAGGATTTACTAACTTAGAATATTTACAGGCAGTCATTTTGAAAATAAAGTATTTGAGTCAACCTAAATCATGTAAGTTTATATGGCCTACTTTAGAACTACTTATGTTCAAAACTTGCGTGAATCTGTTGATTTATCCATGAGCTATGGAGATGATGTGCTAGCTTAATAAATGGCATATCAAAAAGTTATGTATTGGCACAGTCAGTGTTTGTCATAGACACTGCCAGCATATAAAGTTCAGTTGAAATCAGTTGGGACATACTAACCTAAAATATTTACCTGACTGTTATGTTGAAAATAAAATAACCTCTTAAGTCATACAAATTTATATTTAGATGGATCACAGAATAACTGGTCGTCTGGGTATGGTGATTATCAGTTTATTGTTTCCAGAGATGCCGTAAAACTATTTGTTTAATGTCATGCTATCTTACAAAATGGTGAAGTAAAGATGCTCTATGGTCACATATTGAGGGTTGTAACATATACTGTGTTATCTATGTTAACTGGTAAGGCTGTGGATGGAAGTATGTAGTTTTGCACTTGTAGTCCAAGGGCACCAAGTCATGATTTTGTGCATGGTCATTTGTTGAGCAGAAATTTTTACCAGGGTCGTGACGTTGCCACGTGGCTGGATGTTAACATACACATATTCTTCTGCTTTGTTGTTGGCCACAGAGCATGCCAAATACAAGTGATGGGGGGGCTGGTTACTTAGGAAATGAGTGTGACCATGTGCACCTTAGATCCAGAGTTGTTCGGCATTTATTACAAAATAAATTAACACTTAAAATGTGCGGGGCATTACACAAACTCAAAAGGCATGTTACTGAACATTACATTGAACACTGCAGCACAAAACACTTGCATGAGGCCTCGTCTGAACCATCACAAATGATATGCAAAGTCAAGTTACAAAGAAAAGCCAGAAGGTGTAATTATTAATTAAGGGCCACCTGAATTGATGGAGGGGCCAGGCCAGCTGTGAGGGCAAAGTTAAAAGGTTTTATAAGTTAAATTCGCAGCCAGAATTATAGCTCATTGAAGACAAAAGTTGAAACCCCCACAGGCCATGTGGCATGTGTCCGTCCGGCTTGAGTTGTGAGGAGAAACTCAGAATAACGATAGGAAGCGGGGATATTAGCCCACGTTGGAAGTGGAGGCCCTGACCGACCATGTGCATAAATATGAAGCATGGAGGGGTGGACTATACTAACCACAGGAGTGCACTGCAAAACCACAACATAAGAACCTTACTTGCTAATTCACAAACATGTGCACAGGAGTGCATGGCAAACAAATACATAAAACCTTTATATTAACACAACCCTTTTGATGGTAACTTTGGCCATTTTTCAGTCCACTTAACATGCCAACACACCAAACACAAGCATCATGTGGCCCTGCGCTTTGTACGTGCATGACCCATGACGGGCTTATGCTGGCTGAGGAACGAGGTCAGATAACAATCACTAGTATACCAAGTTGCATGGAAATTTGTTTTTCAGATATATAGCTTACTAATCTATCATGTTTATGTGGTTGCTATTTTGAAAATAAGTGTCTTGCCCACTTAAAACATATTAGTTTACATTACATGGCCTGCTGTAGTACGTATTACTTGTCTGCCAAATTTGGTTCAAATCTGTTGATTTTCCCGAGATGACATAAAAAAATTTTCTCATGTAGTGGTATGTTACAAAATGATGGACAAAAAAGCTACATGTATTAGCATATTTGATGTTTGCAATATAAACTTTTAGCATTTATTCGCTTAGTGTTTTTCCAATTTCACTTTTTTTGATTGACCATGTAGTTTTAATTTATTTTTCCAGGTTGTTAATAAGTGTACTGAAGTAGGAATTCTTTTAGCCTAATATGTAATTTATTTCAAAATTGTACAGTATTTTTTATAGTTCATGGTTTTATTTTGGTTGATACTTATTCTACAAATTTTGTGCTGTTGTCTCTTGTGCTTATTCAAAATTTTTATTCCTTTAGTCATCCATAATTTGTACCATGATGACATAGTATAACAAACTTGTTTGCCAGGAAATTTTTTTCCAAAATGGATGAGAGCATAGTTTAGAAATGAATTGAATTTTCATTTACTTTGATTGTGTTGTAGTGCAGACCACAACTCATTGCCAAGTCAGTGGGGTTTTGTGGGGTTTTTCTCACAATTGCGTTCCATCGCTACTTCATTTCCACTTTGCTTCATCTCCGTTGACTTTAAAAACCTCTGCTGTTAAATACCATCTAGATTCCTCTCTCTTACTTAGTCATACATAAAGAAAATGATCAGACTGGCAAAACAAAGACTATGCTTTGCAGCCTTTCTTTGATAGTGGAAACATTAATCATTTCATAACCAATTTGACATGCATTGATTGGATTGAATTTGTTAAAAGGTAGCCTTTATAATTGAGTAGGTACAAGAGAATGTTGTGACCTGTAATTGTAATTAACAAAGAAGTATTGTGGCTGATTTTTAAATTTACATAACATTAACCAAGGAAGCCTGTGACACTAGCCATAGAACTATTCAAACAGTTAACAGTATGTTATGTGTGTCACTTAGTGAAGACACTGTATCTTTAGCTTCAGACTGTGTGTATTAAATTTCTAATAGGTAATATTTTTTGTGTTTCTAAGTACGTAAAAAAAATGTCCAATTTTATTTTTAACGTACAACAGCCATTTTTTGTTATAAAGGACCAAAGCCATCCGTTTTCCTAGTGTAACTCTTGTTAGATGCAGATGTCCAAGTGAAAGTTTCCTCAAGACCCTAAAGTTTTCTCATGAGCTAGTTTTGCACATTTTATTTACCTCAATATATGATCTTTACACTGTTTTACTTTACAACTTAAACGTAACTTACCTTGCCAGGTTTATAGACAGCCATGTAGCATACATGAATAGAATAGATATAGTATAATTTTCATGTTAATTGGCACACCTCGTATCACCAAAGAAAAAAGGTATGAAACGTTTTGGCTACATGTTAGTATATAAAGTTTAGAACCATACTAAGAACTAATATAGAAATAACCCAACATTTTCAACAGGTCCAGGTCCCCAATTTTTATATGTTCAGTGTGGATGGGGAAGAAAACAGCAATGTTTTTTCCCAATCCTTTGTAACGGAGTTGCGAGGTATGCTAATTAGCCCGACAGTATGTGTTTGCATGGGTGCATTCATAAGGAGTGTAACATGTGGATAGAGGGGTTGTGCTATGCCAACAGGAGTGGCCTAGAGCCAGACGACATGCAAGTGGTGTACAGGTACCTCGTCACTAGTTTGCTGCCTACTCACATGGAGACGGAGCTCCAAGGGGGCTCAATGCCTCGCCACCCCACCTCCCCCTTCACTACCACCCATTACGGCAGGTGAGCACGTGTTCCATACTAGATGTAGCCTGTAGTGTGCCCTTGTCGCAGAGTATAGCCTGTTCACGACTTATTGAGAACTTTTAAAATCAACATTTGAAAAATGTTAACGGCATTTTAATTGGCATACTGACTGATGTGTTCAGTAAAGTTGGTAATGACAGAGGGGAAGTAGTCCTTGCATCTTAATGTGTTACGTAAACATTTTAATTTAAAAATTTAAATTTAAAACATGAACTGAATAACTTCAAAAGAGTTGCATCCAATTTTTTGACACTTAGAATTGGAATCAGATGTGTGACTCATATGCGAGTAAATATGGTAGCAATGCATATGGTCATTCAGGACTTTTAGTTTAGTTATTCGCTTTACAGGTCAGAATAATTTAACTGAAAATTTTTCTCCTGACTTTTAATGAATAAGTATTTGAGGCCTGCCAGTAGTTAAATTGTAGGGGTGTGAAATAGTGACTTTTCTCATGAAACGCTAATTAAATTAGAGTTGTTCCGATACCGATACTAAGTGTCAGTATTGACCGATACTTTGCCTTTTACCGATGTTATGGTTCGGGCAGATACATTAGTATCGGTTGTAAACTTTCTTTAGACAAAAATTACCACATTTTGGTGTGTATACAGTAAAACATAGTTAATTCTAAGTAGATCATGTATAATTCGAAGTGTGTATTTGCCCCCAAACAGAAGAAAAGGATTTTATATGATTATGCCAGAGTTCACGTCTGTTGACTCCTTTTTGTCGCCTCTAACACCTGCTGAAGAGGTGAAAAGATGTGACAGTGCCACCAGCACTGCAGTAGGACAAAGAAAATTCTGAGCTGCCTGTTGTGACAGTTGGAGGGAGGAAGGAAGCTTGGTGCTGTGTGGGTGTGGCTTGATGATGGAAAGAGAAAAGGAGCGGTGTGGGCTGGGTGTGGGCTGGGCGCAGCTGGAGGATGGAAGGAAGAAGGAAGTGTGGGCATGGGTGGGTGGTGTGGCTAATGAGAGGGATGACAGACTGCAGTGGATGATAGGACTGTGGACTGTTAAAAAAAGGGGGGAGGGGGCCAAGGGAGGGCTCCCTTTTCAGAGGCCAGACACAAAAACCCGGCCAGGTAAGGTGGGATTGAGACAACATTCGCCAGAAGTTTATTAATATAGACCGTTCACTATAAAGTGAGCACTTTTGAAGCCCTTGTTACATTTTTCTTTCAACTGATTTATATCCTTCCCCACCGTGTTAATATAATATAAACCCTGCCATGTGAGTAATAAATTCAGTGTATACATTTACTATACCCAAAACCAAGTCCGAGGCTACAATGAAATGTATTTATTGGTTATTATGTGCAATGAAACAGCTTCAAAAAGTGCTCACTTTACCTTGAATGGTCTATAGTAGAGGGAGCGAGTGGGTTCTGGCTACCACAACTGCAGTTTTAAACCAACTTTACCTTTTTTCTTGTTTTTTATATTGTGACGTAGCAATTAGGCCTAAAGGCTCATCTACAATTGCTGTGAATTACACAATGGACTTACAGGGCATTAAGACTGAATCTCGACTGTCCACAATTGGCCTTGACGTAATTTTCTGTAGTTTTGTGTGACCAATCGCGTTAGAGTACGTAAACGGGAAATAATTTACGTTCTCACAATATAGTTTTCATTCATTGGCTATCTTGGTTTTGAATTGTATACATAGCCGCCAAGGAAAGCTATACCTTGCTATTTGTTTTTAGGATGAATGACATGGAATTAATCAATTTACTTACGTATTTCCATGTATCTCTACGGAAAGAATCAAAACAATAACAAAGATAACACTTTACTGCACTGCAGGAATCCTAAGTCAAATACAATCCACTTTCGTTTCTTGCATACGTGATTTGACTGCTACTGTTGTTATGACTTTCTGCATTCTGATTTGCCAGGGTTAAAAATGTTGCGCAAGATACTCAGAGATGACCATCTTTTATGTTCTGTATGCCGTGTAAGTCACGCAGAGTCATAGTTGTGGACGTTGCCATTTAACCTTCAGGTATTCAGTTTCTTATGTGGCTAACATAGTATACGGTACGGAAATTGTAGATGAGCCTTTGAGGCAACAATTTGCACGTTAACATATAATTAATGACAAAGATAAATGCAACAAACTTATTTTATGGTTCCCCAAAACAGAGTTGTATCTACGAGAGGGTAGTTATTCCTGGGCCTGTAGTTGTGTTTACTTTGGAAAGGGAAAATGTGTATTTCTTAAGACGTTATTTTCTTTACCTAAATGAGTATAGGAATAATGTTTTTAATGTTTTATTAACAGTAATACTTCTTTTAAAATTCAGTACGAAGGGCATTAGTGTCTGCAATGGTACTGTGGTATCGGTATCTGTATAGGAAAACATGGTAGCAGAACAACTCTAAATTAAATATATATAAACGTCCGTGAAATTGAAACACAAATAAAAAATATTTTCATAATAACTCAGTCTTAATAATAGTTTAACAAATTTCATAACATTGTAACAAGTTATTTATTATATCAAATTTGTTGCAAAACCAAAACAAACTCAGAAGGAAATGGAATATTTACCACAGGGGTTCTTGTCTACATGTCAAATTTTGTTTTATGTAGGTATTGTAGTTATAAAATAATAAAACTTAAGAAAATGATTCACATACAAAAATTTTCTTTGCTAGTGCACTTACTGAACATTCATTTAACACTTGAATAAATATGGATCGAAATTGAGGACTTTTGTTTCATTACTTTTGGCAACCAAATGTTTTACCAAAACGCTAATGAAAGTTGTAGTTTTTAGTTTTCAATTTGGTACACCAAATATTCACACAACCCTATTAAATTGCAGTAACTTGTAAGAATGGCTTGTATGAGCAATTGATATTTGACTTGTATATTATACAGATAATTGTCAGAAAATAAATGGGAATTGTTTTTGACTAGAACCTTTTGAATTTTATGTCTATGTACTAATGGCCAGTGCTTGAACACACACTTTTTTTTTTTACAAGGTTTTCAGATAGTTTGATTAAAATTTATTGGGTCAAATTTTTCTTAACAATAAGTGAAGAGATTTGGGCAGCTCTTAACAGGAAGTCTTGAGAGCCAATGAGGGTGATTGAAATGAATTTGGAGCGGTACCAGAATTAAGGGGCGGGGGAAACTGGAAATCTCAGAGAGGACCCGCCAACCAATGGTATCGTCCAGCATGATTCCCACTTGCGAAAATCCGGTGACCCGGCCGGGGATTGAGCCTGGTTTGCCTTGGTGAGAGGCGAGCGTCCTAATCACTTAGCCACTGTGGCCCCCTTAAGAAGAAGCCTGGTAAGCTCTGATATTATTTGGTTTTAGTTCCTTTGGAATGGTATAGTTTCATAAAAAAAAACTTGTTTATAATCAAATAAATTATGCACTGTGTAGTTTTTAAAATTTAAATTTTCTTGTTGGCTGTACTAGCTACATGAATAATGGGTGCTAGTTGCCATGTTTCAGGTTCGTGACAGGACCATCCAATCTGCAGGACTCCAGTGGGAGCATGGGAAAAATACCGAGAGTCTATGTGAACAACTCGACTGGCCCTGAAATGTATCATTTGATAGTTTATCGAGCCTTGAGTGCTACACTCTGCATGTTTGTGGATGGTAGGTAACACATGTTTGTTTACGTTTTTTTCAGGTACAGGGGATTCTGGATAATTTGAAAATGAAGCTACTAAAACAGTTTGAATTAGAAAAATTTTAATATGGACTAGAAAAGTAACGTCTTCCATCATTTCAGTGAAGTTTAGTAGTCTTACATAATTTAGTCAAGCTTTTAGTTGCAGTATGCACAGTACATCTCTAGGAGATATGGCTTCTTCCTAGTCATGGCTTGGGGGTTTCAGCACAGGTAGGTTTGCACAGTGATACTGAATACTTCAGAGTGGGAGGGAGCATGAGTTTAATTAACTAAATACCGTATTTTGGCATGTGTAGGCTGCACCAGAAGTTTTTGATGATAAATTAGGGATAATTAATATTTTGAGTATAGGCTGCACTGAATTTTTGTATTCCCGTAAATTATTGTTAAGTCACGATTCCGTACAAACATAATAAATTTCAACATAATTTCTCCTCTACAAAACGTTTGTGACAGAAAATTTGTATCGTGCTGCAATGTTAACAAATATAGGTCGCACAATTACTATTCCACAGATGGTAATGTGACTTGAGAAAGCAAAACTATGGCAACATGTTACACAAAATTATGTCTATTAATGTGCGTTTGTGGCATGGCAGCAGACGTGCAAACTACTTAAGATATCTTTTTCTTGTACAGCAGTGAAATTATTTTCTCATGTAGATTTTGAATATTGTGATTGATGAAATGCAATGAATAGGGTTTCCTTAATTTTGTGTTGCCTTTTTATAACTTTCCGGGAATATTTATTGGAGTTACATTTATACATAATGCATTTGTAATATCCATGAAAAAATATTTCAGTAAGAAAAACTTGCGAGTGTTTTTGGTAACATCAAATCCTAAATCAATATCTCGAAAATATGGCACCGCTGTTTCTTCTTGCTGCTTGTTAGTGGTTACCTACATGACTGCCGCAGTAAACATTGCAATTATTTACTAAATGAGTAATAAAATTCTACATTACATATTTTTTATACATATGTACTGTATTTCCACATTTATTCTGCTCTTTTATTTCGTGCTCTCTAAATACATTATATGTAGTCTGCGATGTCTATTGTTATTATTTATTATTTTTATTACGAAATCAACAACAGGTTATTTTGGAAGCCAAAAATTGCATAAATAGGATTAAATGCATGGCAATAAGACATAAGCAAAAACAATGTGTGTTGAAAATATACTTTATTTGCATTATCTACTATTAGTATTACTTGTGCATGTGTACATAATGTAACTGTATACCAACTTCATATGCCTTGGTAATAGTTATACCTTTTTGTTAATACTTTGATGTGTAATTATCCGAGCATGTAAATTTCAGCAATGCTACAGACATTTTTGTTTAATCGGTGCGGTAAAAATTAAATTTGGAGTTTGGCAAAACCAGACTCTTTTAGCATTATTTACATATTAATTTGGTCGGGACCACAGAAAATACTCTGTGGACACAGACTCTCTGTCAAAATTAGATGATTCGAGTTGCCACTGTATTTGGTTATAAATAATCACAATACGGATTTTTGGGGTAAAATTTTTTTTTGTACCAATATCTCTGCATCTGGCTTTCTGTAGTAATTTTTTGTAAAAATGTGTAGTCTATATATGCTGAAATAGGTATAATTTTTTTATTTTTATGTTTAAAAATAAGGTTTAAAATATTCTAGGGTTGTGGGAAAGTGACTTTTTGTTTAACAAAACCAAAAATAATATGTTGTTGGATTTCATGAAACTGAAAAGAACATGAAAAATAATATAATGACAACACAGCTTTAATGAATGTTTAGTGAAAATCTTAAAATTCCATAATTGTCAACTAAATACAGTCGACTTTCGATGTATCGTTATCACATGTATCGATAAACCGCATCCATCAACAATTTTTTGTCTTCCCAGCAAAATTCCAATGTAAATAATGTTAAAATTAACTGCTTGTATCGTTTATCGCATGGAGCATCGATCAAAGTATATTTTGGGTCCCTTCGCCTAATATTTCCAGCGACTATCCTTTTTACGTTGGTGGTTTATGCAAACGTCTAGTAACTGGATGTGAAATACGTCACGTGCGCCACCGTTCATAATTGCTCTGCGGCACGTGGTGCTGCGAGGGAGTCTAGCTTGCTACTTCTCCTGATGAGAGGGGAAGTGGTTACCCATAGCAATAAGGGTGGCAACTTAGTGTCCTCTTTCTCTCTCTCCCCCTTCTTTCTGCCTCTCTCAGCCACGCACCTTCCTTCTTCCCCTCACATGCCGTGTCCAGAGAGGGGAAGTTGTTGTCGAGTAAAAGATAAAGCACGTTCTCTCTCTCTCTCTCTCTCTCTCTCTCTCTCTCTCTCTCTCTCTCTCTCTCTCCCTCCCTCCCTCCCTCCCTCCCTCCCTCCCTCCCTCCCTCCCTCCCTCCCTCCCTCCCTCCCTCCCTCCCTCCCTCCCTCCCCCCCTCCCTCCCCCCACCCCTGGCATCAAAGCAAATAGAGTGCACCTGGTAAACGTAATTTTATCAAGATTATGCATCACTCAAAATAGTTGTACCTAACATGTATTTCAAAGAAAATGGTTTCACCTAAAAATGTTAAACATTTTAACGAGGAATTATTATTTGAAAGTATGATTTCTTTTGTAATTAAAGATGGTTTTTCTTTGTAAGGTTGGTGTTTTATTGTATCTGGCATAAAAGTAACATGTTTTTAAAACATAATATTTATTTAACTCAAGGGCAGCATCTTCATGAATAAAATTATATGCCCAGAAGCATATACTTGAACTCCCTTTGTCATCAAAAATTATTTGAACATCGAGCGACTTGCATTATAAATGTAAAATTCATTTTCAGTAACTTCTGTATGGAAATTGGAAGATTTATATTAATTTATTACAATTGACACATGTCTTTTGAATAAACTGATAAAATTTATGGTCCTATTCTACACCTGTTGCAGTCTGATAATGGGTAGGCATGTACCAAGCCCAGTGGAGTGTAACTTACGATAGGGAAAAACAGAGGAAGTGGTTTTGAATGATTAACTATCAGACAGTGAAGAAATCAATTAGAATTGCCTTATTTATTTATGTCTCAAAATTTCAAGTTTTCTTTGCAGTAAAATATAATTAATTACTTTAAAAGACAGACATTTGCTATGTGCGCAAGGTGTCGGCACTCAGCAAGTAGCGTCGTGGAACGGTAATTCTCCCGCCGCACCCCTCCCCCATCCAGCCGCTGTGAACACATGGCCCAATAGATAACTTCTCCGTGCCCTCTTAGCTGAACGAGTGGGCAGGGACATTCAAAGGTTAACTTGCATTCGGTTTCATATTATTTTCATTTTTTGAAGGTTTGAAAGTTTTAGGTCAGCTTGCATTTGGTGTCGGATTACAATCAAGTATATACTGTATTTTGAGACCTAATTTTTTATGTAAACAATTTTAGGTGCAGTGTTTTTTAACGTATTATTTACAATGATATTTTTTCTAAAATTCCCATTTTTATTGTGTTTATTAATACTATTAATTCCCAAAAGGGACCTTGAACCACTATATCTCAGGAGGGAATTCAGACTCCTCACCTCTTGGAATTAATTTAATTAATTTCTGCAAGAGGGAGTTACATCAAAGTTTTATTTCAAATGGTTTTGTAGAAGATTGTTAACGTATCATTTTTATAAGTAGGCATATCTGATTCGGCATCCAAGTAAAGAGTTGCGATTTTTTATTTATGTTTTGAATAAACAACTACAAAAAACTTTTTTGAGACTTTATGTTAACTGTAAAATTTTTCTTCTGTAACTTTTGACTTAAATCAGTTAATTTTGTTTTAATTTAAACTTAAATCAATTAATTTGCATGGATTTTAACTTCTAACTTTAATCAGTTAACTTTTTCTTACTCAAACTTGAACTTTAATCAGTTAGATTATTTTGTTAACTTTCCCTGCATTACTAAATTTTTGTAGATTGGCTGCTACAGTTTGTACTTTATTTGAAGTACATAATGACTTGCCAAATGTTGACTTACACATCATTTTTTAGTTTGTTGTGAAGTATGCAATAGTTTTACACTGGCACATTTGTTTAAATGGTGCTCCTGCTGTATGCTGTTCAAGTTCTCTGTCAGCTTGTTCTCTCGCATCATAGTTCCCTTGATCCTAAATTTTTTCAAAAAAAGTCTAGTTCAGGAAAAAGGTAATACAGTAGTGTTCAAAAGTTGATTGGGTGACCTCAGGGTCAAAAGTCACTACAGGTGTTGCCTCACATTTTGTACAGGTGTTGCCTCACATTTTGGATGCAAGGTTCTGGATTTTAATCTTTGCTATACCCAGGATGTGTGTGATGTAAATATAAGTCAAATTTAGCATGTAATTTGCCTCCTCCACCATTGTTGGGTGATGGTGTCACAGTGGCTAGAGTGCTTACCTCCCACCAAGGTGAACCGGGTTCAATTCCCTGCAGGGTCACTTCTGGATTTTCGCACGTGGAAATCGCACCAGACAATAGTGTTGACTGGTCTGTGGTTTCACCTTCCTTATATTGCAGCACAGCTCCATACTCACAGTGCTTCACCGTCATAGACTCTCAAGACCAGTGGTGGCTGGTGACTTTTGAAACTGGGAAGGTTGGAGCGATCCAAACTCAGATGATTACAAATAGCATTTTTTTAAATAGGCACAGTGATAAGTGCTTTTTTGAAGAAAAATTTATCATCGCTCGATTTGTAATGGTCATCATACTGTGGCCACTGGTCCAGAGTTAATCACTAGCACAGGTATTTGTTTATTTTAAGTTTGTGTAGGTTATATGCCTTCCAACCAGTACCTACGTGGTGTGGTACATCACATAGAGACGAGAGATAAGATGATAATAATACTAGTTCTACTATACTAATGTTGGTAACTTAAATATACTAAAACATATATTTTTATAAACCAGTACGATTTTACATACAATGCATACAAAAAACCTGTCAAATTTAAATTAGAGGATGAAAGTGGCATATCTTAATTAATATATTTGCAAACAAAATACATTCTTCAGCCAGTACATGCTATCTAACTGGCAGTGAATATTCTCCTTACCAATCACTGAAAATTTTATAGCTTTCTTTATATGTTGTAAACGGGTTTGATGTATTTTAACTTGTCTCACAAATGTTTCAAATCTTTAACCCATTGACAATCCACGCAAGCTCATTAGGCTTCACTATCAAAAAAATTAAACAAAACAATGCATTTCTAACTTCACACCTGCATAGCCATTCCGTGAAATTGTATGTACTTATATTGAATTTTTGCGTATATGAACCAATGCGTTTACCACCTTGGCTTTGCTGTTTTTTTATATTTAACTGTAACCTTGCTGGTCCCAAATTCTTAAGCTCTGGTTTATACTCGTAATTCAAATTCTTGTTGTAATAAGGTTTAAAATGTTACTCGCAGAATTATCCATTATTTACAAGTTTACACAACACGACATTAACAACAATTCAACCCTGCGTCTGACCAATGCTCATGGCTCATCGTAAACACCAAACTTATTCAGTAATATTACACACTATATTTGATGCTCACACGAGTTTGAACAATATCTGTAAATAAAAACTATTCAAAATAAATACAAGCATTGTTATGAAATGTGTTTAACAACTGTAAAAGAGCGGAGCGCGAAAGTGTGCCTACAAAACATGTATATAACTGTAGAACACATTCTGTTAAACAGTGGAAATCAAAGTTTCAGTATTGGTAGCCTTGTCAAGTTCCAGGAAACGTTTTTTGTGTGAGAGTAGGGGCACGCCCTGCTCTCTCTCTGATTTACAGCATGTGATTGGCTGAAAAGGGACAAACCTCTGAAGTCTTCCCTCCCTCCCGTAGCACCCCTAGTCCTTTGTTATGGTCATCTCTCTACTCGCTCCACCCACTTCGGGGTGAAGAATCTGTAGCTTAACCACTCGACTTTCCAAAAACATTTCTCTCGTGACAAGAGTTGTCCATCTCAAAAACATTGACTGCGAAATAACCTCTGTATTCGTACGCAGTATTATTTTCTGAGTAACAGATAAGTAGAGGTCTGCATTCTAAGATTTTGTTCGGGGGGCTACGAATCATAGCCCTTCCTCAGCAGCCACCACTGCTCAGACCCTGATGTTAAGAGCTGCTCAAACTTTTCCAATCCTCCACCCTCACTAAGTAGTTTACAGTTATACAGTTATAGAATCAGGATTGTTGGCCAAGCTGAAACAAAAGTTATAAAGCAGCTGACTGGTATGTTGTTGTGTAGGTATGTCTCCGCTGAGCTTGGAGATGTTCAAGCGTATGGACGTGTTCTTGGGGCCCCAGCTGACTGCACTGGTGTCGGACGTGGCAGAGCAGTGCAACAAGCAGGCCAGTGCCAGCACTAGCCCCACGGACCCGGGCCCTCGCTTTGTCTACTTCAACCAGTTGAACCTGGCGCAGAAGAGCACTGTGCACCTCGATGGCCGCCGCTGCGGGAATGTGGGTGTGTCCCTTGAGGTGCTGCGCCTCCTTGCGGACATCAATGCTGACAAGAGCAGGTCTGACTGGTGTATGCTGTTCATGATTAATTGAGCACTTTTGAACTCTACCTTTGAAAAATTTCGCTGCCACTATAGTCCATTCATGGTTACTGCCAACTTTTCTGAAGCACTGCTAAAGTTCTATGTTCAGGCTATTCCTCTATTTCATGCAAACAAATCTTAACCAAGTGTAGAAAATTACACCAAAGGGACAATGCACCATATATGTGTGCAATCAGTTAAGTAATATTGTGCATGATAACTATTTCTTCTGAGGCATTACTAGAACACCTACCATATTTTGGCATGTATAGGCCGCACATTTTACAAAAAAATTACTACAAAAATGGGGTGCTGCTTATTTACGAAATATTGGCGTTAAACCCCCTCCCCCCGTAACATGTTCAGAAATTTTTGAACATAAAGAACACTTTAATGTTTTAACTTATTTTCTAAGGATGTGAAGAAAATAAGAGCAAATAAATAGCTCATCATTTACGCATAAAAAAAAACTTTTGAGGACGGGCCACATATAATGTAAAGAAACATCAGAGTGTCCACCCATAGGGTAAATAGGGAAAATTCAGGGACTTTCATGTGACAGAGAAAAGTCCAGGGTAATGTCAGGAAATTTTCACGTTGGTCAGAGAAAGTGTAAATAATTTGTTACTCTACAAAACTTGTTAATTGTGTGAATACAGGGTAATGTAATTATAAGAACATGCAAGTTAGAAATTTCAATTTTTTAATTTGTGAACTGGTAATAATACATTTTTTGCCAAGTCATATAGGGTCTGTACAAAATAAATTATTTTTGTGTGAAGTTGATAGTGTATGTGGCAATAAATATAGATGGGTTGAATAAAATATTGGCCCTGCATGCTTTGTTCATTGCAACAAAATTTATCTCTGCTTCATTGATAGTATTTTGTTCTGTCAGTAGTGGGAAAAATTTGGTATTGGATGGTTTCGGCCCTGAACTTAGATCAGAGAAAATGATGAGATTCTGCACGGAAAACAGGGAAAAGTCAGGGAATTCCAAAATGAAATTTCAGTGGAAACACTGAAACATACTCGCTTAGCCACCATCTTCAGACCATCACCTTCTTCTCTTCATGTGTTCTTGTGCATACACACCGAGCGAGGTGGCGCAGTGGTAACTCACTGGACTCGCATTCGGGAGGACCTGGGTTCAATTCCTGGTCCGACTGTCCTGATTTTGGTTTTCCAGAGTTTCCCTAAATCACTCCAGGCTAATGCTGGGGTAGGTCCCTAACAAAGGCCATGGCCGATTCCTCCCATGCCTTACCCAATCCCTCTTCCCTGTGCAACTTGCACCGTCTCTAATGACCTCGCTATCGACGAGGCTTTAAGCCCACTTACCTGCCTATCTTGTGCATACAGCACAACTTTTAACTTGAAGTTCGCCCAGGGCCGTATTTAGGATGTGTGGATCCCTAGGCTGAACCTGTGGTGCTGGCCCCCTAGTAAAACGGGGGGTCCGGGGGCTGTCCCCCTGAAATATTTTGAAATTTTACCTGCAAAAAACACATTTTAGAGAAATTTTCTAACTAAAAACCTACAAAGAAACATTTAAATTTTATTATTAAATTGTAGAAAATTTTACTATACTGTATTTAGAAGTTAATGAATTGATGAGATGAAAATGAAAAGAATTTAAAATCATTAAGGTATTCAATGCTTTTTATTAACATTGCTATGAACACCTATATTACAAAAAGAACACAAAGATGAAATTCATGTCTATGTTGCCAATATGTAGATATCAGTAATCAACTTTAAAAATAGTCAGGCAAATGCACATATAAAAAAGAAGGAATGTAACAAACAAGCAAATTTTACTTATATTTGATTCAAATAGAGTACTTTCCTAAACAATAGACTAAGAGTGAAAGTGAAGTGTCAAATAATTTGAAATAAATTGCATAGAAATGCATTGATACAAAATATTGTACAGTAGGGTATATGTTATTTAAAATTGAAACTAGATACTTCGCCTTTTCCCTAGGTATCTGTATCGGGCTTGGTATCTGGCCAATACTTAGTATCGGTTGTAGGCAATGAAGTCAGATTATTACTTTCTTTAGGTGCAAAAATTACAGTATTTCGGTTTGTATACGCCCGCACATTGAAACAAAAATAAAAATAAGAACAAATATCTTATTTACTCTTATATAGTACATCCTTTTTTTTCGAAAATTAATGAAAGAATTTCTTTGGTGTACATTATACATGGAAAAAATAAGGGAAGGGGGAGTGGTAGCCATAAATTGTCCGGGGATGTTGAGGGAAGTAGTGGGACTATCTGTTGTCTCATCTCTCCCTTCTCTCTTTCTCTCTCAGGGACCCTTCAGTTACGTGTAGGTCGAAACTCTGCTCCCCCCCCCCCCCCCCCCCGCGCAATATCCTACCACATAACAAAATCCTGTCATGCCAAACCAGAGCTCTGTGACGTGTTTACCCCCCCCCCCCCCCCCCCAATTCAAATAACTCCCAGGTGTTGAGTTGTTGCTGGTCGATAATTCTCCCAAGCCCTCTTTTTTTCCATGGCAGAGGCTAGTGAGCTTTGTTGGAGCCATATTTTGGAAGAGCCGGGGGGGGGGGGGGGGGGGACAAGGAGGCCCCTTTTTTTTAGATAAGGGTAGTGTGACATTCTAGCACTACAAAAAAAAAAGATAGTTTGTCAGTGCTAAAAGGAGAAAGGAGAAAAAAGAAAAACGAAGCTGGAAATTTTGAGTGATAGGAGCTGGAGGTTTCCGGAATTTTTTTTATTTTGGCTTTTTGCACTCAAGTTACTTAAGTAAAGTATTTTCCAAACATATCGCAATCACTACACATCAATGTAAAAAAGAATAATTTGTTCCGTACTTACTAATAGAGTAACACAAATTTTTGGTGCAATTTTATTACAAAAAAAATTTTCCTGGTACTTGTTGCAAAAATCATGGCGCACACTATACACAAGTAAATACAGTATGCATCACTTAAAATAGTTGCACCTAACATCACTTGTATTTCAAAGCAAATGGTTTCACCTAAAAATATTATGCAAAACATTTTAATGAGAAATTATTAATCGTAAAGATGTTTTCTTTTGTGTTTAAAGGTGGTTTTATCTGGTAAGGTTGGTGTTTCATTGTATCTGGCGTAAAATTAACATGACTTTAAAACGTAATATTTATTTAACTCAAAGAGCAGCATCTGTGAATAAAATTATATGCCCAAAAGCATATACTCTACCACTTGTCAGCAAAAAATTGTTTGAACATCGAGCGACTGTATTATAAGTGTTCATTTTCAGTAACATCTTGCGGGGAAATCTGAGGATTTATATTAATTTATTTCAATATACACATATCTGTGAATAAACTGATAATATGCAAGTGCCTATTCAACACCTTTTGCCGTCTAATAATGGGTAGGTAAGCACCGAGTCGAGTGCAGCTTAACTCATGACGGAATATCAGAGGACATAATTATGAATGATTAATTATTAAAGAGAGTGAAGAAATCAATTATAATTGCCTCATTTGTGTCTCAAAATTACAAGTTTTCTTTGCAGTAAAATATGATTAATTACTTTAAAAGACATTTGCCACGCGTGCAAAGTGTCGCCACCATCGTAAACCAACAGACTTGAAACTGCCCGATTGATAACTTCTCCTTGCGCTCTTAGCTGATAGTGCGTGCAGGACATTTAACATTTGACATGCATTTGGTGTTTTATTATTTGTATTTTCAGAAGGTTTGAAAGTTTGAGGTCAGCTTGCGTTTTGTGTCGGATTACAATAAATTATATACAGTATTTTAAGACATTATTTTCTTTATTTAAATAAGACTAGGAGAAATGTTTTTAATGTATTATTAACAGTAATACTTATTTATAAAATTCAGTCGAAGGGCATTGGTATCTGTTTTTGGAATTGAGGTATTGGAATCGAAAAACATGGTATCGCAACAACTCTAATTGAAACCTCATTTACCTACAATTTTTCAAACAACTGTGTGTACAATTTACTACAAAATTTTAGTTACTACATATATCTTAACTTGGAAATGGCTTATTGGCTAATTGGTTTGCACCTACACTTCATACTAATGAAGCTGCTTATAATATCTTCATACCTTAGCTGTCTTAAAATATCACTTTCAGTGCTGAACTAAGCCAATATGTTGAACATGTCTTCTAACATGGAGGTTCGAAGCCTGTTCTTGTTCAACTTTGATGACCTTTCTCCACTGCTGTTTGTGACCATAAGTGATAATTACATTCTTAGAGCGACCTCGATATTAGGAAAACAAACTTTGATGTTTTTTTCTAGGATGATTTTATTCAGCCACCTCTCCTGACTAATGACTTTTACGTTTTATTTTTTTTTATTTTATAATAATCTTCTTGAAACTTTGGTAAAAAGCGTTGAACTGAATCAGTTCATGTCCCAATTGGTTGTCTAAGTCATTGTTATATGTTTCTACTAAATTTTGAGCTGCTGCAATATCTCTTCATTAGTATGTGTATCCAATTTTTTGAGAAATGTAGAACAGGTATCAACTAGTTTGTTTGCCTTTGTCGCAATGAATATTCAAATAGATATTATGACAGGAAGGAAATTGATTCGGTCAGCTCAACTTCTGGTGCTTGGACACAGTCAAGAGGTGTTAAACGCATATTTTGCTTTTGCACTGTGTTTCACTTTCATACTCAGTGCAATCAGCTAACTCAGCAGCTTTCACCTCATGTTCTTCAAAACTATACCGTTTTGATCCTATGAAGCTTGTTAGCGATGTCAGTGCTGAGGTGGTTGTGTTCACTTCCAATCTAGGGTTCTGCATAGTTTCACTAGTTTTGTTTGCTTGAAAGATATCATCCCAAAATACTGTGTAGAGCCCCGTTTCCATTACTGTCATTTTGTTATGCAAACTTAGAGCGGTAACACGTGATTTTCCTGAATCTTCTTTATCCTCTGAAATTTGAAAAGGTGAATTTTTAATTTTTTTATAGCTTTGCAAGAGGGCTTTTGTAGCATCTGCTTGGTATGACTGAGGGCCATGGTGGCTGAGCAGTTAGCCTGTGCGCCTCCCTCCTAGACGAACCATTTTCATTCCCCAGTCAGGTCACCGGATTTTCTCAAGTGGGAATTGTGCCGGACGATACCATTGGTTGGCTGGTTTTCTCGGGGATCTCTCGTTTGCCCCGACCTTTCATTCTGACACCACTCCTTACTCACCTCAATCACTCTCATTGGCTCTCAAGACCTCACTGTTAAGAGTCTTCCAATCTCTTCACTCACTCACTTGGCATGACCAATGTGTTATTGTTTTCCTTTTTTAGCACGGGAATAGGTTTGTCAGTTTTGAGGCTAAAAAATAAAAATATACATAAAGTTCTTTCAAAAATTCAAAGAAGCTTACAGCACTCAGACAGCACTCGGCAACAGCCTGTACTACTAGATTGATGAGTGCCCAGCGCAAGGTACCCATGCTACTAAACTAGTTTTAACCCTTGAATGTCAGTGTTCTTCCTGCTCATTGAAGAAGCGCTATCATAAGACTGACCATGGCAGTTCATAATGTCAATGTGATTCATTTTCAAAAATATGCTCAAGCCTTGAAACATTTCTTTAGCTTTGTGGCTCTGGTTAGGCATGAATGTTACAAATATTTCAACAGGGATGTGTTCCTCTAAATATCTGAAAATAAAAGTAAGCTGATCAACGAGACCTTCGTCTGGAGTTGAGTCTAATGATATGGAATAGTACTTTGACTGCATAATTCGGTAGATAACCTAATTGAAAACTCATTTGCCAATTAGCTGCACAACTTCCTCGCAAATTGTTGATGATAGGTAGTTTGTGTGACCACTTCCGCAGTTTTGTTAGTTCTTTACGTGATTGCTTAAAAAGTGGTCATACTCTGCTATAAGTTCGAATAGTCCTAGGTAGTTACCATTTCTCGTTGACTCAAGGGTCTGATTTTCACCTCTAAATCCTAGACCTATTTCATTGATGAAAACTATGACACTTATCAATCTTCTGAGAACTTCTCGTCAATATTTTGCTACATCTTCTACTTTCTGTGTCAGTTCTTGATCACTACAACCCACTTCTTTAAGAGCGTCCTGCAAAATCAATTATAGCATTCAGGTGGTGTTTAGAAGTTTTGTGTTCAACCAGACGTGTAGCAGTATTTTTCCAATCACAGCCACCACCATGAGTAATTTGTGAGCGTGTTTGGAAGAAAATTTTGCATACATAGCAGTAGACATGTCCAATGCTTAGAGAAAAACAGAGCCATGAATGTTTTATGGTTTCACCATCCCATGTTTTCTGCTAAAAAAAAAACGTTTTTGGTTTTTTCTTGTAAAACTTCTATCACTTTGCTTGAAAGATTTACCGTCAAATAGATTACCATCACAATTTTGAAGTGCTGTGGAGCCCATTATATGCAGTAATCTATATTACCTGATGTCATAAACTCCAGCCACAATCCAATGTCATTTTCCAAGCAAACATTTTCACTTAAATCAGGTTCAAGGGAAACCGCGGGTCCTGTTGATGTCGTAGACTCTGAAACCCCTGGTGCTGGTAATGTCTCGGAAACCTCTGCTGGAATTTCTGGAACCTAAAAAATATATATAAATTATTACATTTTAATTTAGAGTGAATGAATAGATCAGAATTTGTATAATCATTGAAAAGAGACATTATAGGTTTGTAAAAAGTTAGCCACTTGTCATAATTGCTTACAATAGTGTTTAAACCACAGGGAAATTGTCCAAATAAGAACAAAGGGACAATAAGCATGATAGCATTAAGAGTAGTTAACTACCTTCCATAATTAAGAAATTAATTATGATATTGTAACAAATTAATTATGAACACCGCGCTGTACAAATTGTGCTATAATTTGGTGGAAAAAAATTGAATTACTTGAAGCTTGTATTATTGTCACATTGTCAATGTATTATTTATAAAAATAATTGCTAAAATATTTTAATTGAATAAATAATGATAGTTGAAGTGATGAAGTTTGCATCAGTTTGTATTAAAATATGTACTTTTACAAGTTGTACAGTACAACTACAATTATATCTACAGTTTTAAGTTTATCAATCACCAATCTAAAGCTAAAATAAATGTAAACTAGAAACAGTTCTTTAGAACAGCCAATTTTACAAAAACAACTTTTGCATGTTTTTTAACAATAATAATAATATTAAATTTTTTTTCAGAAATTTGTATAAGTAATAAAGGGATGCAATTTCGGCCTAGGCACTCAGTAACTTGTATAGTAATATTTTTATTGAACTTACCACTTCGCAGTCTTCAAAGTTCTGAGACTGACTTGAGCTGGCACGTGAACGTGTAACATCATCATTGTTTTTTGGAGCAGCAGATGAACTTGGCTTAAACTTCATTTAATTGGTCAGACGTCGTGACTTAGCAACAACTTCTTCATTCTTCATTTCTTTCTCTTTTGCAAGCTTTCATTTGGCACTTCTGCTTCTAAATTCTTCTTTCTTTTTATGGTGATAAGGTTGTTTTTTGTGGCGGTCCATAGTACTAGATTACATGGAAAATATAAAAAACAATTTACTACAGTGATAGCTTTACTTTGTTGTTATGAAAAAGTTCTAATAACAGCATGTGACGCCATCGGGTGAGACACGAGACGAACAATGACACAATTTACTTACTGCAGGTGGGCGCCAGTGGTGCTTCCCATACACTGCACTATGAGACTTAGGGTTCTCAGGGATGCTGTGGGTTCTGTGTGTCCATCTCACCTGAGCGTACTTACAAAACACTGGTCATTACTAAACATTTAACACTGAAAAAGATGGGAAATGGCTGGTTTGTTGCTAAATAGAAACGTATTTTGTGCACTGGTAGAATTGCTTTTATTTTACCACTCTTACATATTGTGCCAGAAAATAATTTAATTATTTACTTTGGACGTTTCTAGCTAACTCCGTTGGGTTTTTCCCCAACTCGTAATTACTCTAGCGCACTCCTAGATAGATGATTTTCTCTGATGTTTGAGAACACAGCCCCCACAAGGAAAGGGGTCTACAGCCGCTAGGATGGACTGCAGATTTTTCCTGGGGAAAGGACACAGAGAATTACAAATAAGCACTAACACGTGTGATTACTGATGTCACTAACGCATACTCGTAGGGGACGCGCCTTCCAACCACGTGGTGTGTGTGGTGACTGTCTATACATTTAACAGGCTAGGACAAAAATAATGTCACCATTCAAATAACACAAATATTGATGAGAAAACTTGGGACACAATATGAACAGTCACAATAAGCACACATATGCGTGAAAGCATTCTTACATGGTGCAGATGCTGCTGGATGAAGCTCTTAGTGGGCCATGTGGTGCAGGTGGAATGGCAATATTTCAGTGAAATTCATAGAAATTCAGTCGGGCAAAACTACGGCGCTCTTCAGAAAATTATTCTGATTGCATTTCAAACAATCAAGCGTTGCTAGTGCAGCTGATGGCAGAAATATCCCAGTAAGCGATTGACTGCGTGGTCGGTTACAAAACATCAATCCTGACAAAATTACAAGAACCCTTTTAATGAAACAATGCATACTACCCTGAGAAAATTATCGCGCACGAGAAATTATCAGCACTTACGTGTGCCACTTCTACACCTTTTATAATACGACTCCGACTCATCGCCTAGGAGTATTGCTTCAATTTCCACAGATGTGAACAACACGTTGTCTACCCCTACAGGCAATGTGAACTTCTGTGTTTTTCTTCTCACCTGGAAGGCACGCATCCCGGCAGGCATGCCCCCACCCCCTGCACTCGACGCCAACAAGCTGCCCAGACCTCGGGCACGGCCACGAGCAGACCCGTCGAGGCACGAAGCCAGAACCGTTGATGAGATAATTCTCACGCCACTCAGGGCTGGAGGACGTCACGACTCCACCGCTCCCCTCACTGGCAGCCTACAAGCTACCACTATCAACCCGGCGACATACAAACACAAACTTTCTTCTTTTAACTTGATTTGTCTCCTCTAGGCACCTTTAAGTAGTTAACTGTAACTCTTATTTTCGTCTAGAGTTGGCTTTGCCCGTTTATTTAGAACCAGGTCACCTACACCGGGAACCACACAGTTACCTTCAGTTATCCTCGACTTGGTTGTAGGTAGCACAGGTCACGGGTCTATTGAACTTTCAATAAACACACGTTGCTTTCTACTTGCCACTTTTATTTCCAGGGTATATATCTGTATTCACAGTTGGAGGAAGATTACACTGTGCACTACCAACGGAATCCAGGGAAGTTATTAAACAGAACTAAAACATACACATTAGATGGCTACCTATTTCTTCCCATCAAACACCCAGCACTATTAGTACTTGTGGGGAAGAAACAGTAATGCCCTAACCACTAGTAATACCTTCACACCAGGAGGTACGACACACTCGCACTATTAGTGCGCGGTGACGGTGACCTGCAGTACTGCCAGGTATTCTTAGTGGACACACAACCAGTAGAGGCTTGGCGTGACTCTGGTTCAACGTCTCTTATCAGTCCGCCTACGGTGGGGGATCAGTACGGGGACTTATCGAGCCGGCGGACAAGTCACTATTGGGGTACACTGATAGTATTTCCATTTCAGTGCACTGTGTGATTTATAGAACTGTTACCATATGCCTTATGAGAGAAGGAGTGGTAGTAGATGTAGAGAACAATACCTGGCTCACCCTTCTGCCTGGCCGAGGATAGTATCACCCTATTCTACGCAGGATAGACAGGCGGAATGGGTCCGTGCTGCCAAATTCAGACGTCAAGTAGTCATACCTGCGCTGATAATATTGAGTTTCCACGATGTGTCCGTACCAACTACAAGTATCACCCTGTTGTCTAGGGCTTCTTAACCGGAGTGGACGTTCCCCTAGGTTGGGACAACTTGGTCTTCTGGACGAAAGAAGCACGACTTTGGAACATTCGTACAGGCATTCACCCCGCTTAAGACTAAACTTATCTCAACTACCTAACTAGAGGTGAGAGTGTATCAGAACTAGCCAACACTCCTTGCCTCATCCCCGCTAAATAAGTCGCTTTTGGTCTAGCGTGTAAAATCTGTAACTACCGTGTCCAGTCAGTCCAATTGGATACGCATCAAGAGATTTTCTGACGCCCAACGTGGAGCGTCAGACGAATAACTTTGCACAGTGAGAGGCACGAATAGACCAACCATACCCCGAGAGCTAAGGGTCAGTATGATTAAACAAGCAAACTTCGGGGAGTCCTTTAAACACCCCGAGGCACCCTTAACCATGACCATGTCAGATGCAGAGGCCAACGCCGTCACCGATGAACACCCTGACAATGACGACGACGTATTTAACGTACCTTGTAGCTATGCCGACTGCACAGGCAATGGCACCCTAAGAGTCAAGTGCACCTACTGCACAAAACTCTTCCATTATGCCTGTATAGGCTAGCCCGAAAATACCAGGGTTACTGATGGCTTAGAGTATCGCTGTACAGCATGCCGATAACAGCCCACGAGCTTCTGTAATGCGGTAACATGCCCTGGTCGGGGCTTAAACCGTATCAGGTGCACCAAAAGTAGTGAGCCCTACCACCATCTGTGTATAGGGTGGCCCAACGAGTGCATCTCCCTGCCCGGAATGGCCTACCAGTGTGAAAGATGTTCGAGGAAACACATCTCTTTCTCCTGCCGATCCAGGCCTTCCCGAATATACATCCAACCGGGAAACGCACCTGACCAGCTATGGGTAGAGACGATGAGATACAAATAACGGATTTTTCAGGCCACCCGCACAAGGACCCCATCGTATTCACTCAGGAGTGCGAGAAGGAATTTAAGGAAACAAATATGCCGCCAAAACAATGGGTTGACTGGGCTGAGCTACATTTAAAGGGCATCACCCTCACCTGGTGGGAGCATCACGGGGAATTCTTAACAGATTGGAAACAGTTCTGCGGCCGCATAGCAACGGAATTTACGGGCGAGGAAGTGTTGGCTAGGCTAACCACCCAGTTCTACAGCCAGACCCAGGTACTCGACGAGGAAACGGAAATCTTCATACAAAGAAAAGAGCAAATGTTCCAACGAGTATTTGTAGGTGTCAGTGAGGCTACCGCTGTTCACTCAATCGGGCGCATGTTACTGCCAAGTCTCTGTAACGTACTCTTGACAGCGAACCCTACAACTGTTGATGATTTGGTCAACCGAGCTCGAGAAGCTGAGCAGAATTTCGCCGCTCAGGCGAGCCTTGAGAAACCTGTTTCCACCAGGGCCCCCACGTGCCAACGCCATCCGTGGTGCCTCCTAAAGGCATAACAACCACAACCCCACACATGGCCTTTGTACCCAAATGCTGGTTCTGCCCGGAGAATCATCGGAAAAAAGACTGTCCGCGGAAACCAGAGGGAGCCATTGCTCCACCCAACCGAGTGGGCAACACGTCAGCAAATATCCTGCAGCTACCAGCTAGCAAACCAACTCCAGAAACCAAGCCAGGAAATGCCGATGCTGGGGTACAAAGCAGGCCACCAACCCCATTTACAAGGGAGTGGTAAGAATGGTGCAACCCGATGCTACTCTGGAATTAACTGGCTGGATTACCTTGGATATAAGCATCCAAAATATCATCACTCCAACAGAATTAATTGTTTCGCCAACTATGTCCAAATCCATTATACTAAGATGTCCATGGCTTATACACCATCAATTTATTCTCGATCACGGTCAACGTAAAGCATACTTGGGAGAAACCAACTGCATTACTGTCAATTGGGATCAAAACCCAGACGACATCTAGCTAATGCACATTGATCCAATGAGCATTAATCATGAACTCGAAGGACCAGAGTTCTTGCAATTAAAAGCCATCCTAGATAAGCACGCCCGTTCTTCGGACAAGGACGACTTCTACGGCAAACCCGCTCAATTCAGCATGAAACATGGCCTACCACTGACGTACCAGTCGACAGCAGGCTAAACAGTATGTCTACCTGCCGACGTGACCTCATCATGGAGCAGGTTAACGACATGAAGAACCAGGGGGATAGTAGGGTCGTCGAATTCTCCGTACAATTCACGCGTCGTACTTGTACCAAAAAAAGACAGCAAATTGCGATTTTGTGTGAATTACAAATCGTTAAATGAAGTCACCCATCCAATTGCTTCCCCAGCTATCGACTTGTCTCATACCCTTCGAGACATGGAGTCTAGATACTGGCAGATTGCTGTCCATCCAGACAGTCGAAAGTATACGTCTTTTACGACACCTGAGAGCGAAACCTTACAATTACAGGTCATGCCTTTCGGCATGAAAAACACCCCCGCAACGTTCCAGCAATTAATGTCGTCGGAAGTACTGACAGGATACATTGGCTAGTTTTGCTTCACTTATCTCGATGATGTAATAATATACTCCAATAACTGGGCGGAACATCTAGGCCATCTACAAGTATTGGAAAGGCTCGAATTACATGGGATGACTTGTAAGCTATCGAAAAGCTTCTTCAGCAAGACATAGATTGATTATCTGGGACACGTCATCTTGCCCAAGGGAAACGTCCCCCAAAACAATTCAATACGCGAGATTGAAGATGCGGAAGAACCTCGGAATAAGCTGCAACTACGATGGTATCTGACTCTGTGACCAAGCGACTGGCTGTAGGAAAGCGAGCCCACTGAGATACCTCAGTCTGAGGATATCCGGCTAGCAGCTCTAACACGAACCACGCATGCCCAGAGAGCTCAAAATACTTATATTTCGAAGGAATATCCCCAACCAAAGACAGGGGTAAGAGAGTTCAACCTGAGGGAAGCCGTCCTCTTACGAAGGATTGCGAGACTTTGTTTTAAACATTGCAGAATACATGGCACTCCTACACCATCTTCTCGAGACAGACACCCATTGGCAATGGGGTCCGGAACAATGAGCGTTTTCTGACTTGAAGAACAGCTTCAAGAATATTCACCAACTCCATCGGCCACAAGGGGACAAACCCTTAATACTGCAAACAGATGTGGGCACAGCATTATACCAGCAAGACGCAGGAAAACAACCCCAGGTGATGTATGCGTCAAACTGCTTAAATGAAACCGAGCAGCGCTACCATATTAATGAGCAGGAGTGTGTGGCAGTTTCTGAGCAATGAAGAAGTATAGATATTACCTCGAAGGGCAACACTTCATTCTGCAAACTGACGCAAAAGCCCTCCAATGTCTAAATGAGTCCCGGAATTCGAAGGCCAAGCTCGGCCAGTGGGAAATGTTCCTTACGGAGTTCTACTTCGAAGTCCAACACTGCCCAGGTAAACTAAACGATCTGCCAGACTCCCTGTCTCGTGCCTCGACATTGGAGGAGAAAGTTTAAGAGAAGGAGGAAGAGAAAATGTCCCCCCCCCCCCCCCAACCACCCACGTAGATCGAAAGAAGTCCGGAAGAGCAAATCCGACTCCTCCAACTACAGATAACCCGACACCAAGTTACCCTAAGCCAACAGGAGGATCCCGATATCTAATACAGGAACAGCCCCAACGTTACGCCCTACAACACATTGTATGGATAAGCAGCGGGCAACCCAATACACCGTGGAAGATCTGGGTGCCACCGCAACTACGAGCAGATATATGCAGACACAATTACGACCATCCCCAAGCTGGTCACCCGGGTACGAGGAAGACCCTGTTGAACATCAAAACCCGCTACAATTGGGACGGAATAAGCCGCAATGTCTGGCAGTACGTTAGCAACTGCATCACTTGCTGCCATAGCAAAGCAAACCCGGTTCCCTCTCCCACTGCAAAACCATGGAGACCCAAGATGGCCTGGACCCACATCGCCGCTGATCTGATGGGCCAATATCCTCGGAGTACTAAGGGAAACCGCTATCTCCTTGTGGTAACCGACCAATTCTCCGGGTGGGTAGAGGCATTCCCTCTACCCAGCCAAGAAACCAACCCCACCGTCCTGAATATGAAGCGGAGATTTCCGCACGATGGTGCTACTCGAAAGCCATATTGGCCGACAATGGCACCCAGTTTACTAGCTGTCAATGGCAAACAGCCTGTCAAGAGTAGGGAGTAGAAACCTCAACTACCCCCCCACCCCCAACTCTATAAGCCAACCCCACTGAACAGAGGAACCAGGAGATCAAGAAGTGCCTCTGTATCATTGTGGTTAATTACGACAAACACTGGGATAAACACATCCCCACCATACTGTTTTCCCCTCGACGCCATACTAACGAGGCCGCCGACACCAGCCCGACCGTCCTACTTCTGGAACAATCCATGCGCCGACCAAGCGACTGGCTGTAGGAAAGCGAGCCCACTGAGATACCTCAGTCTGAGGATATCCGGCTAGCAGCTCTAACACGAACCACGCATGCCCAGAGAGCTCAAAATACTTATATTTCGAAGGAATATCCCCAACCAAAGACAGGGGTAAGAGAGTTCAACCTGAGGGAAGCCGTCCTCTTACGAAATCACCCACTCAGTAAGGCCAGCAACCAATTCAGCGCTGGCGTCGCTGACAAATAGGATGGACCGTACCGTATAGTAGGCAAACGTGATAACGTTTACTGGGCCAAGGATATACGCGGGCAAATTCGTAAGGCCACCAACGGTCAGATACAACCATACCCAGGGGACATGCGAACACTTGGGGACAGCGACACTGAAGGGGATACGTCTGGCCAATCGGAAGATGAAGATGAACATCCACTCAAGAGCATAGTACCTGATACCAAGCCAGGATCTTCAACGAGACCCGAACCAACGCCCATCGTGGTTGAACGGGCATCTAGTTATATCACACAGTAGAAACCAGATGTTGAACAACGTCAAGGAGCATTTTCCATAAGATCAATGCCCTTGACACCATGCAGCTACGCCGATAAATTAGCAGCCGCGAGATCCAGCTGCTCTGAATTATCGTGGCGGAGTCCCCGCGACAGAGAACCCAGTCAAACACTCCATCAATCAAGCCGCATCAATGAGCGATCGGAAGTACCTTTGGTGAGGAGGCTAGGAATCACCCAGGCGCCTATCTCCCCACCTAGTACAACTACGGAACCGGAAGTCACGGCAGTCCCAGCTTCAGAGAGGTTTTCATCAGACGACAAAGTACATGACGCCATTAGACCACCGGAACCTGAAACGTCAAGCTCAGTCGAGAGCGCCCCACTTCAACCACCTGCTACGCAATTAGACCCACTTATCGAGACGTCGAGCCGGAAGTGCTCCTCCTCAAGAACCTGCCACGCAGGATCTCCTGCAACCAGGGATGTTGAGCTTCAACAAGAGTGCTCCACCTCAATCACCTGCCACGCAGGTAGACCCGTTTATCGGGATGTCGAGCTGCCACACTGGAAGTGCTCCGCCTATGACGTCGAGCTCAGACAAGAGTGCTCCATCCCAGCCTCCTGTTACACAGGAAACTCCGCTACCCGGGGCGTCGAGCTGCAACAGATGTGCTCCGTCCCCAGGTCTTGTGATCCGTCCCCAGGTCTTGTGACGCAGGAATACCTGCAGATCCGTACGTTGAGCTGTCACGTTGGAAGTGCTCCACCCTGCCATCTTACTACACGAGAAGCTGCACCCGTTGAGACCATTGATGCCACCCATGACCCCTCAACAGGCACATCACCCACAGTGGAGGCTGACGTAAACTTCCCCTCCACTGCCTCGCCACAGGACCTGACTACCAAGACCGTCGATGCCGCTCACGACCTGGAACCACGACGAGCTGTGCTGCTTGCAGTCGGGGTGGAGAACTTCCTCCCCCGCACTGCCCCGTCAGAGAAACATTATGTGTCCGTACCAACTACAAGTATCACCCTGTTGTCTACAGCTTCTTAACTGGAGTGGATGTTCGCCTAGGTTAGGACAACTTTGTCTTCTGGAAGAAAGAAGCACGACTTTGGAACATTCATGCAGGCATTCACCCCGCTTAAGACTAAACGTACCTCAACTACCTAACTAGAGGTGAGAGAGTATCAGAACTAGCCAACACTCCTGTCCTCATCCCCTCTACCTAAGTGGATTTTGGTCTAGTGAGTCAAATCTGTAACTACAGTGTCCAGTCAGTCTAATCGGACTCACGTCAACACGAACATTTTAAGCAAGATGATTGCGTAACACAGACAACCACGTGGTCGCAATTGGTGTGGCTGTAAAACAATTTAACATGACAAAACCCTAAAATACATACATACAAATTTACCCTTAATATTTCCTGTGGCGATGAAGCAGAAATTATAATGCAAAAGCCTTTAACATAGGCGGATGGCGCTTGATTCAAAGTTACGCGAGCCGCGTGGCCTCTCTGACATCTTTCCTGCTTACATCGTTTTAAGTTCAAAAATCCACAAGGGTTGCAAAAGATTTATTTAAGCGGAAGTATTATGCTGGGGATGTAATGCAAAATGTACGCACAGGAAAGGTTAACCTGTAAACTAAAGTGAACTGTGGAAATCTAACTCAGTGCAAAAATATGAAGTGCGTACATGTTACCGTCTTACCTTGCAAGCTCTCCTCGGACGACTGCCCAGAGGCTTGGGTCGTACAGACCTACCATGGCTGCCTACAGAATTCACACGAGCGGAAGTGCTATGCATGCAGAATAAAAATGTGAATACATAAAATAAATGGCACATAAATTATTTTTAATACAAAATTATTAAAGCAATTTTTAATCAAAAATGCCACTATCAAGAAATTGTCTTTTGAAGACATTTACACCTGAATATCAATGTCTGTTTCTTCGTGCGGCGCACATTTTGAATTTGAAAAGACCATTGTGCAATATTTATGAAAAGACATTTTTAACACTTTATAACACTTTTGTCCTGAAAGAGAATGGAGAAACATACAATATATTGCAAATAACAATAATCCCATTACAGGAAAGTACGTGTTATGGCCTCTTTGCGCACGTGCATTCACATATGTCACGTGAGTTGCGAGTACCGTCATGGTCTCACTGCCGCTGGTTGTTAGCTGGCGTCACATGAAACAGTAGGCCTACATATTAAGATAAAACAAATAGTAAATGATGATAAGAATCACCAAAACATGCAATAGAGAAAGGTTAAAAGGACAATACAATTTGTTCAACCATGCATATTGATGCATGCCAACATGCTGCGCAATGCAGATACACGCTCTACGGGCGATTTTGCCCCATCTGCGAGTGACCTGAACTCGGGGCAAGTCAGTAACAGTGGCAAATGTAATTTCACGTATAGAGCTAAAAGACCCCACCTGCTGGATAACCTCGTATATCAAAGTAATTAACGCGCTTAATTATGAAATCTACAGCCAGCCCAATACGTCGCATGCAAGCACCACCCCCATGAATAAATTAAATATTTTTGATGATCCATTACCCTACATTTAGCCGCGGAAAAAGATCCAGCAAACCCAAGAGATGGCAGCACCCCTGTGACCTTGTGACATGACATCCCGCCAGCCTCAGAAAGAGGTGTTTTAATTTGTAGTAGCCTCCAAGCAGGGAGAAAAGAAATGAGCGGCATCGCCGCTACCCTGATAAACCTACCCCAGCAATTGAAGGCTACTCTTTCCCCCGCACCCCGGAGGATCGCTGATCAAGGGATTTTTCTGTACATAAGAAAGTCCAGAACCACGCTCCAGCAGAGATGCCGGGCTCACCTGCCACGTAGGTCAGTGAGATCTTCCTGATCTGCAAGAAGACATCTCTCCTCTCCTCAGCCTGCAAACTGGCTTCGAGTTCCTGCCTGCTGCTTGTGAAGACAGCACCCTCTCCAGCCCAGCAGTTTGTGAAGGCAGCACCTACTCCAGCCCGTCAGATTGCGAAGGCCCATCCACCACCAGCTGACCGCAAGGAATCAGCTCTCCCTTCAGAGATAATCCGACATCCTGTGTACCCACAACCCTTTACACCAGTCAACTTCCCTTGACTCCCGCGATAGCAGGTCGTCGCCATACTAAGCGCCCGCACCCTAGACAACCCCATTGGTGAGGTTACGCTGTGAATTGTGTATATTAGTATTTTCGGGCATATTACATTTTATAAGTATCTTAGCTAGTTTAATTATGTACCGGCCAGCCGGGGCTTCCTAATTTCCATTTGGCCATAGTAAATATTACGTGATTTTAAATCTTGTCTCACCTATCGTACTTAGTATTTAAATCCCTTTTCATTTTGTATTCTTAAGTGTGGTGTAATTAATCTTGTGCAATAAATTAACCCCATTGATAACTATCTGTAAGGCACACTAAACTCCACAGAAGACGGAGCTTGCAAATGTTTTGAACCCGAAGTGGGCCTGCCGCTGCTCCTGGATTTCCTGTGTTCCCTCGGCTGCTACTCAACGTAGTCTGTATACCGGACTGCCTATTATACGACAGGGCCTTGGGTGAAACTGCCAAAGTCTCGCCCCCAGGACTGTACGTCAGCAGAAAGGTAGAAGGCTGTACTCAAATGCACAGTAAACATGGCTGCATTAAGAGACTTTGAGAGAGATGTGCTTTACACCGGCAGGCTACTGTAGAGGTTAACGTGGTGACCCCTAGTAAAGTAGATCCTCCACTTACGGAATCAGAGAGCTTACCTCTGTCTTATGCGTCCATCTTACCGCCCACACTAGAATCCCTCCTGGACCACTTATTAGGCGCTTTTTGGCCAGAGTACACTCCAGAAGGAACACGTCCTATTCAGCCAGGGACTCCACCACCAGTAGTAAGCACAACTAAACCAGAGGTAACCCCAACTAATGTGGACCCACCCAGTTCGTGCAGTATAAAGTGGGCCTTAAGTAAATTCATACGGGTTCGACACCCGCCTAAGGTGGATCTGCCAAATTCCTGTATAATAAAGTTTGCATTGGGGAAAATCATCCGGGTTTGACTCCCACCGAAGGTCATTCCCAAACCATGTGGAAAGCATCCCCCAACCAACTATATTCCTGCACGTCGACTGACAAGGCCTCTGCAGATAGCCACTATACCCCCGGCCAAATCATCCACCACCACCACCACCCTCGTTTAATCACTACCCTTTCACCATTCATACACCCAGGGGCCAGTGGTGTCCTGCCTTTTGGCAGCCCTTGTCGTAAGGAAGGTTGAACTCCTTGGGCAGGAATCAGTCTCAGTCCACCTCACTCTGGGGTTTGACTCCCGTCTCTTTCGATGAATGCGAGAGGGTGATTAGCATAGTAACCTCTTTCCCAGAGAAATCAAGCAGGAGCGCACGTCAATGTCAACAAGAAGACAGCAACTGATCTATTTTATTAACACCGAGGTTATTTTTTCTGTGTGAGCCCCTTTGTGGCGCAGGCTCATAGACTGCAGCCTAGATAGTCTGTGCCTAAATGCAGCCCTGCTGAGGTATCCCAAGAATACTTTCCATAACGGATTCATAATCAATTTGTTTTATGTGACATGCATGTGTATGGTTGTGTTTATGAGAAAAATGCTCATTGGGAACCAATTTCCTATGAAATTTAATATGTACGTTCATGTAGTCGTACGTGTTTGGGTATTTCTGCCACCTACTTATAGCTGGTCAGAATTTATTTTGGTCATTTCAAAATTCTTGTTCAGAATCACGAATATCAAATATTTTATTAATTACTTACAAAATTTTTCAACAAAATTTTTATGAAACATATTTTTTTATGTTATGATTAATTTCATATTTTTCAGGTTATGGATTTTTTCATTTGTCAAATTTCTTCATTGTAAATTATGGGTTTGTATTCTGTTAAGTAGCTTTAATGTTTTAATTTCTAATGTTAATTTGTTAGTTATATGTAAATAATTATTAAACAACATAAATGAAATAGTTATTAAACTATTACATTAAACGATGCAGCTATCAAAATAGATGTTTACAGACTTACTACATTACAGCTATGCTACTAACATGTTCAGTTTAGTCAGTCGTTAAGCATTTTTTAATATTCTTGTCTGCAAAGAATCGAACCCACAGCAATTGATTGCGATAGAGTACTGTGTTGCAAGGCTCGTAATTTAGGAACAGAAATATGGTTACAGCCTATATATTATTTCATATAGGTCTTATGTTGAAAATATAAATCAAGTATGATGTCCTATTTAAACTCGAGGCCAGATAATTCACATTAAGCATCTATCAGCCCGTTATGTGAAAATAAGTCCACTCTTATCAATTCCGCAAACTTCAAGTAAAAGGTCTTTCCTTTCTATATATTTCGTACACTTTTATGTCCCCAACTATCTCTTCAGACAAAACACTGTATGCATCTTACCTTTTACTGCAACTTTTCTGGAATTTTGCGCTAACGTTTAGTAAATGTATTTTTATTAAATTTTCTTACATTATTTCTAAAAAGTAACCTGTGAGTGACTGCAAGGAAGAAACTGTGAGTCAATTTACAAAATATGCAACAGTTTGAATGAGCGGTTTCGTAGAAAGGACGTGATAAGTTAAGAGGTTTTTTGTGGACTTCGAGCTACATTTTCCTCTCACCGGCTATTCTGCCACTTCTAAGTTAGGAAATAAGCTTCGTTCCCTGACTTCAGCCAGCTCTACATGCAGCATAGCAGCAGCGCGTTCTTCTCCACATGTATACTGTTCCTTGGTACAAGGACCTGTAGTGTCTATATATCACACACACACACACATACACTCAGTGGTGTTATGTTTGTTTTGATGATACAGACTGTTTTGCACTACATGAATGGATATTTTGTAATGTCTTTAAACACACACAGCAGGGATCTGGTAAAAGAACTCCCAGTACCCCTTGCCAGATTTGTACTGCAGCCAGGAAAGTCCTTAATATAGTCATCCCAACTAAACCGGTATGAAGCAACAAGGTAATTGCCGCTGCAACTGATTTTATCTCAACACGTAAACCAACCAGGTCAGCCCCGTACAACTCCCTGGAAGCACAAGTGAAACTGACTAGGTGGTTCGCCAGGGCAGTAATTAGTACAACCCCACCTCAGTATCATAATCATTTGTTTTATTTTATTTCTTTATTAGTGACAGCTGGCATCACGTTTCTTATCGGCCTTCACGGTGAGTAAGATCAAGCTTCCTCGAATCAAGTTCGCCCTGGGGTTTGCTTCCCGTCCATCTACTCTCAGCCCTTCTATCAGGTGGTGCCCCACTAGGTCCTCCAATGTGGGCAAAACCTCGACCCACCAGCCGAAATACCAGATAGAATCCTTACCACTGCCAAAGGGCAAAGCAATCATACCCCAGAGGGAATGAGTGCCTTCATCTGCCTTTCTCAACCCTCTAATAGAACCGGACCAAGGCAGGGGCGCACACACCCTCCTCTTCGCTCATTACGAGGGTAGATAACCAGCTGACTCAGGAGTACGAGTACGTGAAGGGGGCTAAGGAGAATCGAGTGCATCAACCCAGAATCTCCAAGGAGCTCTCACAACACCCCCTGACGCAACATTGTACTGTCTGTTGAGCCACCGCTCCGTCCAGCCAACACCACGCTAGTTCCATAGCATGCCACGATAGGGTAACAACCCATTCTACCAGTGCCCTGGGGCCTCAAGACTTTTGATCTTTCAACCCCTGCGGCCAAGGCTATCTCTTTCTGCACTCCTAGCCACCAAGCACCTATACGAGATTAGTACAAAAGGGCTGGCGAGTCCAGCTGAAGACAGTCTCGGCTCCTCCACTGCTCTCGTAAGAGGCCGGAGTCAGCCATCGGGGTGCGCAACCTCTGGTACGTCTGCAGATTCCACCACTCTCTTGGGCTGGAATTTCTACCAGCCGAAGACATCACGAACCATAAGCCACCTCTGCAGCTGCTGCAGCCCTTCTACTTCTGGGAGACTGGACTCTCCAGAGACTGCTGAAGACTTCATTCCATTCCTTACCACCTCCTGGTATCGACCCCAGAACCTGGTAACGGTCACGTCAAAGTCCCTTCTTCTGCCCACCAGGTTGTGCTGTATGCTGGCCTTGCCGACACTACCATTCGGGTAGTTGTTCCCTTTCTTGTTCCTTCAAAACAAACCACTAGTAAGTTAGGAAAGAGTTATTAAATACTAATTTTTCTAACAATAACTATCTCCAATTCCAATTAGATTAACACCAGGTCGCCTTCACCCAGATTGCCTAGGTTTTTACTTCCATGTCAAAGTAATATAGTGTAGAAGGTAGTACAGTGCCACTGTGTTTTATTACTATGTGAATATAACACATGAATCTTACCTACTCTTTGTGTAAAACACTATAGTTTTCCTACGTAATTCAACCTACCAAAGTGAAACCGGCGACACCACAGGCACCAAGCCAAATATACACCCATTAAGTGGCCACCCGAGATCTGCTGTCTAGTAGACTTTGGTAAAACCTATACCACTAGTGACTGACTCCTCCATCAGGCAAATCAGAAACTCAGGTTATTCCATATTCCATCACCACTCTTTATGGGATCGGAAAGGAACTGGAATTAACTTGGACCATCTGTCCTCCTGCGGATATCACACCTGGGTATTCTGGTTGAACAGCTTGAGCACAACCTGCCTCTCTGTCCATCGCTCCTCAAGGGGCTGAGTGAAAGGAGCAATGAGGTACAGTTCTTGCCTGGGAGATTGTGAACTATTCAGAAGTTCACTCTAGGGAATTGCAGGCACCGGCTCTACTTTCATGCTGTCTCAGTTCTACCCTTAATCTCCCATGCCTTACACCCTGAAGGGAGGTAAACAGAGAAGGTTAAGAAGGGCAGCTGTTGCCCCTGAAACTATATTTCTTTGCGACCCTCAGTCAGAAGTTGCACTTTGCACTTCCTTCGATTGGGGCCGAGTTCACACTGCCCACACTACAGAGGGGCCTCACCCCTCCATACTGCTGACACCGTTGTTTCCACCTTTAATTAAACTTGAAGGCCCTCCTCATCCCATACTAGAAGCCTTCTTAAGGGGTGAAGAACCTCCTCTTGGCATCGCTAACCCCTGGTTGTGCATTCCCATCCATTAACCTACAGCTATCAGCAGTCAACCACAAAGCCAGAACCCTTCATCACCGGCAAGCTCCCAAGGCACCCACCAACCCCAGCCACACCAGGGGAAGAGTCTCCAGCCAAGACCTCCACACCATAAGATCGGCAAACCTTCAGGTAACTGTGTGATCAAGAGTCAGCCAGCTCGTAGGGTCGTGACAGCGGCTTTGGACTTTGTTTCCCTTAGGCAGGCCACCAGACCTGTCCTATACACTGGCTGCGCACTAGTTAAATATGAAATGCGCCGAATGCAAATTGTGACACTGGCATCATAAGTCAAAACTGTTAAGGTGACTAAGACATCTTCATACCTTAAGCGTTACGTGACCAGAGTCACAGTAACCCCAAACATCTTAAGTCTTTTTTTGACGCATCCTGCCCCACTAAGTAGTTGTTTCAATCACACTCTCCCTTGGGCACATGTCAATTTTAAAGGGTGTACTGATGAGCAATCACCGATAAAGTTGGTAATGATGGTGAGAAAGTAGTTCCCTGCCTCAATGTTGAATTTGTCAGTACTAAAATTATTTTTATTTTCAGTTCTATCTTTTCCTAATACATATAAGTGTAGGAACTAGCAAATTTGTTAAATATATACTGTTTTAATAATTTCTCAGTTTCACTTGACAGGCGCATGAATAAAGTGATCAGGTCTATAAGAATAGTAATTAATTATGGTGGAACAGTGTGCACATAGAAGTAGATCTTAGCTGGGCTTTCAAAAGTGCTCAGTTTACCATGAACTTCTAATAATTGTGATTGCAATATGTGGTTATAGTAAAACACTACTAATGTTCTTCACATAACAAGCATTTCATTATAACGAACCATTGTTTTGGCTCCAGCAAAAGCATGGGCAATACAGCAGGTTCTTGTTTCACTTTAATAATTTTTTAAATTGTGACTAGCCATGTTTTGAAAATGTTATGATAAAATACATGTTTTGTCACTATTCTGTACTAATATCATAAATTCTGATTTTATTTCCTCTGCGCTGTATCAAAAATTTTGTAGAATTTTGCAATGTTTACAAACAGTTTCATACCGTAAACCACAACAAATTGTCACCCGAAATGGCTTATATGTGCTTCTGGTTTGGCGGACATGCCAACTAATTACTGTAATGTGACTTTCTCTTGTATATCAGTGAAATTTTCTCAATGTAGTGTATCTATAGTCAGAGCATTTTCATTACCCTGCACAAAGGTTATGTTGTTTTTGAATATGAACAAATTATTGCATTATTGGTGTAATGTATACTGCTAAGGCATACTTCAAAAATTGGTGGTGCTGAGTAAAATAAGAATTTGCAATTCCACAAATGTTATGTTGTTTTTTAATGAAAACAAATCATGAACTATGAACTGTGCTCGTTTAAACCTTTAATACTGTATGTCTGTTGGAGACATCCTCAAAAATAGTAATGAAAATATTATAGAGAAGATTGTAGTGATTTTTTAAAGTATGTAGTTAAAATTTCTGTGCATTACCTGAAATATACACATCCCTAGGTATTTCGAATTATGTTTATCTTATTGTAGTACAATATAATAAAGCTCCCGAAACTGAAAATGTGCAAGATTAAGTGAAAGGTGACAATGATAGTAAAATGTCCAAGAAGTAATAAATATTTACTAAAAATTAAAAATTATGTTATTAGAATGGTAAAATATAAAAACAGTGTTGGTGCAAAATTATGTTTCAGATTAAATAGAATGCTGTATAAAGTAATGAGTACTGTAGCTGTAAATTTCACATATACGTTGATGATTAAAATTTCAGTGAGTGTGCTTTGCTATTGCTATAAAGAACTTTACTACATCTAACAAGCAATATTTCGGTCCCTTAAAGATTGTTATAATGAATCTTTACTGGATTTGTGTTTCCGTATGTAAGATGGGCCCTTCAAAATTTGATTACGCTCCCCCAATTTTCAATTAAAAGTGAGATTTTTATTTTATTTTTTCATATGACACTTGCACATGAGTTGAATATATTATGTTCTTCCACCACGTAATAATACAAGCATGACTCTTTCACCATAATCGTATTAATCAGTCATTTGTTTGTATACTTACCTAAAATTGACTGACAGATGGTGCCTAGGAATGTTCACTAGATCAGGTTTCTCTACTGTGCACAATGCATGAAGCTGGACTCATGGTGACAGCAGTTGAAACTCCACATGCTGGAGAACTGGAGGGCTCCCCACCCAGAGAAGGCTTGATGCAGTGAGCAGTGTACAGCTCCAGTACTGGTCTGGACAGTCACTAGAGGTTGTATAGTGCCTCAGTCAGACCACAGGTGCATCTTAAGTGTGAGGGCCTTAGAGAATGTGGGAGGTGTGTGGACGGCATACCACAGGTTATCAGGTTGGGGCTCAGAACTGGTCACCTGTAGTATTAGCAGAATTCTGTGACCCACTAATTGAGTATATCTCAATCTTTGTTCATAGAGGCCCACTGGCGCAGTGCTGTTTTACTCCACAAGGAGATGGAGTGCGGCCGTCCAGTGGGGCACCGTATAGTGGTCTGGGGAATAGCTCTGCTGAGTGCAGTCAACGTATAACTTTACATGTATATATCTTGTGTTTATGGGGACTGAGACTTAGACATAGACAGACTTGTGTCTGTCTCTGAGTTAATGGTGTCACTAGGATTGTAAGTTTGGGGGGGCTTAAGATGGTCATATCGGGAGTCAAACCTGAGTCCTCCTGATTGGGGGTTTTACCGCTGTGCCACCTTGTTTGGCAAAGACAGACATTCCAAAATAAAAATAACAAGACAAGACTACAATTCAAGGACGAATCCAGGAATTAATGCCTTAGAGGTAATGATTTTATTTTTATTTGTTTTGTGGTGCTTAAAGTATCGTCAACAGCAACAGCTGTATTACCAAATTTGTGCTTTATTTTCCCATCTTTGTTTGCACAATTTGACTAAACATTTTCCTTGACTTACATTACACACATTTTACACAAAAAAAAACACTCAAAAAATATTGAGTGTAGCAGAAAATTTCTGACAGTTTTACGAATGAATGTCTTTTTTCTCATTTACCGCTCCTTTCACATCAACTCTTATTTACCTGAAAGCAATTTTTATTTATACAAACAATTTTATCTTACACACTAGTAGAGGCTAAGCAGAGCAACCAATAAAAGCTACACAAATTTTCATTAAAATTTACATCTTACATGTTAGAAACCACAGGCACATCTACTTATTCATCCCTTACTAGCATTATTTATACTTAAATAAAAAATTTGTCACAGAGTCAGAAAGTTTTTTTGCATATGTTATGTATCATTGTAAGGTACTCAACTAGCTTTTATACCTATCTAATATGTCAATTTTTTTTTAATGAAAATTTTAAAACTGCAAGAGTCAGTAGACATTTATTACATTAATTTTATAGGTTTGGAGAGGGGTCCAAGGCCCCGTGCTACCTTCCACCTACGTGGGTTCACCCTTGGCACAAATGTCTCGCACATTGCATTGTTTAAACAACAAAATGCTCCAAAATATACTCACTCAGTGAAGATGCTGAAAATTAGGATGGGTGAGTTCCAGTCTTCTGTTGGATTTGAATGCAAATTCATCGATAATGCAGTCCCGACACACTTTCTTGCTGTCTTCTTTTTCTATTCTCAGCAGAGCTTGAGATGCAAGCCACTCCTGTCCCGTGGTATTTCTGAGGTACGTTTGAAGTCTTTTTAGTACACTGAAGGATCTTTCACTTGATGCCGATGAAATGGAAATGGTAAGTGCGATCTGGAGAATTTTTTTGAGCTTTGGGAACAAACTTGAAGGCAAGAGAGTGTACAGATCAAGTAATAAAATATCACTTTTTTGCTTTGTATTTTTCAGGTAGTTTTTAGTAACAATTATTTCAGCTTTAGAAACTTCTACTTTATGGTGCTTACAAAAACCTTGCGAATGATCAAGAGATAAAAACTTTGTGGGATTATTGACTAGTTTCAGATACATCACTTCAAGGCCTTTCAGAATTTCTTTATTCGGCTCATCAGTAAATTCCCTTCTTATCTCAGAATTTATGAAGTCTCTTATAGGGTAAAACATTTTATTAATAGTTTTTTCGAAATCCGAGGACTGAGAAGCACATTCAACTCTAGGCCTGTCGTTCCCATGTCCTACAATTTCAAAAATAATACAATCATCCATGGTAGAGGATGTTTTCAAATTTCGTTGGGGACGATTGTTCTCGGCAACAGACTTACAAAAAATTCCCAGGCCTTCTCTAAACTCCCTAGCACTGTTGTACATGGATTTGAAGTGTTCTTAGTTTTGAAGCTGTTGCAGTGTGTCACTCACAGAAGAATCAGCAAGCAGAGCTTCACTAATGTCATAACTAGGAGACTGAAAACTCTTGCTAATTATATCAGAAATTCCTAAAACTTCAATAAAAATGAAAAGTGTGAATATTGTAGATTGTTTTTTGAGGAAAAGACAGAGACCCTTAGCAGTGAATGGGTCAGCACCATCATCAGGATTTTCGAGGTATTTTAACAAAGCAGGGTAGGTATTTTTCACTGCTTTCAGAGATCTTAACTGATAGGAACATCTGACAGAACTGGACGCTGCCAGTTCAGTCGTTTTGAGATTTAGGTCTTTCTGCACATCAAGAAATTTATTGTGAGCTATTGTTGATCTAGAAAAATAATTTTGTAGGTTATTCAAAAACTCTCTTGCTTCAGGAATCTATTTGCAAGTATCAATTAGTACTGAATTAAGTCTGTGTGCGTAGCAATGTATTTAAATTGCCAGAGGATGCTCATTCGCAAACAGTTGTTGCACTCCATTATAATGGCCACTCATTACATTAGCCCCATCATAGCATTGACCACACAAGCCAGATTGTCATATTCTTTCATCTTTTCAACCATTGTATTGTGCAATCCGGAAGCACTTAGATCCCTAACATTACAGAATCTCAAGAACTTTTCCTGTACTTTATCATTGAAGATATAACGCACACAAATACTGAACTGTTTCGTCTTGCGTACATCTCTGGTTTCATCTGCAATAACAAAGAAGTAAAAAGAACTCTTCACGTCAGTTAATATTTTATTTCTTACAACGGTTGCACAGGATTCTAAAATTTCATTCTGAGATGAAGCTGATTTATAAGTTGCATTTCATGGCATAAAATCCAACAGTGAGGTTTGAAAGCTTGATTGAAAGTCAGTGTCAAATTTTGAAATAAATTCAAGAATTTCTAAAAAAAAAATTGCCATGATTTTGACTATCTGCATTTTCGCAGTGACCTCTTTGAGCTATACCTTGGCGAGCTGTGAGTAAAAGCACGTCAACTAACCCTACCAAAATTGCTCTGCATCTTTTTATGTCCTCTAAGTTTGCATTTACGTGCTGTTGAGCTACTGTGCCGGAAGTCTGGGTGGTACAGAAATTTAATCATCGTTCTGCTGCTTTAAGATGGCATTCTGTAATTTCATGATCCCTAAGCTTTTATAATGCATGTTTCCAGTTGGAGAACGCACTGCGAACAAAAGCACTATCAATGTATCCCCCCAATGTGAAATGTGAAATTTTGTATAGCGTGTTATTTAAAACATTTGTAAGAAGAACTGCAATGGCAATATTATCTTGTTTTGCTGGCATTGCATTACCTCTGCGTGGCTGTGAGCGTGAGTAAATTCAGTGTTATCAACTTTTCAGCAATCAATCTGCCTTTGTGCGGGCTCTACCCAGCAGCATGTAAAAATACAACTACTGATAATCAGTGAAATCTGAGTGTCTTTGGTGCAGCCCCAGCACCCAAAAACAGCTACGAAAATAAATTGTCAGTGAATACATTAGCTCAGAACATTATCTGTAGCACATATTAACAATTTACAGCATAGACTTACCAATATAACATTCTTATTCAAATATTTTATTTTTATGTTAACTACAATTTCAGTGTGTGGTTGGTTGGGGGGGGGGGGGGGGAGCTTTGGGAAACTATAGAGGGGCTTAAACCCTCCCAAATAAGACCTAGTGATGCAACTGCTCCGAGTCACTGTTTCAAAGACATAAATAGAGATACACACAAAGGTGTGAAGAAACAAGGACAATAATGCACATTTACATAAATTTTTTAGACATTATGTGGGATTGAATAAAATGACGCACAGTACAGAAAAGTATTTAATTTAAAGTGACGATCTGTTAAACAAATAGTCGTTTAGTTTTAAAATATTTGATTGTATTCTTTACACTGTTTGCATGATTTTGTTTTATTAATATTTCTGTAAAAAAAATTTAATAGAATTTGTTGGTTAGAGGATATGAAAACCAAGTTATGTATTTAAAAATTTGTCTCTTTTTCACAAGCAATGGCATCATTCACAAATTTTTTTCTCTTGTAGTTTGTCAGTTTTCTTAAGAATATGCTTTTTTTTTTTTTTTTTTTTTCCAGAATGTCAAGCACAGGAGAAGTTATCCTGAAAACAATGACAGACTATTGGGTAGTGGGAAAGTTGTCCAATTTACGGGAGTTCTATGTTGTCGTACATCAGAAGAATGCCAATCTCATAGAAATTAATGGTTAGTATTGTTCTAGATTAATTTATTACATTTTACAGAGGAGTCAGAAAAACAACTGTGGAGGAAGGCTTTTGCTATTAGATCACACTGCTTGTTTAAGTTATGAGTGGAGCAAATGTGTAAAGCTCTGATAGCTAAACTGTATGGCAGAGATTTCTTGAAATGGAATGGATGGTAGCTGTTGAAAAGTAGGTATTGAAGATTGTTGGTGGATTTAATGTGGACAGCTGTTTCGATTTTACCATTGTGAAGGACTAATTTCACATCCAGAAATATGACTTGTGATTTAGAGTAGGTCCAGGTGAACTTAAGCAGGCTGTGCGAGGTAAGGTTGTTGAGAAAGTGGTTGAGTCGGTCCTAAGTTGAATCCAAGATCATGAAGATGTCATCTATAAAACACATCCAGCAGCATAGCTGAATTGGCTAGTGGTTCAGAAAGTTTTGCTCCATTGTACCCGTGAACAGATTGGCATAAGAGGAGGCCATGCAGGTGCCAATTTCTATGCCATTAATTTGGATATAGTGCTTGTTTTGGAATCCAAAACAGTTTATCTCATGGCCGCTAGTTTCACTGTTTGCCAACCACTACTCAACAGATTGCAGTATATGATCACTTACCACCTGAAGAAGCTGGCTGAGCCAGCTAAATGTTGTGACCACGCATCCACATAGAAAATGTGTAATTAGTTACCTAGTCCAACTTTAGTGTCTGTGTGCGTGCGTGGGTGCATACATGCATGCATGGGTGCATACATGCATGTGTGTATCTGTGTGTGTGTGTGCAAGTGTGTGTTTGTGTCCATGTCCATAAGTACCACCCTGTGAGTACTTGTGTATTCTGTCTCCTTTTTATAATGAAATTGGTAGCCTAGCTGCCTATTCTCGCCATACCTTGTAGATTATTTATCTTGTTTGTGTGTGAATAGATTTTACCATAATGTTTGAAGCATATTCAACCTTCTCTGTTCAAAGCATGTCTGAAGTCTAGCCAGAGCAGTCAATCATTTTCTTATGTTCAACCATGGCCATAATTTATTCTGGCAGTTAACCAGAGTGTGTTTTGCACCTGCCATATTGGATATACACATGCTAATAGAATTACAGAGTTTTATAGATGTATTGTCAAGCTATAAAAAATTACAGAAACATTAAACTAACAACAGAAATTTTATTACAGTTACTTCATATTTCACACACACTTTTACTGTACTAATGATAAATAATTAAATCATGTTCTCAAAGTTCTTTTTTATGTGGTTAGGTTAGGAAATGCCTAGAATGTTTACCTATGGGAGGGTGCCATTCAAACGCATTTGATATTCTTAGTTTTCCATTATGTTAATTTCTGATATTTGAATAAAATCATGCTTGGTCCAGTGTTGGAAGGTTATAAATTTTATCATTTATTTATTTTTACTAACCTAACACTAGAATTGTTTGTTGAAATGCAGTAGAACCTCACTACGTCAACAACATTCATTGCAACCATCTTTCTATAACAATCATTTTTTGAGTAACCGTAAAAAATTTCTGTAAAGTAAGAAATTTCTGGAAAACTAGTCTAAAAATAAATCTGATGCAATTTTTTTTATTACTGTATATTGCATTTCTCTTGGTGAGCACTGTACTGGATGTAGGGCATATCTAAAACAATTACCACCCTCCTAGGCAGCCAGGGCTACCCAGTACCAGTACCTATTGACACTGCCCATTCTCCATCCCTCAGGCTGCCTAATGTTTCCTCGTGACACAATTAGAGACTACCATCAAGTGTTCGCCCTGCCATTGTACTCTTGCTCCGCAGATACTCTTCTATAGTGTCATTTTATTTGGAAGATGTCTATTTAGTGATGTTATTAATATTTTGTTGAAATATGATTTGATTTTTGCACAAAAAGCAATCATAAGTTGAATTTTCACTGGTCCAGTAAGTTGTCTCCAATGCTACAAATTTTGTAATTGATCGGCGACAAAGGTGGTTGCAAGGACTGTTCTGTGATGTCATTTTATTCCGAAGACGTCTGTGTTTTAATACACCGTGAAAGTTTGATGTAAAAATAGTTTACAGTGGCAGCACAAATTGTTATAACAAATTTAAAGTACTATATTTACATTGTTTTTATTTCTGTACCAAGCCAGTGTAATATCTGCCACTGTGTCTTCAGGAAGTCCCTAGTAGCAGGGAGTAATACAGACATGTCAGTGTTATACTGTTCATCACCTGCAGTCAGTAAGCTTTACCACGCCACCCCCTCAGAAGATGAGAATTGAGTGAGCTAGCAGCCGAGCAGTTGCTATCACCTCCGAGGGATAGCGCCACCTGCGCTCCAGCCAGCAATGAACGCCAGAGTAGACAACCCTTTGCTCCACCTCCTCCAGTGATGTCTTGCTCCACCGCTTCATGCACTGGAGCTCTCTGACCATTCTTCATCGCCTAGACAACCCAGCTTTTCAGCGCCATCGCCAGCATCTGCCAGACCTTCCAGAGGATCTCCCCCTGCAGACTTTGGAGAAGTCGTCAAACCCTCTGAGCCGATTGCCCCTGGTAACGACTCTGCCACAACCCTTCAGGAAAACAAGTCCCTTCAGTACACAGCACAGAGTAGATAGGAAAAGTTAACGGCTACCTAGTCAAAATTGCCACCCCTTAGTTTAGAACCAGGTCCCCTTCACGTGGAATCTGCGTAGTTTACACTTCCGGTCAGCTCAAGGTAGTTAGGAGGTAGTACGGGCCACAGTGTTCTTGAAGTATGAATTGATCTTTCATTACAAATGTTTGGACCTCTTGGAATGCTAGTGTCTCGGTGAGGGAACCATTTTTGTGATGGTAAAAGTTATTTATCACATCAATTGCCTGCATTAATGAATCCTGCTGTGGGATAGCTGTAGTTGCGCATGTGTCTTCGTTGTTCTGTTCCTCTTTAGACATAGTTTTGTCTTCCTTTGAAGAGGCAAAGGTCGACAAGTTCTGCATCTGTCAGTTCGCTGCACACTTCTACATTATCATATGCTGATACAAATTCATCAAAAATGCTTGGAACATTGAATTGTTCTGTACTGGCCCACCAAACTGCTGATTCATGCACTAGAGCACTTGATTCACCTGTTGATGTGTGTGTGTTTGCATGTTGTGGAAGTACTATCTTGACCAGGGTAATTTTTTCGAAAACCAGCATGTTGGAAACATGCCACTATCACTTCAGTCACAATTTTCTCCCGCAAAACATTGAGTGCCCTAATGGCTTCAAGCACATACCATTTGCAGACAGTTTTGCCTACTGCCAGTTTTCTCATGACAGTATTAATAAGTGTAGTGGTAAAACTTACTTTTCAGTAAATTAAAGATGCCCGTATCTAGAGTTGCAAAACATTATTATAATTCACTAGTAAAAAAAAAACAGTTCCACATTGTTTAACTTCACGTCTGAGTATGCAGAATAATGGTCAATGAACAACACAACCTTGTAATTACATTTTGCATTAAAACCATACAGCCACTGTTTAAATTGCTGCAATGTCATACACACATGGAATGTTGCGAGAACCTTTGAAAGCCCAGGGATTTTTAGACTTGCCGATCACAAAAGGTTTTTGTTTGTCACGCCCATACATTTTGTCACATTAAAGTACAGTTTGTCTTTCTTTGATTTGCTTTCCTCCGTTACAAGGATCATCTCTCATGGCTAAGGTCTTGTCAGGAAGTAAATTATAAAAAAATTCCAGTCTCATCACCATAGTAAATATTGGAATGTTCATATGTATTAAGTATTTGATACAAGAATAGGTTGCCAGCTGATTACTTCATCTTATTTTACGCTTTCCAACTCTCCAGAAATTTTGTGCAGCAATATTTCTCTCCTCACCTTAAATCTGTTAAGTCAACCATTGCTGCATTTCAAATAGTCATCTGTGTTCATTACCAATGCGAGCTGAGCAACTTTAGCTTTGAGCATTGAGCCATCAATCTGGATACCTTGCGCACGTTTTTGTGTAAACCTAGTAAACTAAGCTTCTGCCAGATTGTGTTTTGCGGCACACAGTTTTTTACTTTTCTTAGACGTGCAGTCTTTCAGATCCATTGTTTTATTTAATTTTTAAAATCATCAACAAAGTCGAAGGTGTCAAATCATAGCGTCTTCCAATTTCACTGTTACGGCCATATTTTCTCACTTTTCCATTATTTTCAGTTTTGTTGCTAAATCAAGAGATTTTCATTTCTTATCTATGCCTGCAAGAGAGCTGAAACAGCAATAACACTACTGTGTACTTACTAACATGTTCAACACAAATGGAACTGTATAACAGCACAAAGCGGTCACAGACATAAAGAACACTGCTAAAAAATGCTTGTTGTGGTGTGGGTGGGTGGATGGAATGAGTTATGCTCGCTGCGTGATGAGGTATGCTCCTGCAGGAGTGGCAGTTTTACATACATACCAGTATTTGCAGGCATATAAGAAAATGTTTACATAATTTGGACCCTGTATGACAGTACATACTTGTCTTATACTGTATGAAGGTACAAAAGTTTTTTTGAAAATCCTACAATCACTTGAAAAGTAAGCTACAAGTTGTCATGTTGTACAGTTCTAATATTAAACATCACATAAATTAGAATCAAAGACAGTAAAACATTATCTGATTTTCACAAAATGATAACATCTGTGTGTGCATTTTCTGTGCCAAGAAATGACAGCTTACGTACATTAACATTCCACAAACGTTCACTATGTACAGTGTTATATTCAATAAAGCCATAAATTGTAATGATTAAATTAATAAAGTTTAGTAAAAAGTCTAATTTGTAGTTAAGTTTAAGTAGATTTTGCTTTACGGTAAGATGACGTTTCATGTCACTGAGTATTTATCAATATACAGCATTTTGGTTGAGCCCACAATACTGAGAGGCCTGACAGCAGGTGCACAACTATGCTCATTTTATGTGACCTTGCAGTGCCAACCACCAGGCAAGTTGCGATCTGTGTGGCATTGCCAAGTCAGTAAGTGGTTGGCGGCAGCTGGCGATGTTGCAGTGTTCTCAGACTATGTATGGCTGTTGAATTTACATAACTAAAACATTTTTAACGTTGTGTTTTGAAAGAAAGTATGCTGTTAAATCCAACACTAAAAGTAAAATTATAGCACACTGCATTGGTTATTACAAATTTCTCTAGCCCACTCAATATATGAGAAACTGATGGTGCCGAAAAGTTGTTAGTACAGCAGACTTCTCGTAATATCACATACTCGTTACATCAGACTTTCAATGTAAATTAGTGTTTTGTTTAAATATTCTCAAGTTTTTCCGCAAGAGGAAGAGGTCATCAAAAATTGAATTTTTGCTTGCTATAGAAAGTATGCTATCGTCATTCGTACAGTTATTTTTAATTTTTGGCGACAAGGGAGGTTGCAGGATACACTTCTGTGGTATCATTTTATTTAGAAGTAATTATTTAGAAGACATCTCAGTATAGAATTAAATTAATATTCCATGCAAAAATTGTGTATATTTTATGCCAGACAATACTTAACATGGAATTACAATGCTCTGCAAGACCTTGTACTGCTGGGTATTTTCAACATTTTGGGTGACAAGGGGAGGCCAAGTATACACCTCTCCGGTATCATCCTTTGCAGAAGATGTCTATCATAATAAATTTATATCTAATTTTAAAAATTGTCGTTTTCATGCTAGAAACAATTAAACATGGACATCATGCAAAAAACTGCAAATTTTTATGTGTAGGGGTTGAGGATGTGTCAAAATTTCCCAAAATATCTATGTATAGTGACCAACCTGTCATAACAACCTTATTTTTGGAAACTGTAAGAGGTTATTTTTAGTAAGGTTCTACTGTATTACACCTCAGTACATGGGTTGCTGTGTCTGGTTAAGTATTTCATGTTTAAAAGCTAATGGAAAAGAGACAGACATAATAAAAAATATAAATTATTTAAATAACTAGCTGATGAGGATTGTGTTGTTGTGTAAGACCAAACAGAATTATTAGTTCTTGTTTTGTTGCAGACGAGGTGAGGAGGGTATGTGAAGCACAGTTGAAGAGCATATTTTTCCACAACTGAAGAACATTCCCTGTGGCCAATATGCTATTGCTATAGATAGGCATATTTAAATATTGCTGCTGCCTGTAGCCCCTTTGTAAGATAATATCTGTCCATTCAGAAGTTTGGGATGAAATTTATCAACAGTTTGTGCTGTTTTTTGTGATCTGTGTCTTGTCATATTTTTGGTATGTGGTGATAGGATTAAGATAAGGGAATATGGAAGGGTCTTGAGCATAATTGAGGTTGTGATTGACGTCTGCTGTTGCAAATTATTTCATGTGCCTATGTCAACATTTTCATGCACTGAGTCCATGTTGAACTAATTTGCTATACAATAGTATGTTTTGGTTTGAATATTACTGGTTGGTTTTGTGCTCTACAGCATTGTTGTTTTAGATTGAAGGCAATAGCTTTCCAGCATTGTTATTTAATACCTAGTTTTCTTGTGTACAGAATGTGTATTACGTAAGTTGTGCCTTGGCTTTTAAGAATATAGTTACAGTATTTATACCTGTGTCCTATTTTTCATTATTTGTGTTTTAATAACACTGATAAATTATCATTTACAGTTTTAAGGTATCTAAATTGTTTTCGGTGTAGCCAGTTTGGTAAACTTGTACCAAATTATTGATGTTTTTCCTTCATACAATGTGTGATAGATACTACTACATTAATTTTGCTCGGAGTTGTGCAAATTGTCTGCTTTGTTGTAATGCTTTTGGTTGGCAAATCTTTTCGGAGATCTCCTGTTACCCCCTGCCCTTGCATTCTGGCACTGCTACATATCCACGGTGTTTCATCCTCATTTGCTCTCAAAACCTCAATGTTAAGAGCCATCTAAACCTCTCCACTCCTTTGTGTTTTTTAGGCTCCTGCCTGGTGTGTGGAACACATTATGGAGTGTTTGAAATACACATTTATGAACTAAAAAAACTACAGTAAATCCTCTGTATAACAAAATTGAAAAGTTAGTTTTGAATCTAATTACTGCTGAAATTGAATTGCATTGGTTCTTTTGTATTGATTTATATAAGAAAAGTATTAAATGGATTTTCTTTTGAACACTTATACACTAAACCATTATGGCCATTATTATAAATTACCATTATCATAGAAAAAAATGCAGCTAATTTTGTTTGGAGCAACATTATGTAAACAAAAAATTTGCAAAGTTCTTAAACTAAAAATTAATAATAAAAACTCTTATGATAATAAATACTTGGTACATGCTAAGTGAAATAATACAGCCACACTAAGTGAGACAATACAGCTTCTACAGTGCTAAAATAACATCATGGCTTTTGTGTATTTTACTTTTTATCTGAAATACATGACAAATGGAGAGTGTTTTTTTAAAGTTCTAAGTAAAATTTTGTAAAAAAGGAAAATAAATACCATATTTACCTGAATGCAAGACTCTGGTTTTTTCCTTGTGGCAAGGATAAAAATTTTGAATTTGTCTGGCTTTTGCGTATTAAGGTTATTTCAGTACTTCTCGTGAACATTTTCCAGCAAAATGTTTATTATGTGTCACTTATTGATTTTTAGGTTAATAATATGGTTTTTGCTGGCAAAAATATTGAATTATTATTATTTTTAATGCCACATAGTAGGTATTTATGTGCAGTACTCTACTTAGCAACCATGAACATAATGCAAACAGAGCATATTGTCAACGTTTTGGCAAGAAAGTGTCATAGATATCTATATCACAAGAGGTTTATGTTCCAAAAACGTTACTAGCTCGAGCTATGTGCAGCACATTCTAGAGCTTAGCCTAGTTAATCCCCATTATTTTCTGTACGGTTGGCAAGCTCATTCATCTCAATATATCAATAGCTTAATACAGAAGTCTAGATGTGTTCAGATTGGTATTACATCTATGACATTGTTTATGTTGAACACTAACACTATACATTGCTAATTGTTATTGTGCTGTAGCACATGAAATGAATAGTCCGGAAAGATGTGGAACATCTAGTTCTTAGTTTCTCATAATCTTCTGGTCTACTGCGATGCAAATTTTAAATTGATGGTTATCAGACATGCAGAATGAAACAACATTGCTGCTCAGTATTACGGTATTTCTGATGTCAACTTCTGTGAAGATGGAGAAAGATGAAAGAAAACTTTTAAAAATGCAAATTCTACCCGCAAGGCTTTTAAGCATACAAAAAAGGGTTGTTTCACTGAACTGGAAAGAACAGTTGTTCAATACATTCAGGAAAAGCTAAACAAAGAACTTCTCATCACGCTATAAAGATAGTGGCATCAGTGATATTGCACAATATTGTTTAAAAGAAATGTTTTATTCCTTTCACTTTGTTGTGTGTTTAGGATAATGACAGTGAATGAAATGTGATTTTTTTTAAATTTTGTACAAGAAAACTGGTTCAAGGGACATATTTCTCAGGTTTTATTCCATATTAGTAACAGTGGTAGAGGTAAAGTTTTTTTTTTTTTTTTTTTTTTTTTTTTTTTTTTTTTTTTTTTTTAATTTTGTTCAAAAGTAGACAAAATAATTTAAATTGTTGTGCCTCATATTATTATTGGCAGATATTGCATCACTCTTCATGCTCCCTTATTTACTTAAAACATGAAACTCGGAATATTGTTCCAGATAAGCAGGCTCCTTGAAAGAAGTTTTCTTCCAGTATATTACTTCTGTCATTCTTATGCATTAGTCATTCCTTTCCTGTTCTCCTGGAGTGCAGTGCTTCCTCTATGGCTGTCCTAATGTTTCACCCCCTACATTCAGTTGTTTGTTTTTATAAGTAACCTCTTCAGTATTACTTAAAATACGTATAACTTTCTTTCCTAGCTGATAATGAAAATGACTTAAAGTACAGGATTTATCATGGTATACATGTGAATCCAGAAAAAGCAAACTACAAAAAGAATTATTTACTAAATGTATCTGGTAGAAGGGGTATTCGTAAACATTCTGATTTAATTAGCCTGTGTTGAACATTTATTTGGCATACATGCTGGTTGGATGTTATTCCAAACATTTTTGTGCTGCAGCCACTAGTGTTGGACAAAATAGTGATGGTTAAGAGGTACATACTACTAGTTAGGTAGTTGGTGGCTTGTGGTGAGATGTGATATCTTGTCATGATTAATGAAAGATTATTGGAAGCTGTGGCAGTTATAATAGTGTTAGCAGTCAGCTGTATGGTAATTTTTTCATTTTTTTTTTAAATGCAAAACATTTGCAGAATTATTTGTGTGAGCTGTTACGACATGTAAGCAGATTAGTATGTCATGACTGATAACAAAGTTTTGCAACTTCTGCAGTGTTACACTCAGAATTATTTGCCCAATTATCTGTGTACTTTTATCAAGAGTAATTTTCTCATGTGTAATTTACTTACGGAGCTGTTCCTGTGGGGTCACATTCTTGTCTGTGAGTGAGTAAAGAGATTTGGGCGGCTCTTAACAGCGAGGTCAATTCTTGTCTGTGTTTACAAGTTCTCTTGAAACACAACTTAAGGCTCAGCTTCGCTTGTTATGCAGAAATTCTTGGTTTTGTATCATAATTTCAGTTAAGTTTATGTATTGTTGAATTGTTCTTTGACAGTTTTGATTATTAGCAAATAATTGTTGGTAGTGAAGTTATGCATGAAATATTGTAAAGATTTTATTAGCATTAACTGAAGACGCAAAGTAAAAACATATTGTTACATGTGGCCACTCGTATTTGTACCCTTCCCCATCGGACGCGCATTACTATCACTCATAATTTATACAGTCACAGAAATAACTCTGATTTTATTCGAGCAGGCATACTACAAATCTGAAATTATGGGAAATTTTTGGCTATAATCTGAATTTTGGAAAATTAGGAAGAAATGTTTCATGAAAGGTTTTTTGTATATAGGCACACACATATATATTTCTATAGCATTTAGATAAATTGAATTAAATACATGTACTATGGCCGGTTTTTTTTTTTTTTTTCCCCCACAGGAGGAAAACAAGATAATATTTTACGTTTACATCACACATAAAGAACAAATATAACTTCTGTGAAATTTTGGTTATGGGTAGTCTATAAATGATTTTTTTCACTCCTACCTATGTGTACAAATTTCTTCAAAGAAAGAGTTACATTTGGAAAAAAATATTAGTTTTTGTATAAAACATTTAGTTTTAATTGTTTTCTTTAATTATTTAACTAAACCTTTAAAGCCTAAAAATATTCTGTACATCGGTATAAATTGTGTTAACATATCTGGTGGAAGTAAAAGAATTAGAAATAGGGTTAACGATTTAAAATTTTATATGAGAGATTTTAAAGTATTATGTGTACAAGAGTTAAATAATACTTCAATTGCAATGAGATGATATTGTTTCAAGTTGCCTGGGCTTATCCAATTTCATGAGGAATGGAGGTTTTGATATAAATAGGAGTAAATCTAATTTTAAAAGTATTTACAATAATATATAATCACATACAGCTATTATTTACAATGTTAAACTGCCTCAATCTATTATTAACTCTTATTATTCCCATCGGTGAGGGGAGGCCACTGTGGTGTGGTCTGACTACTAGTTTTTCACTAAGGATAACTGGGTTCGATTCCTGGTGGTATCACGGTGTGCATAGTTTATGTGCAGCTGTTGAAACTTTTAGATGATGTACATATGTATTTGAAACGAGATGGGAATGTTGAAAAATTTTTGTAGAAGCATGCATGTTTTTTGTGGTTGGCAAAATTATCAGTTCTGTTGTGTTATAGCCTTTATATGCAAGTTTGACTGTAACAATAAAAAATTAATAAGTAATAATTAAGTTGCATTTACATAATTTTATAATTTCAGTGCAAAATTTCTGTTTTTTAAATTAAAATTTTTTGTGTTCATTTTTTACACCTACGGTAGTTTTTGTTTGAAAACATTTAATTTTTCATACCCCTTCCCCCTTTCCTTTCCTTCATTTTTATGTCTGTGTTCTTGTACATAATAAGTTTTTGGTGATTTATTGTAGCAAATTCAACTTACTTATGTATATTTTGTGATAATGATATGTTGACTGTACAAATTAAAAGCTAGAAGAATTATCAGAGAATCGTTACAGATAATGTATTACAGTTATGTATTAGTAAGAATCTTATGAAGTGTGAACTTGTACATTTGAGTGTGTAATCAGGGGAAAATGTGTAGTTTTGTGTGTGTATGTGGTTATTAAAAAAATGTCACAACCAGTTGTATAAATTTTGTTCCAAAAATTATGCACATACTGTACTGATTCATTCCAGGCAACAGAAAAGATATTGCAAATAATTTTATCATGTACATAACTCAGAATATTTAATGTAATGAATATTTTTGACAATTGAATATAGTCAGTTGCTCAACAAATAGTTGTTTTATTTCTCTCCCCACCCAAAGCTGTGGACAAAGCTATGAAGTTTATTATAATGTTGACATTTTGGCAATCTTACTTTTCAGGTCAAGCCTTGTGTCTGGTCTATACAGTGTATGTGGTTAGCAGATTTTCGGGCTATGAATCATTAAACATTTGTACAGGAGTATTATATAATACAGTTGGTGTGGTTTTTAGAGCAAAGCAATTTGGCATTTAAAATACACAATGAGAATGTTGGTTTTGTATGTATATTGGTGCTACAGTAGTTGATCCTGTAGCCGAGATCTGTATTTGTTCCTCAGTTCTCATTTTTTTTATATATGGCATGAGTATGGTGGAAAATAATGTCTTAAAGTGGTAAATTGGTGATTTATACTGTGTTTTTTTTTTTTTTAATGCTGTCCTCTTGTAGTCAAGTTAACTACCTAACAGGTTGTAGAAAAAAGTTACTGGAATGGCGGAGTATGAGAAGAGAGGCCGGATCACTGCAATCTGTTGAAGACAAGTTCAGAATACCAGTGTTTGATACAAACTGTTAGAAAGATTTGACATTTGAAGTGGAGGTGTTTTTGGATAAGAAAGAAGTGTTGAATCATATACAGAGGACATTGACAGAATGGCAGGTGCCATACATTTCATCATTTGGGGATGATAAGGTTGTTAAGGAAGGATACAAAAGAGAAGACGTAATTAGAAGCAAAGTGCACAAATAAAAAATTTTAAAAAAAGAAACTTGTTCTGTACTAGATTTAAGATACATAACCAACTTACATGTGGAGAGTGAAACTACGGTATATGAGGCACAGGTAAGCCTGCAGAAAAGATTCGAAACAAAAGGGGTAACAAGCGGGATGATGCTGAATATTAAATTTGATAGAAAAGTTTGAAAGTGAATTTTTTGTGTTTGTAACAGTTTCAGTCAATCTAAATGGTATTTGTTATTAATTAATTTTGATCAGTTCATGTTTAAGTGAAACCTTAAAAAAATATTTAACAAAAGGATGAAAGACTTGATAGTTTAAAGCGCCATTAGTGCATTAAAAAAATTATACAATTTTGTACCTAAACTTACCCTTTTTCAATAAATTTTTTATAAAAAATCTCTCTTTTTTTTTTTATCACACTTTTTTCATCAAAAATTACAGTAGTTCCGATACTGATACTTCGCCTTTTCCTGATGTATCTGTATCGGGTATGGTCTCGGGCTGATATTGTAGTATCTGTTGTAGATGAAGAAGTCAGGTTATTACCGTATTTTGGTTTGTATACGCCACTCAGAAGGGAAAAACCAAGAACAAATATGGTATTTACTTGTGTGTACCCTTTTCCCCGAAAATAAAGGAAAAAATTAAGGAAAAAATTTACGTGGTGTGCCTATACATGTAGGAGGGGGGAGTGTTAGCCATAAATTGTCCATAAATGTTGAAAGAAGTGGTGGAAGTGTCTGTTGTCTTATCTCTCCCCTCTCCCCCTCTTACATCACCCCCCCCCCCCCCCCCTAGCCTAATGACACTCTGTCAGACCACAAAACCAGAGCTGCCACATGTTTACGACCCCCACCCCACTTCCTTGTAATAACACCCAGATGTTGCTGTGGAGAATCCCACCATCCCTCTTATTTCTATGGCAGAGGCTAGGGAGCCATGTTCATGGGGGGGGGGGGGGGGGGGGGTTGGGGAAGAAGGGATGAGGAGACTTCTTTTTTAAGGTAAGGGTAGTGTGACATTCTAGCACAGCAAAAAAAAAAGAGAGGGTCACTGCTAAAAGGAGAAAGATAAAAGAGAAGCTGGAAATGTTTAGGAGGAGGAAGAGGTTTCCAGGATTTTTTTTATTTTTGCTTATTTAATTAAAGTATTTTCCAAACATATCACAATCATCACACGTCAATGTAAAAAAGAATAATTTGTTCCCTACTTACTGACAGGGAACCACAAATTTTTGGTGCAATTTTATAAAAAAAAAAAAATTCCCTTGGAACTTGTTGCAAAAATCATGGTGTGGCCTATACACGAGAGTGTGCTATACACAAGTAAATACTGTATGCATCTCTCAAAATAGTTACACTAAACATCACTGGTATTTCAAAACAAATGGTTTCACCTGAAAATGTTATGCAAACATTTAACGAGGAATTATTATTTGTTAAAATGTTTTCTTTTGTGTTTAAAGATTGTTTTATCTCGTAAGGTTGGTGTTTCTTTGTATCTGGCGTAAAATTAACATGACTTTAAAACTTGATATTTTTTTTACTGAAAGGGTAGCATCTTCGCAAATAAAATGATATGCCCAAAAGCATATACTCTACCACTTGTCATCAAAAAATTGTTTGAACATTGAGCGACTTGTATTATGTGTTCATTTTCAGTAACTTCTTGCGGGGAAATCAGAGGATTTATATTAATTTATTTCGGTAGACATGCATCTTTGAATAAACTGATAATATGCAAGTGCCTATTCGACACCTTTTGCCATCTAATAATGGGTAGGTGAGCACCGAGTCGAGTGCAGCTCAACTTATGATGGAAAATCAGAGGACATGATTATGAATGATTAATATTAAAGAGAGTGAAGAAATCAATTATAATTGCCTCATTTGTGTCTCAAAATTACATGTTTTCTTTGCAGTAAAATATGATTAATTACTTTAAAAGACATTTGCCACGCGTGCAAAGTGTTGCCACCATCGTAAACCAACAGACTTGAAACTGCCCGATTGATAACTTCTCCTTGCGCTCTTAGCTGATAGTGCGTGCAGGACATTTAACATTTGACTTGCATTTGGTGTATTATTTGCATTTTCAGAGGGTTTGGAAGTTTGAGGTCAGCTTGCGTTTTGTGTTGGATTACAATAAATTATCTACAGTATTTTAAGACATTATTTTCTTTATTTAAATTAGTCTAGGAGAAATATTCTTAATGTATTATTAACATTAATACTTTTTCTAAAATTCAGTGCGAAGGGCATTGGTATCTGTTTTTGGAATCGAGGTATCGGAATCAAAAAACATGATATCGCAACAACTCTATCAAAAATCACACCTTTTCATCAATAACACTAATGTTTTACGAAAATTCGTGCCAAACTTAACATTTCTTATAAATTTCTTTTTCAAGAAAAGAAAAGTGACAAAAAATGTGAAACCCATTTTTTTCACAAAATTATTAACATCAATCATTCTTATGAAAACTGACGTAGAAACCCATTTTTTTAAAAACTAAAATCTAATCTAGAAAAATAATTTTCTTTAAAAAATTATATATATAATAGATAAATTAAGACCTAAATGTATAACAATACTACAATTGATAAAAATATAGAAAAAAATTTTGTGTTGAATGCAAATTGACAAAAAATATAGATGAATTCGGTAAACTTATTAGATAAACATAAATCGCGGTGTAAAAAATGTAAAGCAATGAAAGATTTAAAATAATTTCATGAATATGAAAAAGCAAAGGATAATCTCTCTTATCAATGTAGAATTTGTGAAAATGAATACGAGGGACAGTGGTGAAAGAAAAAAAAATATTATTACTAAGTACAATAAGTGGGACGAAATGGCATAAAACTGGCACAAGAATAATTTATATAAATAAGTGAATCAGTATAATTATGGAATTTATAAAAATTTATTGAATGACTTTCATTACCGAATTTACGAAAAGTCAGATTAAATATAGATGTTATTTCTTTCGGAAATAAATTTTATATCATGTTGAAAAGTAAATTTATTAATTCTTCCTTTACCATTGTATTCCATACGTAATCCAATAATGAATTCAAATTCAGCAGAATTAATTTTATTATATCATCTTGGTAAAATCACTTTAAACCTATTATATAATTCAACAAAAATTTCGTTACAATGTAAAGTACAAATTAAATCAATATTTGTAATCAAATATCCAGGTTCAAATTCACTTAGTTTTTTATTTATTTATTTTATTTTATTAATGTTGTTAAGTTTATTCAAAATTTGTGTTGTTCATTTAATATAAAAAAAACCTAATACTTTTTTATTATTCCTAGCCTCAGGACTGGCTAGGAATGTCACTACGTCTAGAGAGGAGTTTTTGTTTTCATGGTAGGTCAAGCGCACTCTGGCGGGGGGTTCTGGTATATTTTAGTGTGTATGTGGCACTGATGCATGTCCAGTGTAGAGGACTGGCCTGGTAACTTTACAGCAGGGCACAAAGTCGTGAGAGTTATCTTTCGTTTTAGAGGATTGGTTCGAAGTGGTATACCTGGGCAACGCGTAACAGGAGGTTTTTTTTTTTACCTGAGTCAACTCAGCTGGCATGAGTGTGAGCTAGGCAGGTTTACAGACAATGGCTCAAAGGTGGTGGCCGTCAGCTGTTTAGGTTCTGTTGGCTCTGGTCCTCCAAAATAGGTGTTGACGAGTCCCAAAGACTTGTCCTGTCCGCTTACGTATGCTGTTAACAAGGGCTCAAGCGGACAGGGTCCTTGAAGAGGTCTTTTGGAATATCTGGAAAGACTGGAATCTGTAGACGGCACAATGACTGGGTTTGATCCTTTGGAGAGAGCTGCACAATTATGGTAATGAGGATGGGGGTAAGCTCCTGTCTGACCGTCTCTCGGATACTACTCCGATGGGAGTAGGACATCTGGACTGACCTCGTGGATACCACTCTGATAGGAGTAGAGCATCTGGGCTGAATAACTGTAGTCACGTTCGTGAAGTGACTGTAGGTGACGTGTTGTCCTACTCGGTGTCCAGCCATGTGTAGCGTCCGCCGACTCAAGCGGTCTCCCTCTCTCAACACTCAGCGTCAAAACATGGTGAGTACTGAGAGTCAGGCCTCACCATTGACAGTCTCTGAACATGGGTGAGTGTCTCAGGAGGGGACAGCCCCTCCAGACTCAGAGAACACTAACCCTGGTGTCAAAACACGGTGGAGAGAGTATGCTAATGAGCAGGCAAGCTGGCTTAGTTTTGGGGCTCTACTGTTCTGTACTCCGGGGAGCACAAAAAGGGTGGCCATATTCTACAATCGGCCATATAAATAATTTCTAGTCTTTGAATAACAATTTTTCCTGGATAACGATAAGTTTTATTAATTGATCTATCAGCTTTTATTGTTTCATATACACACAAACAATTATTATCAGATAAATTTCTAAAAAATGTTATAACCACGTTTGAAATAAATTTTATGATTATCTATAAGAAAACCAAACAAATATATCAATGGATAAATGATTTCATTTGATCTATTTGAATCATTAGATTTTATTAGATATTTATTACCTAAACCACTCGTTCCTAAATAATATTTTTCTGGTGGTGAGCTAACCAAAGTATGCAACATAGTAGTAGTAGTATCAGGATTGTCAATAGCCTCAATTATTTGACCATGTTTTGAAATTTATGCATGAGAAAATTGATATGGAAAAAAATAAAAGCTACATCAATATTATCTTCTCTAGAAAAATAACCAACATTATCTCTCTTTGATATTCTAAATTACTCATAAACATTTACATTTGGGAAAGAAAATCTGTTGCCAATATAAATATCGAATTTGATTATATTATAAATATTTAAGTTCTTTTTAGTTTGATCTGTTGGAGGAAATCTTTGCCCCCAAAACGTTTGATAGTTTTAAAACACATTGAGATAGTGAGAAATTATTTATATGTATTAATATAAAAAATGAAAGATCCAGGAAAGCAAATATCTAGTATTAAATCGACATTTCAGATCGAAACTGTTTTAGTTTTAAGAAATGAATACTGTGCAAAAGTTTATGAAAGAGATTTTTTTTTCTTCCAGAAGGGCAGGATGCAAAAGCTATTACAGAATGCATCCTTTACGAAATATGCCCGTTAATCAGTGAAAGTACGGATAAACTTACAGTACAAAGTTTCGCTGGGGCTGCAGTCATGTGCGGAAAAATTAATGAAGTACAAGCTAAAATAAAAAGATGTTTTTAGTAATACCCACTTCACACACTGCTTACACTAATCAGTTGAATGTTAATTAGTGTACATGCCAGAGTATTTTTTCTCTTGTATCAAGGGCATACCAGATTTTTTTTTTAATTTACGCAAACGACTGGTTGTATGGAAGAAAAATTGGTACGTAGGATTCCTAGGGCATCTCAAACAAGGTGGAATTTTAAATCTAGGATATGAAAATAGAGATAAGTTAATTGAGTGTTTTGAAAGACTAGAGAGTGACCAGAGCAAAGAAACTGTATGTAAGGAATGTGGGTTCAGTCACTTTCATAAGGATAATAATTTCAATTTCTGGCTCTCATTTTTTTCACAGAATCATGCCCCATGTTGACATTCTATTCCAACAAGTACAGTCTCAAGTGGATTCTTTAAGTATAAAAAACGCAATGGAATATTTTGTACAAGCTGTACAAATTGTGCGAGATAGTATTGAAACTATTTACAGTGACCTTAAAGTTGACAAAATTACTGTAAGTGCACCTAAACGATGTAGGCGTGAAGATTGATTGATTTAAGAATGTCAAAAGACAGGCTCGAAAACTCAAAGCCATATGATGCTGCTAAATTGATAGATGAGGAAACTTTGCTGCTTATTCATGTACATTTTCTGATGAACTATTAGGTATTTCTGTGAACTCATCTTGCTTTAAACAAAAAAAAAAGACTGAAAACTTTCTGTTTTGTGTGAAAGACAGGATTTTTGGCAAATTCACGGCACCTTACATAATTAAACTACTTTGAATGTTACCTACCACACCAATGACTTTAAAATTCGTAAATACATATTTGAGGAACACTCTGTGTCAAGTTCGCCTAAATGCCCTGGCAGTGCTATCAATAGAAAAAGAAATGATAAAAATTATTTCGGGCTTCAATAGATTCAGTATTAAATAACTAAGCTGAAATCTACCACTCCTCGGTTACTTTACTAATTTTTTCAATTGTGTTTTTTTTTTCGTTGTCTATAAAATGCGATACTGTGAAAATTTTATCTGAATTCCAAGAGAAAATTAAAACAAATATTTTTGGTTTCAGTATATAAATTATACAACTGCAATAGGAATATTATACAAACATGAAGTCCTATGAGAACAAAACATCACCTGACTCCACAACATTCCATACAAGCATGCATAATTTCTGCTGAAACAAGAGTATGAATATGTGCAGTAAGCTGTAAGTAAATCTAACTTTTGAGTGTTTGTGTGCATGGTTAAGAGCAGGGGATGGACACCCTATAGGACACGGCTAAACACAGTTTCCAATCACTATACGCTAAATCAAACCTTACAGACCAAAACTTTTACAGTAAATTACAACATTTTTTATTAACCTTTGGGTACATAAAAAAGTCTTAATTTTAAACATAGTGTATTATAATTTTATGCAAGAAAATTATTATTATTATTATTTATTCCATGAACTCTCTTTCATACACTTCATACACTTTGTTGTGCATTTCACGACTTTCAGAGTGGTATTCATGACAGACATAAAAATGGCTTGGCTTGGCTTCAGGAATTTCGTTTATGAGTGAATTTGTGAGTAAATAATTCATTTACTCCAGTATTCGTGTTTAGCAATGTGGGGCAATGTTAACATTAATCTTACGTTAGAATTATTTTGTTTAATTCTATTGCAGCCAGTACTACTAGTGTACCCGTTTTGTCCCAAGAAAATTGGAAACTACTTTTGCTCTTCTGTGATAATATGTATTAGTGATTATTTATAAGTATATTTTTTTTAATGTAAGCCAATCCTATGTCATTTTGCAAAGCGTGAATACATAGAAAATTCTAAGGCAAATCACAGGATGGAAACATCCGAATAAAGTTCAGAATTTGTTGACATGAATTATGTTGGTTAAAATATAAAAAGAATGATCGGTAATGTAAAAGTACATTACTCTGAAAACATTGCAACTAAAATAAAGACATTTTTAGCTTCTTTAGCTAGAAAAAGCAGCAGGTATACTGCACTTTGCTTGCAAACAACAAAATTCCCAACAACAAAATTGGTTTGCTGTAAATTCTTAAAATGCAAGTAAATGGCTGAGCGTTTTGTGTAAACAAGTTATGAATAAGTATCACAAGTGAGTTGAACTGTGCGTAAATTGAATTTTTAAGGAGCAGCAGATTCAATGTTGTGTTTGTCAAGTTTGTATTTCCTTATAGCGATTGCGACAAAAAAAACCTGCCAATTGGATAACATTAGTGTCCACTCTGTAATAATAATTGATTTACTCTATGTTGTAGAGCTTATTTGGACTGGAGGTGGTTGGCAAGTGTTACTATGGCGTCATGTCTAGACAGTACATCTAACTGTTGCTGAAATGATGGCAGGTGGGAGTACTGAATATGTGTGTCGAGAAGTAGATAGTTTGTCCACGTTTAGATGAGTTATTTTGGACAGTATTTGACGTCAATATAAATATGAATAAGTTTATGATTTAAAATGTTTTTTTAGGTCAAGTTAATTAGTGTACAGTTATTATACCATAAAAATTTTAAAAACTAAACATTCTTCTACAATATACTAAAAACATCTGTTACTTTTATATATATATATATATATATATATATATATATATATATATATATGTTTTTGTTGCCAATATAATTGCACAAAAAATATTTCATGTAATGGTGTGGAAAATGATTTAATTACTACAATTTAAATAATTTATTTAAAATTTTACTAAAGAACTCCAAGTAATGAAAAAAATACTTCTGCATTTGTTTTTGGAAGTATGTTTACTAAAAGAAAATTAGGTTGGGGAATTAAAAGCTGTTAGTATAAAAAATTAAAATATCTATATAATATTTTATACACAAATGAAAATTAAATATATAACTTTTGATATTATAGTTGACCAATTAAAAGATTTAGAAATAGATAAATAATGAACAAAAACCAAATTCTAAAAAATGAGTAAGACCAGGATTTTTGTTAACATTATCAATAATAAAAAAAATACTGAAAGAAAAAACTGGTGGATTTTTGCCAATTACATAACCTGTTTTAGGTGCTTTAGGTTCATTAGCAGCTGGTGCAATCACAATTTATAATTATGTTTGAACAAACTAGAAAAAATAAACAAGAATTAGAAGAACAAAAAAGACATAATTTAACCATGGAAAATAAAATTGGCGAAGGAATTGTAGCAAAGAAAAAAGAAAAGGAAGATCAAATATTATTTTAGAATCAAATATTGATATAAAATTTACATAAAATATTTAATATAGAACATTTTATGAATGTATATATGATAATGAATTATCAGGTTAAATGAATAAAAATGAATGTGCAATTTTACGTATCTCATCATTTCCTGGTACTCACTGGGTTTATTTTTATAAAATTAATGATGATATTTATTATTTTGATTCATTTGTTGGAACTATTCCTAGAGAACTAACTAATTATTTAAAAAAATATTAAATCTGTTATAATGATGATAGAATACCACGTGTTGATTCTGTTACATTTGGTCATTTATGTTTAATAGTACTAGATTTATTTTCTAAAGGATATAATTTTCCTACATAATTGTTCTTTTATTAAATGACAGATTTACTCAGGAAACCATTAATAAGTTGTTGGAATGAATATTTTAAAATTTATGATAGAATAAAAATATATACCAAAAATAATTTTAATGAATATGTTAAAAATGAAAAAAATTACAATTTGAAAAGTTACTAACACTTAATCATAAAAATCAGAATGACTATTTAAATAAAAAGATTGATGATTTAAATAATATTATACCTGATGCTATTAAAACTAGATTGAGTCACTTTCATTCTAACTTAGTAAAAAACTTTGGTCATGAATCTAGTTTGACTAAATATGTAAAAAGAAAAAATTTTAATAAATTTAAAAATGATGTAGCTTTGAAAACTGAACTGAATGATTATACTAAAAATGATGAAATTAGGCATTTAAAAAATGATGTAGCTTTGATAACTGAATTAAATCAGTATGTCACAAATAAAAATTCTTATTATTTAAAACAATGTTGTTTTGAAAACTACGTGTAATAATCGTGTAACAAATAAAGATATTAATGATTTAAAAAAAAATGTTACTTTGAAAACTATGTGAAATACTTATGTAACGAATAAAAATTTTAATTACTTAAAAAATGATGTTGCTTTGAAAACTGAGTTAAATTATCATGTAATAAAAATTCAGTTGAGTAATTATGATATAAGTATAAAAAATTATATAGAAAAATTAATATAGCAGATTTTCATAAATATTGTTATCTTTATAAATGGGTGTTTATGGAAATACTTTATTTCACAAACTAAAATTTAAAAATATAAATTATTGTAATGAAAACCAAAGATTAACAAACTCCGCTAATCCAGTTGCTCCTAATGATGCAGTAAATTTAGATCATTTTCAATCGAAAAGAATACAAGCAATAAATTTATCAGGAAAATTAGCTACTGCAAAGGTTAATCAGTATTTTAGATTACACACTAGATTGATTTATTTTTAATTTTTAATTGACTGTACAGTTTTTAGAATTAATACAGAAATTCATGATTCATCGATTTTAATAATTGTTACAAGAGGTCATGATATAGATTTTTCAAAACCATTTCCTGTAAAAAAATGGTGATCAATTAACTTTTGAATTAGTTAATTAATTTCAAATAGCTAAAGGTATGAAATAAATAAAGCATGTAGATGGTTTTTAAAGAAATATAAAAAAGAAATGTAAAAGACAATAACACTTGATATTTTAAGTATAAAATAGTAACTAGAAATAATAACATAAACATAGATAATATATCTAACAAAAAAAAATTACAATATGTCCTATATGTGGATCAAAAATCATTTTTAAATCCTGGGAAAAAAATTTCAGTGAAGGCATAATTAATGAATTATTTAAACCAGTAGCAATTAATTTTCCTAAATGAAAAGTAATTTCATATGGAATAGATTAACTATGGCAAGCCAATGTAATTTTAATGAATTCTGAATATTTAAGTGGACTATCTAATATAAATAAAGGAAGTTAATATATATTAACTACTATCAATGGTTTTTTCTAGATATGCATTTGCTATTCCAATTATAAATAAATCATGTCATAATATTATAAAAGCTTTAGAACAATTTTTCAAAACAGGAAAACCAAATAATTTACAAACAGTTAATGGTTCCGAATTTTATAATTTAAAATTAAAAGAATTGATGAAAAAATATAATATTAGTCACTATTCAACATTTGGTGAACTTAAAGCTAATGATGTTGAAATCTTTAATATAACATTAAAAAATAAAGTACCATATGGTAAAAATTTATTATGAATGGCAACTATAAGTGGGTTGATATTTTAGTTTAATTAATCAAAGAATATAATAACCCTAAACATCGAACCATTAAATTGAAACCAATTGAAGTTAATAAAATAATGAAAAGATATTGAAAAATCCAGCTGTTATGAGGATACAAGCAGAAAATAATGAAATTACCCACTGAAAATAATGAAAAAATATTTTAAAAAAATCCAAGGGCTGTGAAGCCAGCACCTGAAAATAATGAAAAAATGTTACAAAAAATCCAGACGGGATCACTATCCCAGCTGAAATTAATGAAAAAATATTAAATAATCCAGGTGCTAAATTATTGAGGCCTGAACTAAAAATTCAAATTGGTGATATAGTTCAGATTAGTAAAATGGGGGGAAAAAATTGAAAAGGAATATACTGCAAAGTGGTCAATATAATTATTCAAAATTGACAAAGTTTTAATTTATAATGTACCAATTTATATTTTAAGGGATATGAATGATGAGAAACACAAGGAAATTTTTGTGAGTATGAAATCTCAAAAATTAATTACCAGATAAATATTTAATTTTAAAAGTTTGGAAATCAAAAAGTGATAAAATTTACGTTACATGGCTAAACTTTAATAATGCATGCTATATTGGGGAAAAAATTACTGTATATTGTTTTATATGATCATATTCTTAACCTCGACATTTTGGCGAGATTCAATTGTTCAAAAATTATTATTTTTCGAGTAAAATAAATTATGTATGAATGGAACATATATATAAAAAACGAGCAGCTCTCATATTTTATTTTACACCTTCCCATCCAGATTATAATATTGTTGGAAAATTTGTATAGGCTGTTTATGGTAAATTGAGCCACTTTTTCTGGCCCTCCCAACAGGCTTTAACCACACACACACATATATATATATAATGATAATTAATATTTGCAGATTTGAATATTAGTAACCCTATGTTTTGCTAGGATTGAAAATTCTTTATAAAATTTTAATGATTTTTTTTAAATTCATGACATTTGAAGTTAACATTTGGATTTATTTGTTTTATGTTTGTTTATTGATCTATGCAGGTATTTTCTTATCAATTTTATAACCATTTTTATTAATTTTCTTCAATAGGTGTCCTTTAGATAACAGTTTTATCATCACAATTATTATAAGTTTCATCATATATTACAGTAATTAATTATTGAATTTTTTTAGTGGTAAATTATCTTCTATATGATTATTTTCTTATTTTATTTTTATAAAGACTTGTGGAGATGTGATTGCCACAGGAATTAAAATTATTTTAATAGTATTGTAATGAAATTCATCGCTTTTATCTTTAAATAGATCCACAACATTATTATTTTGTTCACAAATCAATTTAATATATTTATCTAAATCTTCAAAAGAAACTTGATAGATTGTTTCTTATCTTTAAATGGTTTTAAATAAAGTGAAATAATGTTTTCTATAATTGGATAATTATGACATTCATATAAACGAACATAAAATATTGTCTCTTTTTCTGGTCGACCTGTATTATATGTAGATAGTCTATTATTAATAATACCCTTTTGTGTGCCACCTACTTAAAACTAATTTTGTTTAGCATATTGTTTAGTTGTAGCAATATAAATAGTGTAATTTCTTCATGTTTTCAGCTTTTTCATTGATATAAATGTAATTTCAATACAATATCTTTTTCTTGTTAAATTTTTGGTTATTTTTTTCTTAAAAATTTACATTTTTTTGAAATTTAATTTTTCTTGGTTTAACATAATATTTGTATGCATAATTCGAATAATTCTTCTTTTTTTTATATTATAAAATTAGAAAATCATATATTAGCCATATATACTTTTCGTGATTTAAACTCTTTGAAAAAACATATAATCTATTAACATGTAACCAACCAGTTTTATATATAAAATTAATCATCAAATTAATTTTACCAAAATTAATAGGCTCAAAAACAGAGTTATAATATTATCTGGTAATAAATCACAATTATTATTTATTTTTTTATTTTGCTTCAATTATTAAGATGCCAATTCCCAATTAACTTTTTTCATTAGTAAACCAATTTTTATAATAAAAATGAATACAGTTTTCAAATTAACAAGAAAATGCTCTATATTAAAGAAAAAATTCATTAAGATATTTTTATGAAAAATATTCTATGTTTTAATCAGATTACGCACAACATATTTAACACCAAATATAATTACTAATATTATCATAGTTATTGATACAAAAGAAAAAATAATATTCCAAAATGCCAATATGATATTGAATTATTAGAAAAAACTATAAAATATATGAGCCATTTAAAATCAATTATATCATTTTAGAAAGAAATAATATAAGAAATAGAATAAACATTTAAAGTAAATTTTATACAAAATTATATGATCAATTATCAGACATATCAGGATTTAAAAGAATATATAAAATGATCAATGCTTTTGGTAATAAGATCCCTAATTCTAACTCATTTCAAACTATTAATATTCATTGTAATTGAGCATATGAAATATTGATAAAATATGATTTACTAAGTCATTTATAAACTGATATCATAGTTTGTTTCGAGCCAAAGACCATGTTTGGTTTTCATGATTATATCATATATGAGCCATTTTATCCTTTGTTTGATAAATCATATTGTTTTAGAAGTAAGATATGAAAATAATAATTTAATTGACTTTGATGGTGGCCAAATATGAATTATTGTTAGAGATGCATGATATTTAAATCTCATAATGTAATGTTCTAGGAAAATGTATTATAAAAGGAGTCGATCCAAATGGATCCATTGGACTTTTAAATTTATTGAAATGTACATTTTTATTTTAAGTTAGACCCAGAAAATCAGCAGGTATAAAAATTTATACGTTTTTCATTTTATCATTATTTTATATTTCAATTATTAAAAATTCTATTTTAGAGGGTGGCATTTCACCACCCTTTAAAATTTATAAAGGGCCAAGTTTCAGGGCCACCTTTTTCATTTCATCATATTTGAATTCATTATTTGTATCTTCAACTTTGTTTCTTTTTCATTACCTTTTAACCCCGTCTAGGATATGTGGTTAAATAATAATTTAAATCTTGATATATCCATATGGTATTTTATCTATTTTATTTTGTAATAAAATTCCTTTATTATCATGTGGACTTAGTGCAATGTTATTTACTTCAATGGTATATATTTGATGTTTTGGAATTCGTAGTAAATTCACTGTCCTATATTCTATTTTACTATTGAATAAACAATATTTTATAATCATCTAATGTTATTCTATAATTAATTGCACATTTTTTCACAACCTTTGATTTAATTAATCATTTATCGGCAGTCTTATATGCATACATCTTTGATGTTAATCCAACGAATTCTTTCATTATTTTTCCATTACAGGCATCTTTCATTTTAATTTTCTTATTAATTTGTGGTTTATTATATATATCTATTATCTTTTGGATAATCACTAGTGTCAAATTCATTTATCATTGTTTTCATGTCAGAATAGAAATCTTTAGTATTTATATTATATATAAAGAATCACTATCTTGAAAACATAATTCTATATTATTATTATGTTTATATTTTGGTTTCAGTATATTATAGTGAAAACCACTCATATATTCTTTAGATGAATTTAATATTGACATACCAACATGTTTATCCAATTTAACCTTAGTTTTATTCATATGAATACCTGCTAGATTTCCATTAAATATTATTTTTCCTTTAAAACTTGCTTTAGGAATTAATTTTTCAACTTCTTCAACCTATAATTGTAAATGAAAACCTATTCTCTTTCATATGTTTTCCATAGTTTTACCAAAAACAGAACTATTCATCAATGTGTAGAAATCTTTATCAAAATTTTTTCTCTTGCCTTTGTTCTCATTTGTGTGTTCATATTGATATATTTATTTAATAAATTGTATCAATTTAACTTTAGAATTTTATGAATTTTGTTAAAATTAAGCCATTAGATATACATGGTTTCATATTGTTAAAGTGTATGTCATATTTATTTTTATATTTTAATGTTGTTAATAATTTAGATTAATTTGTTTCTGGTATTATTTTATTTTCACAACAAAATGATAAATCTTTGTGTAAATGATATCTGTTGAAGATATTCTAAATAGATTTCTAATACATAATCATGTTGAGAATCATCTATCATATTCGATATATATCGTCCAAAACTGTAAATCGAATGATGGATAATTAATCCATTCAAAACCACTATATGGTAAATACTGAGATGTGGCCCAACCATATTAATTATTTACATCTGGATACATTAAATAATTCGATTCTTAATTTTAATCGTAATGTATCTGCTAATAATAACAAATCAATTTTTAAAGATAAATTATGATTTTCTCCAAGAATTTTTATATTGAATTTATGCCACATTTGTTTTGCTTGATAATAATCTTCATCACTTATATCACATTCGTTTAATTTATTATAGAATTCGTTCTTTGGTGACAATTCACTTTCTTCAAATTTGTTCCAGCTATCAATATAATCATCTGGATATATACATCTTCTTACAACTAGATTTTCTGAGAAATTTTTTTGAATATGTTTATTTGTTCTTTAGTTAAATTGGATGATAACTTTTCTATACTATTATTAATGAATTTAAATTAATCAGTAAGTCTCATTTTAAAATTATTCAATTATTTTCCCAACGATATATATTTATCTTCATTATTTGCTATCACATTAATTTTTTTATCATCATAAGCTAGTTATTTCATAAATAAATGTGTATCATAACCAGCAACTTTATGAAAAATAATTGGTACAAAATTGGATGGCTTCAATTGTAGATTACAATTTTTACAAAACAGGATTAATACATTTTCCAGTTAGATGATCTCATGATCATGTACTTTGTGTTTATTACTTGAATATTCGCATTCATATACTGTAATTTTGTTCGATTTACTATAAATAATTATTTCTTCTTTAGTTAATTGTTTCATTCGCTCTATTTGCGAATATATATTTTCAATATATTTTGTTCCTTTTTTTAATTAAATGTATAACAATTGTAAACAATTGTAATTTTATAATCTGGATAAGTACAAACAATATAATAGAATCTAGACGCTTTGTGTAGATGATATTTCATTGTATATGACTCATAATTTAACATTAATTCTATAGTATTTATTTTTTGATTAGATAGATTGTGTTTTTATTTTAATATTGTTTTGTATAAACAATTATCGATATCATCTTTTGTTAATACTGAATATTTAGTAGTTAATTTAAATTTCTTAATTTGTCGTATTTGGCTTTGTTGTTTGTATCTTCTTCAATAATGATTTAGAATCTGCATAAATTGTGAATGGTATTCTCGTTGTATGTTTAAAATTTTTAAATACAATTTCTTCGCCTTTCTTTGGTAATTCAATGTTTACTGCTTTGTTTGTAGAAAAATCTTCAATACGTTTATCTAATTTTTCTTGTGAGTAAAAATGTTGAAGGCACGTATCAGATAAATATTTGTAAACCTTCACTTTCGACAACTGCATGGAGACTAGTCTAGATGAATTTCTAATCCAACAGTAATGGCTATTTTCTCCTCCTGTAAAATCTGGGGCTGTTCATTCTCTGTTTAAGAGTGTTGGTAGTAGGCCAATGTAGCCTACTCTGCATTGCAATGAACATACTGTAGTTGTTAGATGAGATTTTCTGTCGCAAAGTTGTCTAGGGCCTTGATAGGACAAGTATTGTTTGTAAGCTTTCTGTTGAAGGATGTAGAAGATTGTTGAATAGCACAAGGGCAACAATATGGGCAATCACAAGGATGACACCCCCTGGAGATGATGACGTTACTGACTGTGTTATTGGGTGGCAATTTGGGGTGCACCAGTTAATTTTGAAGGTTGAGGGGTTGTTTGAAGACCAATCTCGGTGGTTTGGAGAACAAGTTTTGAGTGAGTGATGATGAAGCCAAAAATTTTTATCCGCAGTTGAAAATGTTTCTGAGTTTGTCCATGCTCTCGTGGTAAGGGGCAACCAGAGGGATATCTGGGTGACTAATTTCTGTTTGGGGATCTGTGCTTGAAGTGGCATGCCGAAACTGTTTGTAAATCAGGGATCTGGAGTAGCCTGTATCAAGGAATGATTTGGCTTTTGTATGACATTGCTTGTTTCAGTCAGTTTTAGTGGACAAATGCATTTAGTTCTGATGGCAAAACTGTATGGCAGAGATCTGGCATGGAATGAATGGTAGTTGTCGAAATGTAGGTACAGAAGGTTGATGGTGGGTTTAATGTGAACAGCTCTTTCAATTTAACTTCCTGAAGGGCTAGTTTCACATCCAGAAATATGGCATGTGGATTAGAGTAGGTGCAAGTGAACTCAATTGGGCTGTGCGAATTAAGGTTGTTAAGAAAGCGGATGAAACAGTCCTCAATTGAATCCCAGATCATGAATATGCCTATAAAACGAATCCAGCATAGTGGCTGAATTGGTTGGTGTTGCAGAAAGTTTTGCTCCAGTTTACCCATGAACAGATTGACGTAAGAGGGAGCCATGCAAAGGCCCATGGTTGTGTCTAATGTAGATGTAGTGTTTGTTTTTCAATCTGAAACTGTTTAGTGTGAGTCTCGCCAGATCGACCAGAGATACTGTGGAAGGTCTGCTACTGGGAGTATTTGGTTAAGATAGAATTCTATCGCATGCAGTCCTGATGAGTGGGAAATTTTGGTAAAGTAAAATTACATATATAGTGACCAGGTAAGCATCTTGAGGGATGGCGTCCAGATTTCTCAGGTGTTCTAAGAAGTGGCCAGTATGTACAATGAGAGCATATGTACCCAAGGTTGAAAGTCCTTAGTGAGAAGATAAAATCTAATGGAAATTGAAATAAAGAAATTAAAGGTAGAAGGGTGTCCACACTGAAACAAGACCAGAATAAATTTTTAGAACGATAGAATGCCTGCTAAGATCTATTTGTATACACATTGCAAATTATTCCACTATATGTGAAGTTGACAATGTTATGGGGCTGATCACTCTTTTCATAATGCTCCGGTGAAGTGAAACTAAAGAAAATAAATTATAAGAAAATTAAATATTTTTCAAATTTGCTAATTATTACATATTGTATATGTATTAAAAAAATAAATCGAAGGAAATAATTACAGTATTCGCATATGTTTTCCTGACACTTTTAATTCAATGGTATAGGCTGTTCACGGTAAAGTGAGCACTTTTGAGGCCCTAGTTACTTTTTCCTCTCAGCCATATTTTTTCTTTAACCACGTCTAAAAATAAATGTTTCTATGCCAGTACTAAACACAGCGTGCATATTCCACCGCACTCGGAAGTTAACGTCTAGGACTAAAATAAAATATATTTATTGACTATTACTTTTAATGAGAGGGCTTTTAAAAGTACTCATTTTACCGTGAATAGCCTATAATACAGGGAACTACTCTCCCTGTGTCGTCACCAACATTACTGTGTATGTGCCAGTCATTGTGCGCATGTGCCATTCATTGTGCACATATGCTAGTCATTGTGCGCATGTGCCAGTCGTGCATATGTGTCAGTCATTGTATGCACATGTGCCAGTTATTTTGCACATGTGCCAGTCATTGTGCAGATGCGTCAGTCATTGTACGCATATGCCAATCATTGTGCGAATGTGCCACTCATTGTGTGCATGTTCCAGTCACTGTGCGCATGTGCCAATCATTGTGCGCATTAAAATACAATATTTGCAGACAATGACAATGCGAAAGAGCTCAAGTAACCATAAACCGCCTATAGAAAGACCTGCATTGATAATATTAAACTTTATAGGGAATTAGTAGGCAGTCTTTTCTTTCCTTGCATAACTTAGCAGAACAGATATCTGAACTGCTGCAAATGTCTGCAGTGAGTTCCAGTCAAATGCTACTGAGGTAGAATGGATGGGCGCGAGGAAAGTGCTGAGGTATGTGAAAGGACTTCAAATAAAGGAGTGTGTATCAAATTAAGCAGTAACTTACTGTTACAAGATGCCTGAGGGGCGTATCTGAGTTCGTGAGGGATGGAGGTCTTAATAAAAGTGCAAGAACTAAATTTAATTTTAATTTATTCACGCAGCTATTATTTACAGCATTGATTTATCTATCGTCACTATTACTCTTTTTATTTCTCAGTGAGCAAATCAATTAACTCTCACTTATTATTAACACATGTTCAATTTGTCTGCCGTCATCATTTGAAATGTAATTAGCTCATGCATCCAGTCCTATAGTCTATTCTGTCAGTCGCAATATTGTGTCATTTTGTGGCACCATAAGCGTTTGTTCTTTTCTTACTTTCCTTTCATTCTTGTGTCATTGCCTTTCTAGGAAAAGTTTTTTTATTTTATTTTTATTTTTTTATTTTTTTTTATTTTTTATTTTTTATTTTTTAAAGCAGAGTCCTGTCCTTGAATTTACTGCAGTCAATTATCTCTTTCTGTATTCAAGCTTAAATTTGTAATGGAATTTTTAATGTGTCTAATAAGTGGTATTTATGTGTAAAGTAACAATTGTTCATGTGTGAACTGTTAAATTTACTTAACAACTAATATTGTTAAAGGCATTTACAATATGCATTTATTATTTGGTATTTTCTTGTCTTTGTTGAGTTCGTTTCACTTTAGGTAGAACCACCTGTAAGTAATGTATCGTTAATAAGGTGTATTTATATATGGATGTAAAAGAGGGCAGCACTTTTTGTAAATCATATAACTATATTATCTCTGTGTTAGTAATATTTTTATTAATAATATTATAAGATGCCATTAAATTTGTTATCAAAATAATAAAAAAACATAGAAGTTTTAAACAGTTATTATGTTTTGTCACCCGACCATCTGAGTGTAGTTGTGACCGTGAATATCGATAGTTGTATCGAGAGTTAAGTCGATATTGGTATAGCTCAGAGGTGACGATACTGTCCGATTCCTTCTTTTTCTCAAGACTTGATAATGACGTGACTTTTTAATTTTGATTCTTGAAGAATATAGCCTATATGGCTTAAGTTACATTGTCCTACCGCCTTAGGTAAGTTCTAAGTTTGCTTAATTTTATCGGGGTTGTGTTAAGCTAATTTTTAATGGTGCGCAATTTTTATTTTGTCTTTTATCGTGTGTCACAGTGCGGTTCTCGTCCTTGGGCGTCCGCTGTGGGCTTTGCTGAACGACCCGATGTAGCCTCTGCCATGTTGTAAATGAGGTAGCTGAAATCCTGGGTGGCGATGTTTGCTAGCCACGAGTAGCTGTGTCACCTGTCTTCAGAAAGAGGCGGACACGAAAGAATTTAATAAACTTCCTTTAATTTTTTTTATCAAGCATGTACTGGTAATAGATGTGGTTGTCAATTTTCGGACTTTGTAAACGAAATCATAACTTTGGACATTGTCATAGAACCATTATCGGCTTCAAATTTACTGTTAAAAATTAATAAGTAATCATGTTACAGTAATATGTACTTTACAGCTAACGGGTGCACCTCAAATCAATTTTATTAGTTTTTTTTATAATTTTTGTTACAATCATGGCCATTTTTTAAAAGTAATCTATAATGCGCATTTAATTATTGTTTTGTGTTGTTAAACATAATCAATATAAGCGAGCAACCAAATGGCTGCTTTTTGGGCCTGGTATCTCCTATAGGAATGGCAGGTCACATTAGTCATTGCGAGGTCATTTGGCCTACATGAGAAGGCATCCCTATTTCTCTGCAGTTGATTCAGAGATAGCCTCCTCCTGTCGCCAGTTAAGATTTTACTCTGTTCTTACCAGCAGTTCCTCTATAACTTCTGGTAAATAACATTCTATTTGTTTTGCTCTACAATCTTCTGGAATATTTGGAAGTACCTGTATGACCTGCTTGTAAACGCCTATCACGGCCCCCCTCCTCTAAATGAAAGGAAAATGATTTACAGCGACAAATGTGAGATAACACAAATAAATAGCCTTCATATTTAAGGACTACCAGTCTCGTTTTCTGTCCTAGAACGATAATTGTATGCGGTCTGGAATCTGGATGAAAACATTCTACGTGAGCATGTATGATGGATTGCATGGAAATGTTGGCTGACAGGAAAATTTTAACGCAGGTTAAAGCAACAGTCGATGAGTCCAATAGTTCGTCAAGAGGGGTAGATCTAACGGAGGGAAAAGGGGGCAGGTAGTTTCGGCGGTGACCTCGGAGAATGTTTTCCTCGTAAATTACAAACGCATCTGGATGTCCGTGGAGGTCGGTAGAACAGTTTCAATTCTTTTTTCTTTTTTTTTTTTTTGGTGCGGAGCTCCGTGGGCGTGGCCCGGCGCATTATTTACGAGCGCGGCCGCAACACCGCGCTTCTTCCCCCGGGATGCCGCGCGACGTAACACCCGTCGACCTAGCGCCAAGGCCGTTCCGCAAGGTCGTCGTCTTGCGCGTCGAGCGGCCGGCCGGGTCGTCGAACTGCGATTCCCCCCCCCCCCCATCTCCCTATATCTGCAACGCTCCGCGGAGTATTTCATCACAATCGCCACAGCCATCGCAAGCCAACTGCATGCCGGTGGCGTTTGGGGGGGGGGGGGGAGGCGGTAACCCGACGTGACCGCACTCTTTCGGTTTGCGTGATGGAGGTAAGTCGTTCATATTTCCGGGAACAACGAGCACTTCTTATCCCTCGTTCCTTTACCGCGCCAGTTTCTGGAAGAAGGGAGAGGGGGAGGGAGCGACCGCAGAAATCTGGGGCTTTGGTCACCGGCTGGAAAAACCCCTGCCCTAAAACATTTTATTGCCAAGCAGGCTCATCGCGTGCTTGAGATACCCGCGCGAGAGCGAAGAAATTATAATGCCCCTGCTTAAAAAAAAAAATAAAAATAAATAGTAGCACGAGCCTGTGCATCTTCAGAAAGATGCTATGTACGCGGTGGCACGAAAACAAGACTAACAAGAAAAGACGTTAGGTCGGAGTTTGTAATTACGATATCATTACTGTAATCTGTACTCACCTAGCAAGTGGGGGCCATTGTTGCCACAAAAAATGACGCACTAAATCCTGTTGTAGGAAAAACAGTTCTCCTGGAACGATCTTGCTTCGTGACGTGTTTATTCCGTAGCTTCTCTTCGTCGAGATAATAACGGTTTTTGAGAAGGAACGGTTGATGAGTTTTGATAGAAACTTTAAATCCTGAATATAAGTTGTGGGGAAAAAAAGTCATATATTACAAAGTGTCACTGAAATAATCACGTTGGAAAAAATAATTTGTGTTCAGCACACTGCCTGCGGCGGAGATTACTTTTTCCCCAAATTATTTCCGATCCGCACTTCACGTCCATTACGCGTCGACCAATACCTGATACAAGTTTTTTTGCAATTATTTTTAGGCACGAATCTTCCAATATAGGCACAGTAAAGTGAGCACTTTTGAAACCACCTTCATTTGGAATAATGTTTAGTAAATATATTTTGTTTTAGCCCTAGACATAAACTCCCGAGTGCGGTGGAATCTACACACTGTGTTTGGTATTCAGATGGCAATATTTATTTTAAAAGGTGGTTAGAGCGAGAAAAATGGCTGAAATAAAAATAAACTATGGATTTGAAAGTGCTCACTTTACCGTGAACAGCCTATACATTCTGCTTAATATATAGTATATTCACGGTTACTTCAAACTTTTATGAAGTTCTGCCTAAGTTCTACTTCCAGAATATTCCTGAGCTCATGCAAACAAAAAAATTACACCAAAGGGACAGTGCACCACATTCCAGCGCGCTCAGTGTAATAATATTATGCATAAAAACAATTTGTTACAAGGCATTATCAACACACTTATTTTCATCCTGTTTATGAAATCAGAACGCTTATGGATAAAATGTAAGCAAATGTTATTTTTGATAAAAGAATAATATTTCGACGTGAATACGTCTTTAAATTTGCAACCATAGTGGGAGGGAATGCAGAAAATCCGATGATAAAATTGGGGGATACAGTTTGGCATTGCAGTTCCGAATTTATCGTCTACATTCAAAATTCAAATACACCACTCGATTCCCTAAGGAACAAAGAATATTTTACGTTGAGTGAGTAACTGCGAAACATCGATGACAAAAAGGGGGGGGGGGGGGGGTGGGGCGCAATTTCGAGTTCGTTTCGCCGCGTCTCCTAACTTCCGCGAAGTATAATTTTTGAATAGGATAAGGTACGATGCCCGTTTAGGTTTCAATCGACAGCTCTCGTCAAGATCAATCGATTGCGTATATAAAATAATTTGTGTGGAGTGGTTATGGTGAAATTGTACGAGTTTAATGTAAAAAATTTAGAAAACTTACCACGATGTCAGCCTATACTCGTCAAAAAGCCAAGTCGAAATACAGAAATCGTATGCGGTTGGAAAGAGCATCTCAAAAGCAATCCAGTGATACCCATAAAACCCCATGTGATCGACTGAAGTGGTGCCGGGAACGTATAAAAAAACCACGAAGGCGTCCGAGCGCGTCAACATAGACGTATTCACGCAAAACAAACGGCCGTGTCCCCAACACAGCCAAACCCCATTTTGTACGTTAATACGAGTTTTAAACGTTTGTGATAAATTAAGTATTTAGGAAACAGTCAAGCTCGGAATACGTGGCGTGATTTTTCAAATGTTTAATTTAAAATGTGTGAAGAAACCGCGAATAGACTTATATTATATACATGCAGGCGACACACTTTTGTCATTGTTAGGCCACAAAACGTTAGGGTCACCACTGAAAGCCCTATACAGGCGGTCGAGGGAAAGGCTGCACGCCAGTTCAGAGCCTTGAACGCGTAAAGGCGACCAGATGTTCGATGTGCATACCTAGGTCGCCCTTACGTGCTCCCATGTCTTGGGCACGCAAAGTACCTCCAGCCAGACGGCGGCTCCCTTAATGGGGAACTTCTATAGGTAAGCTGGACCAACATGTTCTTGATAAAATTTGGCAGACTGCCGGAGTTGCGAGTGAAGAGGGTTGGGCGGCTCTTGACATCGAGATCTTGAGAGCCGATGAGGGTGAGTGAGGCGAGTATGAAGCAGCGCCGGAATGAAAGTGCGTGGGAAACGGGAGATCCTCGAGAAAACCCGCCAACCAGTGGCATCTTCCAGCACGATTCCCACATGCGAAAATCTGGGAGTTACCCGACCGGGATTCAACCCGGTTTGCCTCTTGGTTGGATGCGAGCAGGCTAACGCTCAGCCACTACGGCCCCTGATCCACTGTTGAATTGTTATGTTTTGAAGTATGCAAAGTTGCCTCTGACCTCCTCCTCACGTATGAGGCAGCGTCTGCGTTGCGAAAGACATTTTTTTCTGCGCAACAGAGCCGCGTGCAACAACAGCGACTCGTGACTCAAAACTGCTCCAGCCTGCTCCACGGGTCACCAGGATGCACACCCCACCCACAGTTACTGAGTTGTATGTTGCACAAAAGATAAGAACGACATTGCGACCTCTTGACTATGGTACCGTTCCTTTTTCTTTTCTGAGATTATTTTTTATTTCTAGTGAACTTTCAAATACTGCTACGCCAGCGTGAGCCCTTACACAGTTCTGCCGGCCCTCCGGCATGCATGTCAGTAAATGCTGTTCACGATTAAGTGAGCACTTTTGAAATCAACCTTAACAAAAAACCACTGCACCTGCCTGCGTGTATTTTAACGAGCACACTGATTGGCATGTGCTTAGTAAAGTTGGTAACGATGGATGGAAAGTAGTTCCATAACTTAACGTAAATAACTTGAAGTTTTTAGTGACTTACAACTCGTACATTAAGGGTAGCACAGAAATTGACCCGCCACTTCGGTACCATGTACATGAAAAGGCTGACACTTGCCATACTTCAAGCTCTGACATTGAACAAAACTGCATAAGTGAACACTTATTCATTGGATACTGATACAGTCCTCAAGCAGATTTATATGTATCCAAAACTTTCACATGCCCCAACTTTTGTCACTGACAAAGGCGATTCAAGACGGAAATTGAATGTGGGTCTCTTGCGTGATAAATTGGCATCTAAAAGAACTAATGCTATTCTCGGCTTTCACGCAATTACAGGAAGTGATGTGACTAGTCGATTTGCTGGAATCACGAAACAGTATTGCTTCAAGAAGTTTCTTAAATATGATGACAAAATTTCAAACTGTTTCGCTTAACTGAGTCTGAACCTTCACCTGTAGTAAAGGGTGAGTTATAGCTGTTTGTGTGTATACTTTACAAATCGTAATCAATAATACTATATTGAAGGAGCTACGATAGTACCTTTTTGTGAGTAAAGCTGATGCAGTAGAAAAACCTCAACTACTAAATTTGATTGGACTTCCATTGACTGGATCCATAGATTGGGTTCTTAGATTTTTCGATCCTTTTTTCTTAGCCACTCTTGGCAATGAAGGTCCAACCAAATTTAGAATTTTCAGTTCCTCGTAACTCGCTGCTGTCATTGCTGTAGGTAAGCCAGTCAGTGATGTTAACATGGTTGCTTGTTTTTGTCCTTCAGCCGAAATACACTGACCGGCAAAATGAAGCCCCCAGGAAAAATGTCCAAATTTGATGGAATTTGGTACACGTGCATACCATCGTGGATTGAGTATATGTTTAGAGTTGCAATGTTCTGTAACATTTCGAATGACCACTAAAGTATATTATTGGTTCCACAACAATTGTAACGATAGAGTTATAAGGCATGTGTGGAGTATCAGACATTGAATAGATTGAAGGAAAGTAATCGAACACAGATCATACATCATAGATGCAACAATCAGCATCACCAGCACTTGACGGAGTTTGAGGATGAATCGTGCAATTGCCGGACATGTGAAGCATTCCACGGTTACAGAGTACCGATAGTGAACCCTAGGGCACGTGATAGCACCTACACACGCAGTGAAGGTTCCAGTCGACCCATTACGCAGACTCATAGCATCGGCGCCTGCCATCTGGGCATAGTTACTAGACACTCTACAACACCTCTCATCGCCCCGCATCCTGTATAGGAGATTTACACCAGGCGCATTACGGGTCATAGATTGCTGTTAATACAAGAGCGGAGGCGGCAGCGTTTGAAGTGTTTGACGAGTGGCATCGCATCATGTTCACTGACATATCCCGGTTCTGTATGACCACGGACGACCGTTTTGGAGTGGAGAGATTTGGGCAACTCTCGACATCTAGGTTTTGAGAGCCGATGAGGGTGAAGTGAGGTGACGACGGAACAGCGCCGGAATTCAAGGGCGGGGGAAACGGGATACCCCAGAGAAAACCCGCCGACCAGTGACATCGTTCCCCATGCGAAAATCCGGGAGCTACCCCATCGGAAATCGAACCCGGTTCACCTAGGCGGGAGGCGAGTAGTCTAACCACTATACCGCCGCGGCCCCACGACTGTTGTGTGTGAGTGTGGCGACGCCGAGGCGAGGCAACACACACAGCCAATGTTGTGGAGAAACTAACCGACCATATTCCTGGAAACACTGTATGGGAAGCCTTAGGGTATGACTTCAGACAATTTATCTTAGTGATTCGGAGAACCCTGACAGCACCGTGGTAAATCAGTGACATCCTACGTTATGTGTTGCCCCTCGTGATATAGCGCCCTGGTACATTATGTTAACAACAAAATGCTCGTCAACACACGACACATGTGCCTACAGCATGCGTACGTCATGCTGAGGCACCCTCGTGACGAATAAGATCTCCCCATTTGTCCCCAGTAGGACATGTCTGGGTTCAGCTCGGCTCGGACATCAACTCCGACACGGAGCTGATCTTCAGGACATCTAGCGCCATTTGCAACAGCTGTGTGCTGACTTGCCCCAGGAGAGGATACAAAGAGGATACGACTCCCGATCCGAATCGGCGCATGTAGTTTATCCAGGACCCAGAGGATGCTACATCCTACTGACATGTGACTAGTGGAATGATTGTACTGCCAACGATCTTGCCTGCGTGTGATCTGATGTTATAGTTAAGTCTATTCGAGGTTCCTTCACACTTCTTAAGGGGGCGTGGGACATAAATTAACACCAAATACGTAAATTGATGTTTACTGGTTTTTGAAAGCCAACATAGAAAAAAGTAAAAATTGCAATCTTAGATAATAGGTTTTGCCAACTTAACGACCAAGTATTTTGCAGTATTACTATATCAATTTCGCACAGTGTCTTGCGCCACGAAAACACACAAAAATTGACGGCATCAGAAATATCTCGCAGAATATCGCCACTCAGGTAAAATATTTGCTCTCGTAGTTAGTAAAAACTATTCTGTATGGTTGCCCTTTATTTGTTTTCTCTAATGCGATAAACCTCAATAGCATTGATTTATGTCCCGTGTCCTCTTGGGGACTATGTAGCTGCGCGTCCAAGGTCAAGAAGCAAGGGAGCGATACGGGCGACAGTTACACGCACGCCTAGCGCCTCATCGCTCCTACGCGCAAGGCGTGCAGGGTTTCCGTCGTGACGCTGTACTGTGCAAATTAGATCTGTAACATATGGGTTTTATTACACGCGATGAAAGACCACAGATTAAACTACGTTCGTAACTTTGTACTTTTCTCTTGCCGCTTAAGGAAACTGCATAGGCAAGTTTCAAAAATGCTATATTAGACCATTTTCACGATTTTTTCTCTCCAAGAATACACTTAATATAACAAAACTAGAAAAAAATAGGACCATAGATAATTGCTTTTTATCTTTTCTGACAAAAAGTCATATTTCCAGACATTTTATTTGCTGAGATACGCGTTTACGCGCAAACAACAATTTCACAGAAAACGTTTCAGTTCACAGAACTCTTAAGAATCAAACCTTTGAAGAATCGCCATATGTGTGACGTGTTTTGTTGTTTCCTAAATATGTCACCTATCACAAGCGTTTTATACTTCTGTTTGAAAAAAAGTTCGTAATTTTTGGTTAAGTTGGACTTTTACTTACATTCTATCTATACATTATAATATTTCACTTATAATTAATATGAATAAAAACAGGGAATATAGGTGTGTTGGTAATGCCTAGTAAGAATAGTTCTAATGCAAAATATTATTAAAGTGAGTGCGTCCCTTTGGCGTAATTTTCCACACATATTCAAGCTTTCTTTGCGCGTGAGGCGGCGAAATAACTTGGAAGTATAACTATAGCAGAGCTTCAGAAAATTTGTAATTAGCCGTGAATGGACTGACTAAAATCAAGTCATATAACCGTCCTACCGTGGCGCAGTAGGTTGGTGCGCCACCGATCTGGGATGTTGGAGGGTCTGGGTTCGAATCCCGGGCAAGGCATGGGTGTTAATTTAAGTTACTTTATAAGGTAATCTGTAAGCCGTCCCCTGCTAAGCTTTCGCGCATAAAACCTGGGGACGTTAAAAGACAATTACAATTAGTATTCTCTGTCTTAAAACGATTCATGTATAGGAAGGATTAGAATGAACTATGTATGGATCCTAATTATAATAACCATGAATGAACAATCAGTTTTATGTATTGTAATGGATGACATGTGTATACTACCAAAGACTGGCTAAACTCTATGGATCCGCCCTGACGAGCGAACTTTACGTATCGTATGTACAAGACAATTTCGAATTTACTTCATCTGTCGGTTCTCTCGAGCTGTGACATTATTATCTGAACCAAAATAAAAATACAGAATTTCAATAAACATGTGTCAATGGCGAATTATTTTTACTGCAAAATAAAGTGAATTTTAAAAGTCTTCGCTGAAGTGGTAACCCTTGATCGGTTTACTCAATTGGCTCTCTTTTGTAGTATTCTTTTTTACGATATTTTTGTATTAATAAGTTTATCTAAAAACATTCGTTCCAGATAATGCAGTTTGCTACTTGTCTGCACATCAATTCTCGTACCTGCAGATTATTGCGAGTTTTATTTGGATCACTTGTTGCACAAAGTAGTTGATTTTTCCGTATAAAATATTAAGTGGAATTTTTAATTTTTATAACTAATATCACGCTTAATAAGCATAATATCAGTTCAAACACTCGATGCCGTTATATAATAAAATCTCTATATGCATGCGCATATATATATAATAAATTTTGTTTAGAAAAAATAACGCATTCATAAATTACCGTCATTTTGAAAAGTCATTAACGAAATGCTTGAATTTTCTTTTGTGTCGTGATGTAATGATTTTTCTCGAAGGCGTTACTGTACGTTATGCTATCGGCGATATCGTTTTCATTATGAAATAAATTCTTCTAATATGTTTGCAAGATGTCGTCGTCGAATATCGATTTAATGGTTTCGGTGCTGAGTTCTGTATCTGGTGGTACATAACACCCCTGATGTTATGATTTGGTGTCTGACAGATTATGGATAACACATGACCTCACGAGACACATGTTTCCCACAGACACAGTGGCAGTGTGCGGCGTGAAACAAAAAATACCTTTGAGCACATTTCCAGAAGAAAGGGATCAACCACAGTATGTTCTGCTTCAGAAGAGGGGATAAAGCCAAATAGAGCATCAAATTGGCCGTACCTGAGGCGATGCCGTTCATCCAAGCAGCAGTTCTCTAGTCTACGATGAGCGAGTGACTGAAGATGTTTGGGCGGCTCTTAAAAGCGAGGTCTTGACAGCCGACGAGGGAGATTGAAGAGAATATGAAGCGGCGCCGGAATGAAGGGCGGGGGGAACAGAAGGTCCCCGAGAAAACCCGCCGACCAACGGCATCGCGCGGCACGATTCCCACTTACGAAAACTCGGCGACCCGGCCGGGGATTGAACCCGGTTCGCTCTACGATGAGTTCGAGAATTGGCGTCTCCTTGTTTGCAATTCGAGTGAGAAGTGTGTTTCGTAGCGGCTGCGTGTGAGAAGAAAGTCGATGAGCTGTTTGAAGATTCACGGCGTGTAATACGCGCGTTGAGCGTGCGACACGATTGTGGGGGAGTGATCGGGTTTTACCAGGCGACAATGGAGACGTCGATCAACTCGTGGGGCAGTGCAGGGGTGGGAAGAGTTCAGTGATAAATTAATCCTTTAGATGCTTAGTCAAGCCAGGTACGCAACACAAAGAAAAAAGGTGCACTCCAAAACATGCAAAGAGTATTGCAACACAATTCTGATATACGCTGTTCACAGTAAAATGAGCACTTTCGAAACCAACCTTGAGGAAATGTCACTGCCTCATACCTGCATATGTTTTAACTAACACACTACCCGGCACGCACCCAGTGAAGTTGGTAACGACGGAGAAGAAAGTAAATCTACGTCGTACCACTGAATTAAAAGTGTTAAGTGAAATATTTGTGAATACTGACACGATTTATTTTATTTACGGGATATTTTTATGCACAATATGTGTAAGCATGAGTACATTTGTAAAATATCTGATTTATTAATAATTTCACAGTTTCACTTGGCCGACGCATGAATAAAGTGATGAGACTCGTGGCAATGTCAATCTTACATGTGGTGGAAGAATATACAATGCGCACACAAGTAGATCTTAAGCAGGGCTTTCAAAAGTGCTCAGTTTATCGTGAACAGCCTTTAACAGGTGATCTAGTTTAGCAGTGTGGAATAAGAAATTAAAGATGTCGTAGCCTACCTGGTTCAACACATGAGTGGACTGATTCACGGTTACTTCACACTTTTCTGAAGTCCTGCTTAAGTTCTACTTCTAGGATATTCCTCCGCCTCGTGCAAACTAAGATTAACTAAGCCTGTAAAATTACACCAAAGGCCAACGCACCGAATTCGTGGGCACTCAATTGTAATAAGAATTTGCTTAAGAAATATTTTTTTTCTAGGCGTAACCAACACACACATTTTCTCACTGTTTTTATTCATATAACTTATTTATAAATGAAGTATTTAAATCTATAGATGAAATATAAATAACATTTGAATTTAACCAAAAAAAAGTTACTTTTATGAACACGAATATAAAACGATAGTGATACATGGTATATTTAGGATATAAGTGAACACGTCATATATGGGGAGATTTTTCAAAGGTTTGATTAAAAGAAGCGAAGAAACCGCAAACTGACTATACACACGACGCGTGACTGAACGATGTGCGAGTTAAAAACGATAAGAGCCACTGTACTTTAGACGTGCAAAGAGTCGTGTGCTGTGCGTGAGTTTGGGTGACAGTGAAATCCACTGTAAAAAAAAATTGAGGTTAAATTCCCTTTCATGTAAGAGAAGCTAGTTGCCTCTACATGTAAGGTAAAATGACCTCTTAAATGTGGGGTAAATTTACATGACAAGTACTATTCTTTAATCGTACGGAAAAAGCACATGACAAAAGAGGAGGGAAAAATCCCATACATGTAAGGAAAATTAACTATATTGTATAATAAAATTATATTATCAAGTATCCCGGAGTACTAGTACTGTATTTTTTTACTGCATATATCCTCTGACGAATAGTAACCGAAACTTCAATACTACAATCCTCGACACTTGTTGGTGGGTGAACGCGAACCATGGTCGTTTGTCACGATAGGACGATGCGCTATCCCTTACACCACGACAACAGTGTGGCAGAACCACTGAATATTAGCATGTTAAAGGATTGTTTCTTCCATCCGTCCCCCCTTTTAGCTGTCGAGACAAAGCTGAAGAGATGCACGTGTCGTAAGGTAATTTTCCCATCCATTTACGGGATTTTCCACTACCATCTAGGTGAATTTTACTCCAGAATGCGGTACTTTTACCTTACCCGTACGGAAAACTATGTTCCCCCCACAAGTTTGCGAATATCACCTTACACTTGTCAGGTAATTTCCCCATTGTTTTTTACAGTGTAGTACTTTAGTAAACGAATGTATTGAAACATTATAATCTGGTTTATTTACAAAAGTACGTGCACTAATCAATCAATCAGCTACACGCCTAGTACACGGCTGATTGCATACCGTATTTACGGTAACTGCTACCAGGTCGTCACTACAGTATCGCGCTGCCTCCTGCCCAGCGGTATTGTACCTTCCGGTGTTATTGTGTGGCCTACCTGTCAGGCGGCTCACCTTCAGTTTCGAAATTACCGGGTGGATTTCTAGAGAACGGTTTACCCTAGTGTGTTCCGAAAAGGCGACATTTTCTGTTAACTTAGACGTGCTGGTTCATAGTATCTATAGCGTCGTAATTTTGGGCCATATGCACAATTCTAATTAATTACTTATTTATGTATTTTCAAGGAGTAATCTGATTTTATGTGTGCTACTTTGATTGTAACATTAATTGTGTTAGTTAGTGTGTAAATTCAATTCTCATGCATTTTTTAATTTGTTTTGGATCACAATTATATGTCTTTCCAGTCTATTGTTTTTGCAATGTGTTTAGAAGACGCTAGTTTCGGAGCAGTTGTTGATCCGTTGCCATATTAACTAAGTGACGTGATGAGTAAATTTTCCTCTAGCACTCTCTTGATTGGTCAGTTTTCACCGCCGTTATTTAATTAGTTTTTGAACGAGATTTTTAGCTCTCTTGGTTCCCGGCGGCAGGATGTAGACCTGCGTGGGTTCAGACCGCAATAATTTTTAACTTAGTTTTGAGATAAGGATACGAGTTCGCACCTGTAAACAGGCCGTCTCAAAGGAGACGAAGACGCGTGATAATTTACAGCTTTATATACAGGTCGAACTACCACGGTGTGTATGTATGTGCTGGGAATTTTATAGTGTGTGCATGTATGGATGGGTTAAAAAGACGAATACATGTGTTTTTTTTTTTGTAATCTTCTTATAGCACGATGTTTTATGCTTTTTCTTCTGTGTGATTGTATTTTAAAGTTGGAATTGTAAAGTTGATATTTTATCAAGTGCATTTATACATATTTTATATTGACCGTTCTGTTAGGTTAACAACATGCGTTGTTATTTACTGTTTTTGCTTTGACTTAGCGGAAATTTAATTTTGTAATTAGAATTACTACTTATTATCTGAAGGAAACATTACTTGAAATCTGTGGTTAAATGGCAGAAAATGCCATATCGCCTTAACCTCGCCACATAAATAAATAAATACCATTATTATTATTACTATATGCCCAAGGGCCTAATTAGGGAAGCCTGCAAATAAGCCATCCTGCTGCATCCAGGGGGAGTCACTGTCGACGACCAGATCAACCAGAGCTTCAAGAACGCCTAGATCCCGTCATATTAAATATTAATCATCTAAGTCAACGAACGAATTTTTTTTTTTTTTTTTTTTTTTTTTTTTTTTTTTTTTTTTTTTTTTTTTTTTTAAGAATCAGAGAGGAATTTTTTCAATCCGAACTGGCCCTTGCTAACTTTAACCTCGGACATCCTGGCATTATCTCTTTGGATACCCTGAGATAGTCTGGGGAAGATACACTATCTAATTAATTTTTCTTTTGAAAGTTAACATTTTTATTGCCAGGCTTCAAGTTAATAGAACTTGTCAGTCACGAGAGCAGCCTGTGTTGCTGAGGCCACAGCTAATGAAATCTTATTTGAAAACTGATTATACATTTCACGTCAGAAATAATTAGATAACAAAAATATTGATTAAATTATACACTTTGCTTGAAACTTCACTGCTGAGTTATTAAGATTTCCAGCAGAAATGAGATAATTTCCTAGTGATATGCTTGTCTTTCATAATGGATTTTAGTGAATGTTCTTCTGCCACACACATCTGTCTCTGCGCTGTAGTCAGTCTCTACACCTGTTACACTGTGACTCTACACTCCTCAAATCTCCTTACATCTCATATTATTCAGTTAAAATGATATCTAAACTTTATACTAAACACGTTGTTACGCGTTATATTCTCTGGCGCCCAGCCTGGGGCCTACAAAGTAACATCCATAAACACGTCGTTACGTTATATTTCTCTTAACTAATCGTTTACAGCTTATTGTCGCAGGGTTTCATGCAAACATAAGGTGGCAACCCCCATTTACTTAATAAAGGGAAACGATATTAACAACCGCGTTTTCAGAGGTCTAAGATATCCGTTATACAAATCACTAGCCATCGACGTGTTCCTTAATCACAAGTACTTTCTGATGGTTTTAACTTGATTACAAGCATTTCAAAACTCGACCTTTGGAAGCGTGTAGTTCCCTTAATAATCACATAAGAAAAATGTGGTACGTAAGTTTTCGTTTTATATTTCCCTAAGGAATAACCTGCTGGAGTTTTTCTGTGTTGTTCACATACATCCTGTATATTTATTAAAAAAATAAATAAAGGAAGTATCTGTAACAGTGCCACATAATAATTTGAGAAAAAATTTATATCTGAGTGGAAAATTTAACTGGAGTACGCATCAATTTTTACATAAGGAAAGTATTTCTAATCGGTGCAATCTGCAATCGAACTGAGGTCCCAAGTAGTTGAAAGTTGTTTTATTGATATGCTACAATTAATTGACGTAAAATAACCGTGGTGGTAATCTTCAAAATTTATACAAAGTATTTGGAGAGCACGTTCCTGCTCACATCCTCACATCCTCACAGCGTACCATATAGAAATCCACACCATTAAAACAAATCAGCAGCAAGACCTGGGTTACTATCGATTATTGTCTCACCGTTGCGAGTAATATACTGGCTTTTGTATCAGACAGTCTTAATAAGTCGGACGAATAAACGGGATAGAAAATAGTCTAGGTGGAAAAGGCACGCTTATAAGATGCCACATAAATTAGGTATGGCTAACGAACACTTTTAACAGTACCTTCGAAACGTTCAGCGGATTATGGTTGAGTGGCCCTCGTCGATTCTCCAGTGTTACGAGCGCATAAAGAACTTAAAGGTGTGGGTGGTATCTGCGGTTAGGACGTTGCACCGAGGCACTTAAAATAATGCACCTATCTAAAACTACTCAGGATTCCGGGGTTTGGGATTTTAAATGTCCCATCCTCGTTTCTGACCAGACTGCTCCTGATAATTCGTTAAATACGGCTCTCCAAATGCTGCCACTGCAGACTAAATATGCAGGTATTTTTGAGCTTAACGTCTCGTCGACACCGAGGTAATTAGAAACGCTGCAAGTTGCACAGTGGATTGGGGAAGGAATTGGCCATGGCCTTTGTTAGAGATCCATCCCAGCATTCGCCTGGAGTGATTTCGGAAAACCACGGAAAGCCGATATCAAGATGGGCGGACCGGGAATCGAACCCGGGTCCTCCCGAATGGGAGTCCAGTGAGTTACCACTGCACTACCTTGCAAACTAGTAAACTTACATTTTTAAAATGTATTCTTACGTAGTATCTAATTTTCAGATTTTTCTCGTTCGTTCCTGCTGTTCAGGGTTACCGCGCATTATTCGTGCTGCGTTTATAGAAGATCGTTCACGGATGCATAGGCTGATCACGGTAAAGTGACCATTTTTGGGGCCCTGGTTACTTTTTCCTTTCGGCCATTTTTAATCCTTTAACCACCTTACAAAATAAATATTGCCATGTAAGTAATTAACACAGCGTGTATTTCCACCGCACTCGGAAGTTTACGTCTAATATTAAAATAAAATATTTTTACTGACTATTTTTCCAAATGAGAGGGCATTCAAAAGTGCTCACTTTACCGTGAATATCCTATAACTATCTCTAGCAAACAAGCATAGTGTGAGCACAAATAAACAACTTGGACCTTGGTTGGCGGCATTGGGAAGGGGAGGTCGTCTGGAGACATGCCACATGGAATAACGTATCGGCAGGTCGCCAAACACCTCTCCACTTCGATCTGCGAACGTCGTTAACCATGCTACCACAAACTCAAAGTACTGTATCCGCGACACAGAGGACACAAACTGAGTCCAAATAAATGACCTGATCCTGTTCGGCGTTAAGGTCGCCTTCTGGTTGAAGGAATTTTGCCTTTTAAGGCCCAAAGGCGTGGGAGCGCTAGAGACAACCGAGACACGCGCATCAACTCTCTCATCGTCTCTAAGCGTAAAGCAATAAACTGGCGAGTAGTCTTGCCGTCAATAATAACGCGCCTCTGCGAGACTTTGTGCGGAGACCCTACAATTTTATGACGTAATAATAAACATAAAGTTCTGATGCACGTCCTTGTTCCTTTTTTTTAAATGTTTTGTACCGGACTGTTCATACCTGGAAATGACCGTGAAAACACGTGTTTCAGACATTTTAACCATCACTAAAACATGCCGCAGAGAGAAATGGAGGAACTGAAAAAACGTATACAGACGCGTAACGTTTCTTAAGTGATATTCGTAAGCAGACCTCACTCAGACACGTCGGACGGTTTTTTAAGAAAATGTTTTCTGCTGGAACTCTGCACTGAAACTTTTTCTGTGAAATCGTCGTTTGCGCACAAACGCATTTCTCGGCAAATAAAAGTTCTGGAAATACGACTTTTTGCCGGAAAGGATTTAAAAAAAAACTATTGTCTATGTCGCTATCTTTTTACTTTTATTAAATTATGTGTATTAATCGAGAAAAAAATTCGTGAAAGTGGTAACATATCGCATTTTTAAACCTTACCTATGCAGTTTACTTAAGCGTCAAGAGTAAAGTACGATTATATATGCACGTAGTTTGATCCGTGTACTTTCATCGCGTGTAATAAAACCCCTATGTTTGAGATCAAATTTGCACAGTAAAGGGTTAGGACGGAAACACTGCACGCCATACGCGTATGAGCGATGAGGTGCTAGAAGTGCGTGTTAGTGTCGCCCGTATGGCTTCCTCGCTGGGAGTATTGGCGGTTGCTCATACACCAGGGGCAGCCTGCTCCGATCTGCGTAGGCCCACGGCCATGCTTGCCGACCCTACCTAGGGAGAGGCAACGAGGAATTCTTTTCCAGCGTGGATCGGAACGTACGTGAGACCTGGAGGCGCGCCGCGGAGTTGGAGGTTTCGCACGACTTGGCGATTCGCGTCATCGGACCACTTGGCTTTGGGAGTGGGAAAGACTCTGGCGAAGGAGGGTATAAAAGGGAGAGGGTAGGTGGGGAAACGAACCACGCCATATCTCACGCGGGTGTGACCAGGTTGCGAAGGCGTCGTCCTCCCGGCAAGAAGTTGCTGGCAAGGCCGAGTTCAAGGTCGCGCTTCTCCCCCTGCTCCGTCGTCGTCTTCGCTGGTCGACAGGACAGCCACCTGCCGAGCGAAAAAAAAAAAATTAAAATAGAAAGGCGGAATAGAAAACGCGATCCGCCTAACAAGAAAAACCTGAGGCGTACTCGATTGGTAGTAATTTTCTTAACATCCCGCGTCTCTATTCCATAAAAGGATTCCATTAGTTGGAGTTCGTATTCTCGCAGCAGGGGCTGCTGAAAAGCCACTGTAGCTCTTGTATCGCCTCTACAAGAGCTGATGGCTCGAGTGAAGAACAAGTTTTGGAGTATCATTAACAGAAGCAGAAGGAAAATGGCTGGAAGTAATAGTGATGGATATGCATGGGGAAGATTATTGACAGCGGAACTGGCAAGAAAATACGTGGATACGAGACGCGTGTTAGAAATTAATAAGGTAAAGGTTGTTATTAGGACGTGTTGTCCAGGCATTGACATGACAGCCGATATAATGGAACCTGTGAATCGTGTTGGGAACACACTTGAGGGCACAAGTGCTTCCCAACAGAAGGTAGAAAACATTCTGACAATGGCAGGGGAATAATATAAACAAACTGCTGTATAGAACAAAAGGATTTTCTTTTGTTGCTTGTGTACGAAAAAAAGTGCGGTGGTGTGAATTACAAAATTTAATTACATTCGGCTTGTATTAAGGAAGTTTAGTGATTGCCTCACAACTCAGAAGAGGCATTCTGGAGTTACTTCTTCTGTCATTTTTCCTGTTTGTTTTTTACTGCAAAACCGTTCTTAGATTTATTATGAGTTTTGTTTGGTAATGCATCGTTATTTCCACACTTCTCCATAATGTATTCCAGTTCATAAAGTTCTTTTATACGATACTGCAGCAGTAAACGAAACACAACTAACCCCGCACAAAATAAACTTGAGGGTTTGCAGAAGATGAAGATACTACTTGTGGTCTGATAACGATGACGGCAAGACAGAGGACGTGGGGAAATACATGAGGGCTGGAGAAATAATATTTCTCACCATAATACTGATTTGATATTGCCATAATCTGAGTGGCATGCGCGCAGTACTTTTAAATTCATTCGAATATGAGTAGTCGGGGCTTTTACTGACCAAGTACTTATAATCACTGGTATTCAAAAACACTACCTCTCTGATCATCGCGAACGTATCGTAAGAATGTGCATCGAAGGGGAGGTGTGGGAAGATCGTAACATTTCAATAGGCAATGCTTCACTACTAAGCAGTTCACATATTGTCATAACTGTTTGTGGAATTGTTGAGTTGGTTTAAAACATCTCGGGCAATCTTAGATTATAGTCTTGTGTACAACTTCGTCTTCACTATTTGTCGGAATTGGGTTGTAGTGTCATTTTTCGTAGGTACTGTAAGAGAGGATCGCCACACAATGCTTGCATACAAATATGATAGGTACGTTTGTTTAGTGTGTCCTGGCTGGGTGGCATGTAGTTGGAGCTTTTTACGTCTTTTCCGAAAGTAGCGTGAGTAGTATGAAAAGAGGCAGGCTGGCGCACGTGGCGCCTGGCGCAGGGCTGCAGGGCTGGCGGCGGCCATATTGGATGACGTCGTGCGGAAATTCCTGCTGTACCATTCCTGTCGGGCATCGGCCATTTTTCAGCTAGTATGACCTTGACCTTTGGTTTTCTACCTCAAATTTGGTTTTCTAACTCAACACTTGGATTTGAAATCCCAAATTTGGATTTTCAAACTCAAATTTGGTTTTTGATGCCGAATTTGGTTTTGTGCATCTCTGATGGCATCCATTTTAGTTTTCACTTCCCGTTCTTGCATTCCAACGTCCAGGGTTTTTTCGGGGTCCTCCCAAATTTTCATTCTTTTATATTCCACCATTTTTTCTCTTCCTCTCATTCTCTCTGCCTCTCGTTCTCTCTTCCTTCGTTTTTCTCTTACTCTCGTCCTCTCTTCCTTCGTTATTTCTATTCCTTCGTTCTCTTTCATTCCCAGAGGGGGTTTTCTCCTTCCATCTCGTTTGTAGCCTGCTTGTGTCGGCCATCCTGTTTTGTAGTCGTATGCTGATGGCGACCATCGTCTGCTGGAGGCGGCCATCTTGTTTACCCTCCATCTTTGATTCCCACATCGACCGATTGAGTGTGTACTTGCAGCTATCTTTGACTCTCGCACTCGCCACCAGAGTGAAGTTCCGCTGGTGGCAGGTAGGAGTGGTGGCGGCCATCTTGTGTTCGCTCATCGTCCGCCAGGAGTGCTGGTAATTTACTTTAAGTACGAACTCAAAAAATGCTAGCCAGTCCGGTGTGCTAACGACAAGACTACCATAGCATGTGGACCAATAGGAGTTGAAATAAGGCAGATACGAGAGAAAGAGCAACCTCCGGACAGACTTGTAATCGTGAAAAAAAATATTCGTCTGGCACCCATCTTGTTTGTAGTCGTCTGCTGGAGGCATACATCTTGATCTACTTATAAGCATAGTTGGCTGTGGAATTGAGGACTGGAGGACAGCCCGACCGCCATCTTGGATGACATCGCAGGCAGGAAATTACGTATGACTACTTATAAGCATAGATGGCTGTGAAATTGGGGCTGAAGACTGGAGGTCAGCCCGACCGCCATTTCGGATGATGCCACAGGTGGGAAATTAGCTATATGTCTACTTATAAACATAGTTAGTTGTAATTACCGAATTTTTTAAAGATATAGTTGCCAAATTCATAACGTAGATATCCCCCAGACGACGAGTAGGGACGCGAGATTAGGTTTGCCTATGTATACTTATAAGCATAGTTGGCTATAATTTCCAAACTATTTAAGATATAGTTGCCAAATTCATAACATAGTCATCAGCCGAGATGGCGAGAAGGTTCATAGTGTCAAGTATGTCACTTGTCTACTTATAAGCATAGTTGGCTGTAATTCCCGTACTGTTTAATATATAAAACCAACTTTATTACATAGTCATCACCTGAGATGGTGAGAAGGGTCGTAGTGATAAGTATGTCATATGTCTATGTGTAAGCATAATTGGCTGTAAGTTCCGAACAGTTTAAGTTATAGACACCAAATTCATAACATAAGACATAAACCCCCATCAACAAAAATTGTCGCAGTGCCAAGTATGTCCTAAGCTCACTTATAAGCATAGTTGGCTGTAATATCTGAACCATTTAAGATATAGTTGCCAAATTCATAACAAAGACATCATGCTCTGACAACGTAAAGGGCTGAAGGGTCAAGCATGACATAAGCACACATAAGCATAGCATTTCATGCACCGCAGTTACCACTGCACACACCTCAGTTAACACCACATGCACTGCACACCCTACAGTTAGCACCGCATGCACTGCAGTTAGCACCACAGTTAGCACCACAAGTTCTACAGTTAGCTTCGCAGTTAGCACAGCATGCACTGCAGTTAGCACCGCACACACAACAGTTAGCACCGAAGTTAGCATCACAGGCATTGCAGTTAGTACTGCAGTTAGCACTGCATGCACCGCAGTTAGCACCACATGCACCGCAGTTAAAATCTGAGTGCACCACAGTTAGCACCAAACGAACTGCAGTTAGCACCACACACACTACAGTTAGCACCGCAAGTACCACAGTTAGTTCTGAAGTTAGTACCGAACGCATTGAAGTTAGCACTGTAAGCATCACAAAATTCATAACATAGACATCCCCCGATATGACGAGAGGGGTCATAGGGTCAAGTATACCATACATCTACTTATAAATATAGTTGGCTGTAAGTACCGAACTATATAAGATATAGTCACCAAAGTCATAACATAATCATCATACCCGATGACAAGAGGGTTAAGCAGGACCAAATATAGTTAGCTGTAATATCCGAACTACATAAGATATAGTTGTCAAATTAATAATGCAGGCATCACCCTCAACAACGAGAGGGCTCGCAGGACCAAGTATACCCTATGCCTACCTATAAGTATAGTTGGCTGTATTTTCCGAAGCATTTAAGATTTAGCCAATAAATTCATAACATAGACATGGGCTACCATAACAAGAAGGGTCGCAAGGTCAAGTATGTCCTAAGCACACTTATGAGCATAGGGGGTGGGGCTGTAATTTCCGAACCGTTTAAGATATACACTCCATATTCATAACACAGGCATCAGCTCCGACATCGAAAAGAGCCATTGTGTTAACTATGTACTAAGCATACTTATAAGCATAGATAGCTGCAATTTTCGAACCATTTAAGGGACTGGTAGATATGTATGTACATCACGAACATCAATTAACACTCTGTGTATATTGCATGACCATCGAGTGCTGTACATAATGTCAGGTGAAAAAAAATTACCATTGTGAAGTGCGGGAACGATATGGTCATCACTACTACACAGCGATGCAAACAGATATAAAAACATGATGTTAAGGAAACTAGCTACAGGCACTTATCAACCATCACATATGTCGAACATTGTACGATGTGTTAGATGGCACTACTCAAGACCGAACGGTCTTGACTAGTATGATAGAATAGCAGACGACTTCCTAACGAACCCAAGTGAAACTTAATCGACAAATTGAGAGTACAACTAACACTTAAAACACTAGCAACAGAACACGACCGACCCGTCCGTCGTTGCACGACCCAATAACATCGTGAGAATCTGTAAGGCAGTCTAACAAGCGAACGACTGGCAGCACAGGCACCGTTCAGGTCTAACCAAGTCGAACAGATGGCACAGAATACTAGTCGAGAGATGCGTTATAACTCCAGGGTGGTAGACCAGCCCGAATCATACATGCACTTTTCCATTACCAGAGGAATTCACTTATCCAGTATAGCTGACCAAATTATTACGCTGTAAATACATGTCATTTATAGTGCTGGAACTATAAGCACATACCTACATTTAAACCATTAGTCGCACAAGAGTGATGTTGCTGCTACGTGCTGATGTGAACAGTTATGAAAGCAAATTTATAGCCATTTTAACAACCTGTGTATATTGCACAAGCATCGGGCGTTATGTTAGGCGAAAAATATATTATTGTTAGTGTGGGAACAATAAGGACAACACTGCTACACACACTGATACAAACAGATATAAAAATAGTTCTTTGCACGTACCAGCCATTGCAATCGCTTATTACACATGCGCCAGGAGCTGTACGCTATGTTAAAAGATGCTAGACAAGGCCAGACCGTCCTGGTCAGTACAACAGAACAGCAAACACCTTCCACACGAATCGAGTGAAACGAAACCGTCATATTCAGCCATCACTAGCAGCACAATGCACACGTCCTATCCAGCATTGAGCGATCGACTAATCTGTAAGACATCACTATAAAAGAAAATAGTACATATACTTATTTTGAATATGTATCATTTAAATCATTAGCTTCGCAAGAGAGACGTCGTTGCTACACGCTGAGACAAACAGATGTATAAAAAATCATGAGAGTAAATAGTTATAAGGATTTAACAACCTGCACGACCATCGAACACTGTACGTCACGTTAGTCTAAATAAAAAATACTTTCACAAAGTCAAGAAGCGATAAGGTTAACACTGCTATGCACTGATGCAAACATATATAAAATACAAAATGTAAAGGAAAATAGATATTAATACTTACCAACCAGTGAAATCACATATTACACACATGCGTCGGGTGCTGTATACTGTGTTAAAATATTCCAGACAAGACCAGCCGTCTTGGACAGTATATCGCCTTCTGCACGAATCGAGTGAAACAAAACCGTCAAAGTCAGTCAACACTCACATCACTAGCAGCAGAACACGCCCAATGCTGCCAACGATGTGCGATCAACTGGCCAAGGTGGTCGATTAGTGACGCGAGCACCATGCAGCTCTCACCAAGTCGAAGGGATGGTACAGAACACCAGGCGAGAGAGAGAGAGAGAGATATGTGTCAGGCTCCAGGGCGACGGACCAGACGTATCACACAAGCACTTCTCTTTACGTGAGGAATTCAGTACAAGGTAACAATTTATTTCGTATAAACATTATCTACAGATGTACTTATTTGAATATACATCATTTGTAGCATACGAAACAACGTGTATTTAAACTATTAGTCGTGCAAGAGAGAGACGACACTGCTACACACTGTAGCAAATAGATTTAAAAGCAAAATAGTTATATCCATTTACTATCAAATGCATACTGCATGAGCATCAGGCACTGTACGTAGGCGAAAAAAATATCATTCCAAAGTGTGGAAACAATAAGAACATTAGTGTTACAAACTCTTTTAAGAACTTACCAACCATTGTAATAACATATTACACACACGTGTCCCTTTACAAGATGAATTCAGTACAAGCTAACCATTTATTTCGTTTTTAATAAAATAATCTGTTTAGCATGTGTCTTAAAATATCTCTTCTAATAAAGTGGTGTTGGTAGAGAATAACGCTTCTGTCCACCCTATTCACTTTCAGGTCTACATAAGCTGTTCGTACCAACACACATCGATCCGAATTGCTTTTTCTCACGCCAAGAAGACATAGCGAAAATGACCACATGCTGTTCTAGCAGTCAGCAAATTATATTGGATTACGGACACTCGACAAAGATACCACGCGTTCATACCTGTCTAAAGAATTTCTTCTTGTGCGACACAAAATAAAATTCGCCCCTACCTGCCTATCTGCAACAGAACGAAGAGATTCTTGACTGTCTAGTAGGTTGCCAGGGTAGTGAAATCGTTACATACACGCCACATCCCAGGAGCTAGTGTAAGACACAACGAGAGCGAGCAGCAAAGAAAAAAAAAGCAAGGCACCTCCAACATGGAAAGATGAACCAGAGTAAAGAAGTTGAGAGGGCAACTTTGCAAGCCAGACAGCGAACGAATGGATAAGGTAACATATTTCAGTCCAATAACCATGCAGACGTATGCATCACACCGCCAGCAGTCATCTACTGAGCCAACCCCATGGCGAGCAACACAAACTATCATACAGTATGATCAGTATACAAACGAGCATCGTGTAAAACAGACATCAGTTCGTCGCTGTGTGTGACGGTGGCAGAAAGCAGATCGCATACTCTACTATAATATGAAGACGGAATCATCAGACGAAGACTTACAATTTATAACACCACCGACACCATCGTTGTCAGCAAGTGGTGCTACAATGTTACTATTGCACAAATACTTTTTTACTAAAAGTGGTATTACACACCTGCCAATGTGTTAACTACAGTGCGGTATATGCGCATGCATAGCGATTGAATGCTCACAACCGGAAATGATATACAAAAGAACATTTATAATGTTGTATTATGACAAGTCTGTAAAATAAAGACAAAGTGAATTAATTATCATTTAAATTAACCTATGGTGATATTAGTTTCACCTCCATCGCACAGACGTGAAACATTTCCACATAACTAGGAAAAAAATTACCAGATTTTGTGTGAAAGAGAATTCATATTTTTGTGAGTCTCGAACTCAGAACCCGTATGCCTTACCTCACCTTAGAAGATTATTTAATTCTATTTATCGTCAGTTCATAAACATACGGAAAATCACAAGCAATGTTAAACGTATATATATATATATATATATATATGCAAAATATACACATGCAAATTACCCATGCATCAATTACACACATACCTTTCAAATATGTCTGTACATACTCTGCTTTTAGAATGTGCAAAACATAAAGAGAAAAGGTATACCTTGTGTAGCTGTTTGAGATGACTTTGAGACCGCGAGCATCTCTACCGATGCGAACTCGACGAACGCACAGACCACAATGGTCGTTCTGCCTATTCGTACACGGTATACATTAGCAACCAAGAAAGCAACATGGCACTTGCAAGTAAAACCGTCTTTGACAAAAATGTCCTTACTTTTCTACATGCGCTATTGAAATGTACATATACTGTAATCAGGTCACCCGTGTCAAATCATACATATGCTATTGCAATTTATAGGAAATAACTTGTATACCCTGACAGGCGTTCGGAGATAGTGCACCATCCTTACGAATAAGGGATCGTAGGTTCGATTCTCCTAAAGAGTCCAATTATTTCAAAGGTAAAAATACACCATGATACATAATTGAAATAAAACTTCTGGATATTTAAGTATCGAGCACGTCATGTACCTAGCGCATTGAACTATCCAACAAAATATTTCCGTACATGACAGTACTCAATGTATGTTCATCCCAAATACTTGCAGCCGGCCAGACATTTATATATAAGTAGGTAACATGAAGGTCACAGTGTGACAAACCGAGACGGACAACACGAACAGAGTATTCTGACGAAATAATATTTCACAATAAATGGATATGCGACCCTAGATATTAAATTATCCATCTGCAACACTAACTTCATTGTCAACAGCATGGGCCTCTGGAGATTGGCTTCTTACATCATGTCAACATCAAAGTAGTCGTTGCATGTTCGCCCACAATGATAGTCTGAATAGTCATAGCAAGAAAATATATGTCGGCCATCGGGAAGTGAAAGTATTATAGCAAGCGATTTTACTTGCGACCTACTAAATATTTTATGAACATGTGCATAGCAGCAGATACATTTCTTAGAAGAGAAGTATTTTTAAAACATAAATCCAGTTAGTTTTTTTGCATTTATTTATAAACATAACCAAAATCACATATATAATAATTTAATAAAGCCTCCAGCTCTACATTAATCAATAATCGAATTTATTTCTTCGCCGACATAATGATATCCACGTGTCTGTAGTGAAACCAACAGCTGCAGTCTATCAACCAAGCCATTGCAATCTTCAATAAATATGCTGCTACTCTTCGCAGATGGTTCACAATCCATGTCGTTTGCATCTATGTTCGCCTTCCATGGTGGGTAGGTTGTGAGAGGCTTCTGGAGCGGAGTACTAGGTTAGAATCCATGTCTCTTCTGTTCCAACTTCGAGTAGGCCTTATCTTCATCAGCACGTTTTTGCTTTGCAGATGTCGCCACTTCATCGGCAGTGAGATACCTCTGGACCGGAGTACTAGGTTCGAATCCACATTTCTTCAAGCATCTGACATATGACATACTTATCACTACGACCCTTCTCACCATCTCAGGTGATGACTATGTAATAAAGTTGGTGTTTATATGTTAAACAGTACAGGAATTACAGCCAACTATGCTTATAAGTAGACAAGTGACATACTTGACACTACGACCCTTCTCGCCATCTCGGCTGATGACTGTGTTATGAATTTGGCAACTATATCTTAAATAGTTTGGAAATTATAGCCAACTATGCTTATAAGTATACATAGGCATACCTAATCTCGCGCCCCTTCTCGTTGTCTGGGGGATATCTATGCTATGAATTTGGCAACTATATCTTTAAAAAATTCGGTAATTACAACTAACTATGCTTATAAGTAGACATATAGCTAATTTCCCACCTGTGGCATCATCCGAAATGGCGGTCGGGCTGACCTCCAGTCTTCAGCCCCAATTTCACAGCCATCTATGCTTATAAGTAGTCATACGTAATTTCCTGCCTGCGATGTCATCCAAGATGGCGGTCGGGCTGTCCTCCAGTCCTCAATTCCACAGCCAACTATGCTTATAAGTAGATCAAGATGTATGCTCCAGCAGACGACTACAAACAAGATGGGTGCCAGACGAATTTTTTTTTTTTCACGATTACAAGTCTGTCCGGCGAATGCTCTTTCTCTCGTATCTGCCTTATTTCAACTCCTATTGGTCCACATGCTATGGTAGTCTTGTCGTTAGCACACCGGACTGGCTAGCATTTTTTGAGTTCGTACTTAAAGTAAATTACCAGCACTCCTGGCGGACGATGAGCGAACACAAGATGGCCGCCACCACTCCTACCTGCCACCAGTGGAACTTCACTCTGGTGGCGAGTGCGAGAGTCAAAGATGGCCGCAAGTACACACTCTATCGGTCGATGTGGGAATCAAAGATGGAGGGTAAACAAGATGGCCGCCTCCAGCAGACGATGGTCGCCATCAGCATACGACTACAAAACAGGATGGCCGACACAAGCAGGCTACAAACGAGATGGAAGGAGAAAACCCCCTCTGGGAATGAAAGAGAACGAAGGAATAGAAAGCACGAAGGGAGGACGAGAGGAAGAGAAGGAACGAAGGAAGAGAGAATGAGAGGAAGAGAAAAAAGGTTGAATGTAAAAGAAAGAAAACTTAGGAGGACCTCGAGGAAACCCTCGACGATGTAATGCAAGAACGGGAAGTGAAAACCAAAATGGACGCCGTCAGAGATGTACAAAGCCAAATTCGGCATCAAAAACCAAATTTGAGTTTGAAAATCCAAATTTGGGATTTCAAATCCAAGTTTTGAGTTAGAAAACCAAATTTGAGGTAGAAAACCAAAGGTCAAGGTCATACTAGCTGAAAATGGCCGATGCCCGACAGGAATGGTACAGCAGGAATTTCCACATGACGTCATCCAAGATGGCCGCCACAACCCTCACAGCCCTGCGCCAGGCGCCACTTGCGCCAGCTTGCCCCTTTTCATACTACTAGCGTGCAATGACATATCAACGTTTATCATTGTGTAAAGTGAGGTAAATGATGATGATATTGTCAACGTCTATGCAGAACAGTTCAGTTGCTGCTTCAACAGTGCATGCTGGGACTGCGGTTTCTAGGCGAGTTTTCTGAACTACAAGACGTTTACCCATGTGTTTTAAAAACATATGATAATTTTATTTTTTTGTGGCAATAGTTAACCTCTGCGGTTGTTCTGACGCACTGCTAAGAGTGAACTGTACCGTTATTTGGATGAAGCGTTACGCGGTGACATAAAAGTCAGGTTTTCAAAATTAAGCAATCAAGAGGTTTTAGTGCTTGGAATATGACATCAGTCGATGATTTTCAACTGCGACACATCAAGGGTTGTGGAGAGCTAATAGGATTCTCAAGAGTGTACTGTGTCCAGGTGGTTTTAAAAAGCAGGCCGTAGTAACGGTTTTTAATCATACTTGCTTGGCCTGTGACTGTACGGGGCGACCTCGAGGTACGCTTCGCCAGTTTCTGGATCTTGCTAATTAAGTCTCTTTCGAATTCGGTGTACAGTTTGGTCTTGTGTTTGTCATGACTTTCTGGAAGCATGTTTTGTTAATCTTCAAGAGACTTGTCTGGAGAGAAAGCAAAATCGTGAATTTTACACGACTATGCAAATAATATTTATTGTTTGCTTCGAGTCAGTTTTGTCTCCCGCGGGCCATCGGATCAGCCGGGATCTTGGCGTTAGGGGAATTATACTGGAACGGCAATGATTATTTTAAATTCACGCATGAATGTACAACATTGTACCTGCAAGACTTGATTCCCCACAACATTGTGAAGCTGACAATCTCTAACGAGTGTTGCTGAGCTCGAGATTCTCCATGGGTAAATAAAAATTTTGAGTGTCCGTGTAGCTAGTCCGGGCGACGAAGCAGTGTTCAGGTGAGAGGTTTTGGCCGACGTCTAACGGCGGTGGAATGCAAATGAAGGGGAAATGGGAGAACCCCGAGAAGAATCGCCGGTCACGTTCCCCACTTGCTAACCCGCCGGGAAGCGAACCCGGTTCGCCGTGGTGAGAAGTCTGATCACTACACCACACGGTCTCACCAAGAAGCAATGTTCTGTGTGTTTCGCACAGGAGACAGATCACAGGCAGTGATTCACACTTGCACAACGGCAAATTTTCTTAAGCCGTCCCTACTCGATACCCAATTTCTGCTACCTTCTGCTATACCCATGGGCACAACAGAATGCGTAAAAGTTTCTGTAGCAGAAGAGAAGAAAGAATCCATCAGTTCATATCTACACGTTATCTAAAGTGCTAACAGAAAATTGTAAATGGCTGGCAAAAACAACTCGCAAATGGCAGTCATTCCGCAGTTGGCATGGCTACAAATGCAATCCAATATTATATGTAGTTGCTTTGTGGTACATACAAAAAGTACGAAATTTTTTTCTTCCTGAAAATTGCATTTATTTAAGTTTTTGAGTACATCATTAGACTATTAATATGTAGAAAATGATATTAGTAAACGGCATTGCTTATGTACATTAAAACAATGTTCTGTATTCACATTTATCTACAACGGACGTTTACGCTACTAATTAAAACATTATTTAATTACTTAAATATTTATCTTCAACAGGCGTAATAATCAATATTGTGCTTTCCGTAATTAAACAAGCTTATATGGTTAGGAGATTAAAAGAAGGCCAAAATGTCACAATGCAATAATAAACTTTTGTGTGTGTGTGGGCAACATCAGTGGCGCTACATACCTTAAATTCTGCTTTTACACCAATAGTTCATTAGTTTTGTGTGTGTAGCTTATTTGTGCCCCTATGTAAGAATTGTGTAGATATTTTATTGAGTATTTTGTTATTGTTTATATTGTGGGTTGAATGTGTACTGTATATAATAGGTTAAGGGTAAACGCCTCTGTATATCGTGTGTGATAATAAATCTATTTTTATAAATAAAAAAAAAATAAAAGTGGGCTGGTGCGCGAGTTAGAGACGTGTAGCTTTTGATTTTAGAGTTCAACTCTCCACCGAATACCGAAATTTTTTAGTTATTTCATGCGATACATTACTGTTGTGTATAATTTATGTTTTTGTTAGTAAACGTTTTTCTAGAATTTCTTTGTATAAAAGCAATAATACGCAAATAACTGCACAGTGCAATTGACTGCCTGTTGTTCTCTTTATTTAGCTTTGCTTTGTATTATTTGTTTGCATTATTGCTTTTAGACAAATAAATTCTAGAAATAAGCGTTTTCTGGGTATAACTTATATTATAAAACGCAATTACATATCACATAAAAAAAAATTAAAGAATTTCGTAATACAGCGAAGATTTGAACTCTAGAACCTTAGTTTTTGCAGCGCGAACCCCCGCACCAACCCACTGCGCTAAACACACAATTTTCAATGATTACAGTGCTACCGGGTATATATACAATAATAGTCCATAGTAACAACATATTTTTTAAGTTGTGTTTATTGTTTTGTTATCATCGTGTGAGTTAATTTAAACGTTTCCCATTACTTACACGTACATTAAGTTTCATTTTGTACATAAATATGATTCACAGAACCCGTAATTTTTTCGTAAAAGGATATATACGCCTCGATGTTGTTTCTAGAGAGTCCGCCATTCTGTCGCAGCTCCGTGGGTATAGCAGTAATTTAGAACACGTTATGTTACCGTTTCGGGCACGCCCATGGGTACGAAAACAGTTATACCCGGAGCCAGACCCCTCCGGAGGTGGCTGGATCGTAACCTACACGGGAGAAGAAACGCTAGCAGAGAATGGGTACGAAAACAGTTATACCCGGAGCCAGACCCCTCCGGAGGTGGCTAGATCGTAACCTACACGGGAGAAGAAACGCTAGCAGAGAATGGGTACGAAAACAGTTATACCCGGAGCCAGACTCCTCCGGAGGTGGCTGGATCGTAACCTACACGGGAGAAGAAACGCTAGCAGAGAATGGGTACGAAAACAGTTATACCCGGAGCCAGACCCCTCCGGAGGTGGCTGGATCGTAACCTACACGGGAGAAGAAACGCTAGCAGAGAATGGGTACGAAAACAGTTATACCCGGAGCCAGACCCCTCCGGAGGTGGCTGGATCGTAACCTACACGGGAGAAGAAACGCTAGCAGAGAATGGGTACGAAAACAGTTATACCCGGAGCCAGACTCCTCCGGAGGTGGCTGGATCGTAACCTACACGGGAGAAGAAACGCTAGCAGAGAATGGGTACGAAAACAGTTATACCCGGAGCCAGACTCCTCCGGAGGTGGCTGGATCGTAACCTACACGGGAGAAGAAACGCTAGCAGAGAATGGGTACGAAAACAGTTATACCCGGAGCCAGACCCCTCCGGAGGTGGCTGGATCGTAACCTACACGGGAGAAGAAACGCTAGCAGAGAATGGGTACGAAAACAGTTATACCCGGAGCCAGACCCCTCCGAGGGTGGCTGGATCGTAACCTACACGGGAGAAGAAACGCTAGCAGAGAATGGGTACGAAAACAGTTATACCCGGAGCCAGACCCCTCCGGAGGTGGCTAGATCGTAACATACACGGGAGAAGAAACGCTAGCAGAGAATGGGTACGAAAACAGTTATACCCGGAGCCAGACCCCTCCGGAGGTGGCTGGATCGTAACCTACACGGAGAGAAGAAACGCTAGCAGAGAATGGGTACGAAAACAGTTATACCCGGAGCCAGACTCCTCCGGAGGTGGCTGGATCGTAACCTACACGGGAGAAGAAACGCTAGCAGAGAATGGGTACGAAAACAGTTATACCCGGAGCCAGACTCCTCCGGAGGTGGCTGGATCGTAACCTACACGGGAGAAGAAACGCTAGCAGAGAATGGGTACGAAAACAGTTATACCCGGAGCCAGACTCCTCCGGAGGTGGCTGGATCGTAACCTACACGGGAGAAGAAACGCTAGCAGAGAATGGGTACGAAAACAGTTATACCCGGAGCCAGACCCCTCCGGAGGTGGCTGGATCGTAACCTACACGGGAGAAGAAACGCTAGCAGAGAATGGGTACGAAAACAGTTATACCCGGAGCCAGACTCCTCCGGAGGTGGCTGGATCGTAACCTACACGGGAGAAGAAACGCTAGCAGAGAATGGGTACGAAAACAGTTATACCCGGAGCCAGACTCCTCCGGAGGTGGCTGGATCGTAACCTACACGGGAGAAGAAACGCTAGCAGAGAATGGGTACGAAAACAGTTATACCCGGAGCCAGACCCCTCCGGAGGTGGCTGGATCGTAACCTACACGGGAGAAGAAACGCTAGCAGAGAATGGGTACGAAAACAGTTATACCCGGAGCCAGACCCCTCCGGAGGTGGCTGGATCGTAACCTACACGGGAGAAGAAACGCTAGCAGAGGATGGGTAATAAAAATGCTACGGAAATGGGTATCGTGTAGGGCTGGCTTTATGGTCTGTCGCCTTCTTGGCCAAGGTCGCCAATTTGGCTCCGGGTACGGATCCAAGGTAAAACATGGATAAATCTGCCGTTTTCAGATTAAGTATGGGTTTGTTTAGTATGTAAGCCAAGAGCAGATTCTACTCTTGTAAATCGTTAGTGCTAGTAAACAACATCGAAGGAAAGTATTTTTGTCTTCCCCTCGAGTTTGTTGCAATTAAAATGCGTACTTACTGATTGGATATATAATTTGCATCGCTTCAAAAAAGAAAGGAACACTTTGTACCAAGAGCTGACCACACGGAAAACTGACTTAGAAAATGTTACCATCAAATTTCCCATTTCCGCAGCACTATCGTACTTAAACCGTTGTTCTTCTAATCGTACAAAAGACCGTGGTAAATTTTAAAAGGAATGGTCACTAGACTATGCATGACTGGGCCATGGAATCAATTCTCGTAATAAAATATGCTGACTTACTAACTTCACGGAACTGCGGGCTTTGCACAAGACAACAGAAATGGAGTGATAAAGGACTTAGACGAAGGGAAAAGGGACTGAAACCCTGAGGTCTCCAAAACTGTATATATTTATACAGATAATTCCTGTAATGAAAATACCAAGTTTTCTATCAAAGCAGTTGCAGGGAGTTTTGAGCCTGATTATGAAGTCACTGTGTTTTAAACAATAAGTAATGTCTTTTAGATAATTTTTAATCAGTCTATGTTCATTAATACAGCATTTCAATTAGTGACTGTAAATAAAAAAAAATCTTTGGAAAGCAAACTGCACTCAAACGAGTGATGATTGTTTGCGGTTTGCGCCACGTGTAAACAAACAGTTCGATTATACGCGGCGTTTGAACCAAGTTTAGTAATGATTAGGAGTCTCTATACATTTCCGTTTCCCCAGAGCCTCCCCACCATTATATCTGGCCCTGCATATGTGCTGGCCCCATCACTGTGCTACAGGTAGGGCCATCTGTTTTTCTTGAAAATATTTACGCGAAGGCTAGACGTCAATATCCCACGTAATACACTTTGCTGTGATCTACAAAGCTGTTTCCTGCGCTTGGCTGAAAACCACCTCAATCACGACGGTATTCGGGACAAGGACATGAGCAGCGGATTATTATTAAACAGAGATTCGTAATAATACGGCGCCGCGTATTTCTAGCGCGCGCGGAGGACTGAAGCAGGGCCTGTCGCTGACCTGCCACCTGAATATAGACCGCAAGAGGGCGTTCCATGGCCACCGATTCCGAAATTTTTCTGCAAGCAGTCTTCGGAATCATTAACGAAGTGATATTGTTCCAGTGAGTTACTGCAGAGACTTTATTAGATACTGATATCGTGGCTGATAAAGATAAAGTTAATTATGTCAAACAACTCCCCCGCACAAGAGTAAAGTAAAGATTGTACGAGTTGGGTCAATTGTATTTTGAGTGTGTTTTATATGAAGACATTAGACATAACGTTGCCTTTAATTTAAAGCTACACCATCTGACTACATATATCCCCATCTTAAGTGTGTGACCTTTCCCCTCAGGAAGGGCCACAGAAACTTGCAGTCTTCATTCGGCTATTTACCACTTATATTGTTGTGAAGATAGTCTGTTACATGAGTGAGCCAATCAGAATTAAGTGTCTCCGATACTGACCGTCCGTTATTCGCGGGCATACAGATAGGATGTGTAACAATTCAAACGATGCAACCACGAAACTGGTTCTGAACTAAAGTGCGCTGGAACACAACTTGTCCCGAAATCTTTTGGCGAAAAACAGGTGCCCCTGGTTATATGGTAACCACTGTTATCTGTTAGTGTTCGCGGGTTTAACTTAGCATAACTACAAATCGCTGTTACAATAGCAAAAAGAGGACATTTACCAAGCATCACGGCAGTGTCCACTATTAGATGCTCTACTTTTACTGCAGTAACAAAAAATGAAAGCCTCTGCAGAAAAACTGAAATTATTAGGTTTAACCTTAAGGATTCGACTCTTCTTCGTCATTTAGGCCTTTGAAGAATGTCAGGCAAACGGTCAGAAATTCCGTTGTCTTAGAAATAAAGATGCATCTACATCTAGAAAAATGTTTAAGGAACCAAATTTACAGAAACTGTATTGGCAGTGACCAAACATAATGCTTTTTTCCCCCAAACAACTGCTGCAAGAAGAAAGGAACATAATTCCTTGACAGCAAAACAAAAACGATTAATTTTTCGCTTGCCTAGTAATTTCACATGGATGCAAAATCCATGATCGTATTGTCACTGATATTAACTACAAATAAATTATTTGAAACCGATATCACAAATACACTGCACAGAATTATAGCAACACAATATTGTTTACGTTACTCGTTTGTCCAGTGTTTTTATGTTTAGCTGTCTCGTATGTAGCATTTAAAGTCCAGATACATACCTGGCTAAATTTGCCGCAGCAAAGGAATTAAAAAAAAAAAAAGCTTACTTAATCATAAGAATCGGTGATTTCATGATTTTAGGTAGTGTGTTGCTGCATAATTACTAATCACATTTGAATAAGAAAAATTGAGGCGGGAGGAGGAGGGGGTGATAAATGGACAATTTTCACCTCCTAAGAAATTTTTTAAAAGAATAATGTGTAAATAGTAATAAATGTCATAAATTCAGCTTACTCAAATCTCTTATTAAGATTATGCACATACAGCTATGAATGATTTTGTGGGTTTAATATGTAAACAGTTTTATTCACACATTATCTGCGGTACATTTTTTCTACTTTAGTTTAGAGCTTGTAGCGACTTCACCACGATGCTCCTTCGTAGGAGAGAAAAAAAAAATAACGCGAGGGGAGGGGATGAAAGTGTTCATGACAGAAGGTGAGAAATAGCCTACAAACCCATTACATGGGCACTGCGGAGCTCTAGGATAGACTCACTGACAAATAATTCAAATTTACTCACTTCTTGCAGTCTATTGCAGGAGTCACGTGTGAAAAAAACATAAAATAAAAAAACTCAAAATCGAAGCAAAAGGGTAAAACATCTAAAGAACTTATGACATGATGTTACAGTTGTGTCGCAAAGTTTTTAACACAGAGAAGTAAATTTTTCGTGACTTTTTGACGTAAGAAAACTATTGCAGAGAGTAATTTTGTTTGGTATGCAAAGTGTTTACACAAAATTCACATTGCCTACACTCTTGAAGAAATTCGGTCACAAAGAAAACTACATTCGACAATAATATGACACCAGTATACCATACACTTTTAGATTTGGACTTACCGAAATATTTTCTTTAGAACGGCATACATTTCGATATTTCGGTCTTAAGTAGACAGAAGCAGAAAAATTAAAAAAAACCTTTATTTTATTTTAAAAAACAGAGGCTCATAAAGGTATTAAGCTAATTGTTAAGAAGGAGAGCAGACTGGATATAAGGAACCACGTCATAATTTAAATATGGAATTGGGTTTTGGAAAACCACATAAGAAATATCAACTGTAATTTCAATACCTAGGAAACACACACAAGAATAAAGTAGTACCGTAAAAGATATATATTTGTGATACAGGGAACCGGCTTGCTTCTAGTGCATAACTAATGAGATTCTTCAGTTACTTCTCTCATTTCAGCCTAGCAGCATGGTAATAAAACACAATTTCAAATGCACACAATACTAGAGTGAGAGAAGAGATAACTGCCAGTCATAAAAAAATCAGCAAACTGGTACAGTCTATTCGTAGTTCTTCACACTTATTGAATTAAACATTTTAAAAATCACCCCAGGTATAAGGTGTTTGGTTGTTTCATAAACATGTCATGTACCACAAGCAATTTATAATTCTGTTAACATTAAATTATCTTATTTTTGGTTGAATCTAATTTTTACTTATATTTTACGCATATAAATTATGTTTCATATATAATCAATATGAGTAAAAACAGGATAAAATAGGTGCGTTAGTAATACTAAGTAAGAAATAGTTCTTATGCAAAATATGGTTAAACTGAGTGGGCATGGATGCGGTGCTCTATTCCTTTGGTGTGATTTTATAGGCTATATTAAGCTTTGTTTATGAGAGGTGGAAGAATAGTATTAAAACATAACTTTAGCAAGCCTTAAGAAAAGTTATCACAGAAAATAAAATAATAAAACTCATAAAACCGATTTTCATTTTAAGTGCAATGACGGCAATTTCAGTATTTTGGAACTTTGAAAGGCACTGTTTAATTGTTTGATCTTTTGAACGTAAGCGCACACGAAGAGAAACAAGTAAAGCAGTCAATGACAGCATTCAGAGCGGAAGAATTGTGAGTTAGTAAGATAAGTTGTAATTTTGAGCCTATGTAACATACTATATATCATACTTGGTTAACTTTACATTACAGCTGTAATAGTGACGTAAATAAGCACACGAAATCATGACGCGCCAACAGCACAGTATTATTATTTGTTTGAAGTTGCCGCCCCATTATTTCAGACCGGTAACGACCTTTCATTTGAAACAGCTGAAAACGAGATCGAGAGATTTCATATGTCACACGTGCACGCGTAAGAGGTACTGCATTGCTCCTCTCGTTACTCCAGCCTCGATCAATTCTCGCGAAGAAGCGCCGCGAGCGATCCAAAGAGAATGGAAGCGTAGAGGAAGAAAGAACGCGTGGAGTCGTGAATCGTCCCCGTTTTATTTACGAGTTCATTTGTGCCCTCGCCGTCGCCGAGTTTGTTCCCCCTCCGTGTTCGCGCGCATTCCTCAAGAAGACAAGCGGCTAATGTTGATTCAAGAAAATATCTCTGCAATTTCTCGTCCAGGCGAGCAGTCGATTCACGGCGTTCGATAAGTATCGAGCAGCCAGCATCGTCGAACCGGAATACTAACGACGCTCGCGGAAATAAAAACGCCCGGGTTCAGTTATTTAGTATCCGGGTTCTGTAACTGCTATAAATTCGTTGTTGATTCCAGGTCCCGTATAAATTACTCTCCGCATCCGGTCATAAAATATTAACTTACGCGTTTTTTTTTTTTTTTTTTTTGTGAAATGCTTGTGTAAACCGGTTTAAACGGATTTCAGATACTGAGGCAGAGAGCGAAAAGTAACTAGGAAGTATATTTCTTGGGAATTCTTGGCTTGGTGTCGTGATAAGTTATCAAAGAAAATCTTGCGTGTTAATGTATTCGGACTTCAGAATTAATCGAGGCTTAAGGGACTTGGCAACATGGATGCAATACATGCACACTAATACTGCACTGGTATGGTATTGCTTTATTTTCAAGAGGGAAGGCTTACAATGTAATTTATTGCAGGCTGCAGAGATGTGATCAAAATTGGTAGACTTGAAAAGGAACTGAGAGGTAAGCAAAATCGTTAATTATGATAGGACTATACTATCTAATATTAAAAGGTGTAATTCAGAAATTTGCCTCGAGTATTATCGGAATGATATAGCGACTTCAGTACAGTCACGTTAAGAGAAGTTTAAAATTCTGTGAAACACACAACCGAACATCACACGAACGTCGATTTCAGCTCGAGATTTCATCCATAGCTCGTCGCTCTTATATTTTCCTATTTTGTGCAATTTTTGGCAGACAACTAACTCTTAAATACGAGATGTTTCGTAACTTATGTTACAGACTTTGGGAGGTAATTTCTTATGGAAAAACATTATGGAAATGCCGATTGACGTATGTCCGGAAACGATGTTTATGGGTATAAAACATCCCCGAAAGTTGGGCTTTAAAAATAGTTTTTACTTAATAAAATGGTAAAAAAAAAATTAAGTTACAATACTTAAGATTCTTAAGTTAAAATAGATTTGTTTCCTCTTTATTAAGAAAAAAATTAATTTTAAAGCCCGGCTTTTGGGAGTGTTTTCCACTCTTAGACGTCGTTTCCGGGCATAAGCCAATCGGCATTTTGATAATGTTTTTCCATAAGGAATCACCTCCCAAAGTCTGTAACATAAGTTACGAAACACTCTGTATAATCAGGAATAGTTTATTCAAAATTGTGCATCTGGCGTCTTGTAACAGTGATATCTTGAGAGCCGATGAGGGTGAAGTGAGGGCAGTGTGGAGCAGCGTCCGCGGAATGCAAGGGCGGGGGAAACTGGAGATGTCAGAGAAAATCGGCCGACTAGAGGCACCGTCCGGCACGATTCCCACATGTGAAAAATCCGGGAGCGGCCCCTCCGTGAATCGAGCCTGATTCGCCTAAGCGGGATGCTTGTAGTCTGACCACTACACCACCCTGGCCGGCCCACCCCTGCTCGTATCTGCGTATAATCCATCCACGGTTACTTCAGCCTTTTCTGAAGCCCTGCTAAAGTTCTACTTCCAGGATATTCCTCCACTTCGTGTAAACTAAGCTTAACTAAGTCTGAAAAATTACACCAAATGACAGCGCACTGAGTTCGTGCGCACTAAGTGTAACAGTATTTTGTATAAGAACTATTTCTCACTAGGCGCTGCTACCAACATACCTATTTTCCCCTTCTTTTTTATTCAAATTATTTTTAATTTATAGATAAAATATTTAAAAAAATTTAATTTAACAGGAAAAAAAGTAACTTTTATGAACACAAGTATAAAACGCTGGTGATGTATGGCATGTTTAGGATATAACTAAACACGTCATACAGGGGGAGATTTTTCAAAGGTTTGATCCACAAAGGGTGAAGAAACCGTGATTAGATTATACTCTGCTTCATTACTTTTTACCGATAAAATTCCCTGCCAACGTCCGGAGTTCCACATCTGCCTGCAGAAAAACGTAAAAAATACTGCACGCCAATCTAGCTCTTGTCTTGCACTTGGGCTGTTCAAGTGCTTAAAATTTTTTTTCTATTTGTTATTAAGATATTTCATGGTTTTGTAATACAATATTGATAACTATTCGATAAAAATGCCAGATCAGTTTTGAAATAACTTTCGCATACTTTTTTAGTATAATTATTAGGAATTTAACCTTAAAATTTCGTGCCGAACAAAATTCAAAAAGTTATACGAGCACAATATTTGATTTCAGCTAAAGTATTTCTTGAAGTCTCGGGAACACCGCAGAGAAACGTATTTAAAGTCTGGCATTTTGTTCGCTTGAGAATAGGGTTTAACTTATAGCTATTCAGAATTAAAATTTTCTCATAAAACTTAAAATAAAATTGCGGTCGAATCACAAAAATATTTTCCACGAAAATTCATCTTATTGCAATTACATGAAAAATGAATTCAAACTTTAGACAAACATGATAAAAGTGCAAAATTTTAATATTTGTATATTAAAGCATATTAATTAGAAATTCCCAAAACTTCCACAATTAATTTTTGTGAATTGATTTTCATGTTATTTTTTACATTTTATAAATTATACCAAATTTTGCAAACAAATAGCCCTGCATCAGGTGGTATAAACTGGTATGTTTTAAGTATGTTAGTCACTTATTTTCAAAATGGTGGCTAAGGAAATATTTTAGCTCAGTATAATTTATTAACGAAACAAATTTTAATTTAACTTTGTATGTTTGGCAGTATCTATCACAACCATCGAATTGGTCTTTATACCCTCTTTTTTCAGCCATTTTGTAAGTTAGTCCCACAATAAAAATAAAAATAAAGTTTTAATGTCATATCTCGGGAAATAATCAACCCATTCTTACCAAATTTGGCGAATAAGTTGTACTACAGTAATCCATATAAATATATGTATTTTTAAAGTGCTACAAGGACTTATTTTCAGTATGGCGGATATACAATTTTTTTTAGCCTAGTGTTCCATGTATTGAAACTATGTAATCGATTTTAACTTACCTTTGTATACTGGAGGGGCCACGGTGGTGTAATGGTTAGACTTCTCACCTCCCACCAAGGTGAACCGGGCTCGATTTTCGGCGGGGTCGACCCCGGGTATTAGCATGTGGAAATCTTACCGGACGATGCCGCTGGTCAACGGGTTTTCTCGAAGGTCTCCCGTTTCTTCCGCCCCCTCATTCCGACGCTGCTACATACTGACCTCGCTTCACCCTAATCGGCTCTCAAGACCTCAATGTTAAACGCCACCCAAATCTCTCAACTCAACTCCAGCTATTGAACACTCTTAAGGCCATATAAGTGCGAAAGTTAATTTTTAGATGTTGAGGAATTACGTGACTGACATCACTAATAACTGGATGAAAGTACAAAATTATTTAAAAAAACAAAATTAATATTTTTTCAGCATGAATATGAGATTTTCAATTAAAATCTTAATTCGTACAAAAAGTTACTTAAACACTAATTTTGTTTCAATCAAAGTGTTTCTTGAAGTCACAGGAGTACCATGACGCAATTTTTTTTTAAATCCAACACTTGTTTCCCTCTGGTAAACGTTTAAATTCTAGCTATTTTGATTACTTTATCGCAAAAGTTTAAACTGCTACACGAACGAACCACTAACGAATTTCCAAGCGAATATTCTTTATGACATTGCGATGACACGAAAAATTATTTTGAGCAGAAGCCTGAGGCATCAAATTTGTTCAATTTTGAGTTCTATACCAAAAATATACACATTTAAAACTAATGTAGTTCCTTTTATAAGCTTTTACATAATAATTTCCTGCTATTGTTAAGATTTTCATTTAATATTTCAACGAAAAATGTACGTAATCAGCTAAAAATAAACTCCAACTTTTAACGTCCTTAACCTGGACAGTCCATGTTTCATTTTGCTATTTATTTAATTTTCTCCGGCAAAGTTTTATTCAATTAAGTTCATTTTATTTTACTGTGTAATTTTTTTTGTGATGTTGGACAGCTCTGAGTTTACGAAAATATCAGTAAATGATTATATAAACCAATAATAAAATAGAAATTAAGTTACTCTGGTATACTGGGGCAACTAGAGATAGAAATGTCCACGGGGTGCTCCGGGTATAGCGTATTAGGGAAGTGTTAGAAACACGTCAACGTTCTCCCCTGTCGCTTACAAGGGGTGCTCCCCCCAACCTCCCCAAGTACGAGATAAACGTATTGAGAAATACTGTACTTTTTTGTTCTATTTGTTGATTGCATTGCAGGTTCTAGAGGAATATGGCTCCCAGCATTCTTGGAGGGAGGGATAGATCCAGAGGAGAGCTCACAGGAAACATGATTCATGCCACACCTCCCGCCCCCCTCGAAATGAACTAAAACCAAACAATATCATAATTGTTTTAAATACAAGTTTCATCAAAATAATTTGTTATTATTTCCTAAAATCTCGAAACAGTACCACGAATCGAAAGTCTATATTTGCAAATGTACAATGGGGAAATGCCCTCTCCCCCCGCCGACCGAACTGAAAGTATAGATACTTTCCCGCAAGGAAACATCACAAATACGCCAACACTGGTCTAGTCACGCTGCATATAGGCATTGGATCGTGGGTTCTTGGAATGGAACCACCCGCTACAACATCGACCAACTTGCCCAAGCCTATGCAACTAGAATACAGCGTGATTCTCAATTAGATCGACAAACTTCGGGAGGTGATTCGTCATGAAAAAGTGAGAGGAAAACGTATCTGACAATTTATACTTAAACCGAATATTAAGGGAGGTATCAGCCCTTAAAAAATCGAAATTTTAAGCCGCATTTGTGCAAAATATCGGCTCTTACGTTGAAGGTCTCGATAACTTACAATAACGTTCCGAGAGTTGTCATTGTATTTTAATTCGTTACCGATATTTTGCACAAATACGGTTTAAAACCTCTTTTTGAAGGGCTCATACCACCCTTAATATTCGGTTTAGGTATAAAGTGTCACATATGTTTTCCTTTTACTTTTACATGAATAATCACCTCCGAAGTTTGTCGGTTTAATTGCGAATCATCCTGTATACTAGAATTACGGTACGTAATTATATAAACGATGAGCCTGTCTAATAAAGGGGAAAATGCGTATTTTTTTAATCGCGTGATGTTGGCAGTTCTGCTGGCAATTCAAGAGCTAGTGAGTGAGAGAAGAGATTTGGGCGGCTCGTAACAGCTTGGACTTGGGAACACATGAGGGTGATTGAAGTGAGTATGGAGCAGCGCCAGATTGAAAGGGCGGGGGGAAACGGGAGATCTCCGAGAAAACCCGCCGACCAGCGGCATCGTTCGGCACGATTCCCACATGCGAAAATCAGGGATTGACCCGGCCCGTCTTGGCGGGAGGCGATCAGTCTAACTACTCAGCCACCGCGGCCCCTTCAAGAGCTAGTATGTGGGACAAGCTGGGTTCACATATTGGTAGCATTGCAGCAAACATGGAACATTGGTCGTGTGCACAGATATTGGCCATTTCGATTTCGAACCGATTCACGTATGTGTATAACAGGACGAGAGGTCCTGTCATAGTGCACGAAGGAAATTGTTATTATTTCATTTCTTATAGAGGCGTAAGGGACAATTTCAAATCAGAGCAGAGTAGAAATTTGACGTAGTTGTTTATTTAAAACGGAGGAACACGGTTTTTCTGCAGAAACGAATAAATGCCGCGAGAGATAAATTTAGAGGAAAGAACACGCGACTATACTATAAGAAATTGTTAAAGTCTAACCAAGTCTTTACAAACGCAAAAACACAGAATTTACCGGGTCTGCCTACCAAGATGGCAGCTGCGAACTTCAAATGGGGAATCAATATTAAACAAAATTCGTTCTCATTGCATAAATTTTAAAGATAACTATTTAAAACAAAAACACGTTGATAAGATTTTCTCAGAGAATATTGCTACATAAAACTGTTTTTGAAAAATGATTATTTATCCATATTTTTTATATGTAAATTTCAATATTTACATTTTGTAAAAAAACATATTAAACAAAAAAATGGCAAAATATTTCAACTATGCATCATTCCTTAAGAAATTTCACGTGAATGCTTTTTGTTTGAAATAGTTATCTTTAAAATAGACGCAATGAGAAGGAATTTCGTTTAACATTGATTCCCCATTTGAAGTTAGAGGCTGCCGGCTTGGTCGGCAGATCCGTTAAAAAAAAGAAAAAATTATGCCAGCTCTTTTGAAGTGTCTATTTTTAACGTAATATACTCTAAATCTGTTTCTAGAATTCATTTTATACATGTAAATACAGCTAAACATTAAAACATTATTTATAGATAATGCCAACTGACGTCAGACTAGTCGCATAATTTCGTTAGTTTAAAAATAGGTAAAATATACCCACTCATTTGACGCCATATCTTTAATGACGTACTGGCTCATGTGTCCTTTTTGCGGAGGATGCTATAAACGATCCGATTTTCTGAATTCGCGCCCAAAATGTGAAGCAGATGTTTTATGTTTGTGTACAGCATCTCTAATTCTATGGTTTATTGTTCACAAAATATTGTGCTGGTGTTCAATGTTCTACTTCAGTTTAGTTTCTTGTTTAAGGTCAATAATATGTTTGAAAATTTGGTCGGCATTTAGTGCATAACGTCATTTTTGGTTGTGTGTCATTATATATAGCTGATGCCTCAATTGTGAATTGATTACGTGTGAATGTTCTGCTGTTACGTCCCATGCTGCGTGCCAATATTTTCTGATTGTGAACCCATCATTAAGAAGAGTATGTAGCAGCGCGTTTAAGATCAAGAAGCGAAGGAGCGATACTTAAAATCCCGCACGCCTAGTATCGCTCCTACGCGCAAGGCATACAGTGTTTCCGTCGTGAACGCTGTACTGTGTAAATTAGATCTGTAACAGTGGGGTTTTATTATACGCGATTAAATCTCACAGATTAAACTAAGGCCGTATGGTCGTGCTTTTCTCTTACCGTCTAAGGAAACTGCATTGGTAAGCTTTAAAAATGCGATATTTGACCATGCCTTATCCGTGCGATTCTCTCACCTTCCCCCCCCCTAATCCATCTCATTTGAAATTGTAATAAGTTTGCAATATTGAATATGAGTGTTTATCGTACTTTTAGAATCGGCAACGAACAAGAGGAAGAGAGTGTATCACTCAGAAGTCGGAAGTCTTGCTATGCTGGCTTGTTACCACGCTCGCTAATGGCCCTGAGCTGTCTGTGGGGATTTGGAGAGACCAGGTAGAGAAGTCCCCATCCCCCCCCCCCCCACACACACACAATTAGTTCACTTCCAAAACATACGACACCTGCAGAACATATATAATTGTTTGGGTCATCTCACAGCTCCGATAAACAAACACTTTACACAACAAACAATTGAAAAATGAACGCCCTAGCGATGAAGTCATGGAAACTGTAAAAAAGCAAACATTGAACTTTGGTAGTGAACAAGGATCAACACACGTTAAAAAAAAGGACACACATTAGTTAAGCCGAAAAATAATTTGGAAGAGCAGCCAAATCCAGATTTTGAAATAGACTAGCACAACTGCACACCCAAGGTACAACACTACTTGTTATACAAATTACCAAACATTTAAAAACTGTACCGCAAACTTAACGTTTCCCATGACTCACCGTTTTCTAAGTGCCCCATCGCTCTGTAGCGTGACAAGTAAAACGTCAGCTCTAAAACATGGTAGCTGTGTTTGGCCTCAGCTGACTGAAGTTAGGTGCAACTAAGCCATCAGGAAAAAACATACATCCTGCAGGCATAAGGTAGCGGCGTAACGTAGTCGATGTCTAAACCGTATAAAGCAGACAGAGCAAGGCCGTGCAAGGACTTAAATAATAAATGACAACTCAAAAAATAATGACGCCTGAAGAGGAAAGGGGAAGGCAGGGAGACAGAACAGCAAGGAAAGCCGAGGGGATCTGAGCCGACCAAAGAGTACACCACAGCACAGAAGTAGATGGTGCTAATAAACTTAACGCGTTGGCGCAAACGTGGCAGAAAATGTAATATATATAAAAGAAAAACATAAAATATGTGCATGTATATGTACATTTTAAGGATAGTTTTATATGCACCTTTATAAATGGAGATAAATATATTTCAACATAGGCGTATTACGTGTGCGTGTATATATATATATATATATATATATATATATATATATAATAAAATTAAAAAAATTAAATTTACACTAAAAATATAAACATATCAACAAATGCAATTGTGTATATGTACATATAGTTTTTTTGACACCGTTACTCTGTGTTCGTACCCTTCTGAGACCCTCCAAAAAAGAACTGAACATTTATATAGTGAATTGAAGTGGTAAAAGAAGGGTATACCAGGCTTGTACCTGGCACCACCTTCATTTACACAAAATAATCCTAAAAATAAAGTATATTATTTATAGCTAAGTGAAATGCCGATCCGGTGATGGCCACATTTCCGGTGTCTCTTGTGGCCCAAATGGGTGCGATATTTCCTTTTTGTCAAACCTACACAGACCTCAAGAAACCAATTTTACAGGTAAAGTGCATGGACTCTCATCATTGTTGTGGTTCCTTCATTGCAATGACTGCAGCAAAACTGAAAACTTAAATGAGAAAAGTATTTAAAGAAAATTACTATATTTACAAAAATGGCTCATGCGAGCACACACAAAGCTGAAATAAATGTCTTATTATTAATGCAAAACCAATACATATCCACAAATGATTGCAAAATGATAATGCAAAGCACAAATTATAAAAGTAATATTTACAGGCAAGTTAATGTGCACAGCGACAAGCACTTGGTTTAACTTTCCTTGTTACTATAACTGTACGTCAATAAACAGCCAATCAGAAGCCCCGACACTTATACTATGTTATCAATTGAAAAACCTATTTACAAATCAAGAAAGTGTGTATTTTGACTTCATTCCTCGGGAAGATATTTTCTTTTGTTTATTTATGAATAATCAGAACCATGGAAGTTTCGTAACGCTTTTAGGTAATGTTTATAGTAAAAATTGAAATGTAAATAATTTACCATTTTAAAAATGTCTCAGATCAATTGAAAATTTTTATTTTTGAAAGAACCCGCTACCAACTCTATGTACATGTCTTAATTTCTTCTGTACAGATGTTGCAACATAAACAAACTAATATTATTTTCGTTATATCAATTGTAGCCAGGCCACTGTGCTTTTGTTTTTTGTATGTGATTATCGCTATAACTGTGAATGTGTTTGGTATGTCAATTGTAGCCAGGCCCTTATTGAAAGCTAGCTCATACAGCTTCTTTAGAAATATTTAATTTAACACATACAATGCGTAATGTAATCTAACCTTTACAAAACACGCACTCGCAAGTAAACAGGAGCTCTGGGAGTCTGGGGTGTTGACTATGACGTGTAATTTACAGTTACATTAAAGTTCAATAACTACAATATTTTTGTGGCATAAGTGGCAGATATTACAAACAATTATGCCTACTCAATAATGCAAACTATCTTCGTTGATATTTCTCAAAAGGTAGCAAGTTGTCTTGTCGAACATCAATCTCGAAATTTAAACATGCAATTGTTCTATAGGCCTAACTGTTGACAGTTAATTGTAAATACTTTCTAATTATTATTACGGCAAGTATTACCAAATATAACAATTAGGCCTACACTTGCGTCACGAAAGAATGTCGGCAACTAGCACAGCTATAGGTCTATAATTAACAAAACCAGCTTCAAGATTCTATAGTTTATATCTTGGAACACCTTTGGTGTACCAGCAAACTGTGAAGTTTATGTTATGTTAATAATAGTAAAATTTAACACTGTAACTTGGGATGAATAACTACATGAAACCAAGTTTGAGGTTAGGCCTACATTACAAAATATCACAGTAATTTAAAATCGTGCTAATTTAATGCATAATTATTGACAGGCACATTTGCACTTGTTATCAAGGCAGATTTAAGAAAGTTTACATGTCTGGTCGTAAATAGATACGTACATATATATTTGAGGTCAGGCCTACATTACAAATCTACACAATGATATAAAAGCGAGTAAAATTAACGTATAATTATTGACTGCCAAATTTGCACCTGTTATAAAGACAGAATTGCAAGAAAAGTTAAACAGATGGGCGTAGGTAGATAGGCACAGATAACATATAATATTATTTGTCAAACTTACGATGTAATATGTACTTCGCAAACTCACATGAATATATTAATGTTGCATTTCTGCTGTCGTTCATTTACTTTATAATTGTTATTTAACTTTCCGTTTATAACATCACGTTTCTGTCGATTTATAATTGTTCTTTTTCAATGATTTACTTCAATAACGTACTGGAGATAAGCGGGGAAAACACGTCGTAAAACTGTTCGGGAAAACACGTTCTTAAAAACACGTTTACATTTACCTCCGGGCAGTTGCAGTAGAAATTTTCATAATTTCTGCAACTAGTTCGATCACCTTGCACGGCTTCTTATCTCCTCGACGAATTAAAGAATAAATACTTTCGACAAGATTTATAATGTCCTCCTGACGCTGAATATTTGTACGTAGTTTGCTGGAAATCATAACTTAACACAAAATCACTACAGCACAATTAAACACTATACGGCCTATAATAAAACAATGCTGATTGCAGATAAGCTGAAAAATAAATCAGAAATATTAAAACACAACAATTTCCAGTTTCCAAATTTGTAGTTTGCCTCACAAGCAAAGCCAAGAAACAAGCATGAAGAAACCACAACAACGGACCGTTGGTTTTAACCGCTGCGCCGATCACGTGACACAATATAATTACGAGTTACAGTAAATACATTATCTTTACTCCAATAATTACTTTAAAGTGTATAAAATAAACTTCAAACAACTTAAGTAGCCATAAATTTAAACATTTAAACACTTGCAATACCGCGTTATTTCGTAGAACTACTTTTCACATTTCACTGCCAACATAACTGGGTGTGTTCATCTCCAGCCTGTGCGGTAACACACACGTTTATACATACGAAGTTGCGGGCGGTGGTTTTTTTCAAACGCTCACTTTAATGTGAACGGCATATATATATATATATATATATATATATATATATATATATATATAACATTTTCTGGAAAAATGTCAAAATGTATTTCCAGAACATTTATTTACAAAGATACGTGTATTCGCACAAACAACTATTTCACAGAAAATGTTTCAACACATAGTCCTATTAAGGGATAATACAAAAATTTGTCTGTTCGGACTTTAAGCCGTGGTTTCGGATGTAGCTTGTGAGCCTGAAAGGCGCAGAACGGTTCCAGGCAGGCGGGCGCCGGAATCATCAGCACTGACGCTGGTCACTTCCCCGGCATCCACGATAATCCTCCTCCTGCTCTCTCTCTCTCTCTTTCTCTCGTCCTGCGAGAGGCTTCCCGAGTCCTGAGGCGAGGACCTGTTGTGTTCTCCGCGTGTTGTCAGCGGCTGCGATCCGCGCCAGCTCCAGCCCAACCTGTAATTTGGTTACGGTTCTTCTTCTCCATCCACTCCTGCATTTTTTTTTCATCCTCCCCCCTTCGCATTCCCCCCTTCCTTCTCTGTATCTCTTTCCCTGGCGCTGCTGAGGACGCGACTGACTCGGAAAGTGGGCGCCTGAGGTGACCTTGGCAAGGACGCCGAGGTGAACGACTCTAAGGGGGCGCTAGCCAGCATCGTGTGCGCATGTGTGAGGCCTGCGAATACCCGCAATCCGACATACAGTCGACCTCTGTATTCAACTGACATCGTCGTATACGATTATATACATATATCTTTTTTTTTTTTTTCATTTTCAATACAGCGTGAGTCATTAAATGGCTGATATAAAGCTACAGACCGTTCGCAGTTACTTACAAGTTTTCTGAGGCCCTGCTAAAGGTCAACTTTCAAGATATTCCTCCGCCTCACGCAAACAAAGCTTAACCGAGTACAGAAAATTACACCAACTTGACAACGCACCGTGTTCGTGCACGCTCACTGTAGTAATATTTTCCATAAGAACTATTTCGTACTAGACATCGCCAACACACATCTTTTATCCCCGTTTTTATTCGTATTAATTATTAATGGGATATTATAACCTTTAAATAAAATGGGGTGATTTTTCAAAGTTTTGTTTCAAAAATTGTAAAGAAACCGCAAATAAATGATTAAAAATTGATTAATTAAAACTTAACACTGAGTAAACACTGCAGCAAAGTTGGCTGTGGATCATGAAAAGAACCCCTGTCTTAACTTATAGTTAAAAACGTGGTTTTTAAATTGGCAAAGGCGCGGATTTAAACAGTAGGAGAGAGAGAAGGGGGGGGGGGGGGTTAAGCCAACATGTTATGGAAGTGGAGTTCGTGGCTGCGTGGTATGAGAAAAAATCGATAAAATACATTGAAAATAAGTCTGAAATATGCTGTCGTGCTTTTCATGAGTCAGTTACTTTATCTTGTCAGTTTAAATTCTAATAAAACATTATGTTCATTAATTAAAAAGTAACTTTCATTTTGTATCTTATTGCAAGGTATTGACTTGAGTAGCAGGAGTGGCAACTGGCATTGCATGGCATGCCTACAAGCACCCGTGTCTCTCCCTTGGTCAGCGTGTAAGTGACCACTGCTTTTACAGATTATTAATTCCCGCATTTTGGCGTCCGTTTATATGCTTGGCTTATAAAGTACGTCGATGCTAATTAGTAATAATGTCCTAAGCAATGCTATTTTTTGCATGTAACAATCAGCACAAAGAAGAAAACAGCAGAGCTTTTATGTGTTCTAGTATTGTTTTAAATCATGCAATTTTTTTTTTTCGTTGTCGTTTATTTTTACTTGCAGCTGGTTCACTATTAAATAAGCACTTTTGAAAACAACGTACAAAAAAATCCCCCCAATAACTAAACATACCACCAGCTAGCATACTTTCAGTAAATTTGGCAGCGAAAAAGGAAAAAAAAGAGCGCTTAATTTATTTAATTACATTTCTGCTTGTTTTATTTCCGGACGGGGTAACTGGCATATAGGCTGTTCGCGGTAAAATGAGCACTTTTGTAAGCCCTGCTTAAGATCTACTTGTATGCACGTTGTGTAGGCTTCCGCCTTATGTAAAATTAACATTGCCATGGGCCTCATCACTTTATTCATGCGTCAGTCAAGTAAAACTGTGAAGTTTTTAGAAAAGTATATATTTTAAAAATCTGCTCATTCTTTCACTTCGATGGATTAAAAAAAAAAAAAAAAAAAAAAAACAGGAAGCTTACGAAATAATTCTGGTTATCACAAACGGTTACCTAACACTTTTTATGCGAAGTTAAGATATGGAACAACTTTCTATCAATCGTTACCAACTTCAATGAGTGCGTGTCACTCAGTGCGTCCGTTAAAATATATGCAGGCAGGGGTAGTGATTTTTTCTAAGGTTCATTTCAAAAGTGCTCACTTTATCGTGAACAGCCTTTATTTATAACATATTTGTACGTCTGAAAATTATACATTTTTTCACAGTTACTCTTAATGGACGTATGGACAAAGCGAAATCGTCCATTGCAATGGTAGTTGTACACATGCGGAAGACACAGCACAAAACTGGCGGAAAATTAGGTCCTGAGCAGGGCTGTCAAAAGTCTTCACTTTAAGAACAACCGGTACTAAGGAATTATAGAACAAAAATAATCATACTTACATAAACATCAGACTTTTGGAGGTGCTCTATCACACAATTCAGCCTCCTCCTTTCCCAAAGGAAAATCTCACTATCATACACGGTAAATTTAACTCCTAATGCCCAAGTCACACATAGGTATTGAATGTGAGAAAGGTCGAGGTAAGAATCAATATTCTCGTGTACGGACAGTAGAAGGTCGTTTGAGGCACATCACACAACTGTATGGCCTGTGGGAGCGCAGGCCCGACATCACAATATATATCAGTTAATTTATTGTTTGCATGGTGAATGTTGCGGCAATGCAGTGGCAGGTATAGGCAATTCACAGTCAAATGAACACTTTGGGAAGTCCTACTAATATATACTGGTTCGCACGTTGTGAATTCTTCCGCCTTGTGTTGGATTGACAGTGTCATGGGCCTCATGACTTTATTCACGCGTCGGTTAAGTGGAACTGTGAAATTATTAGAAAAGTAGATATTTTACAAATCTGCTCATTTTTACACTTCGATGCATAAAAAAACCAGAAAGCGAAAGAAATAATTTTAGCTATCACGTTTTTTTATGTAACACTTTGTATTCGACGTTAAGAGATGGAACTACTTCCCATCCATCGTTACCAACTTTACTGGGCAAATGTCACTCAGTGTGCCCGTTAAAATATATGTAGGTAGGGACAGTGACTTTTTTCCTAAGGTTGATTTCAAAAGTGCTCACTTTATCGTGAATAGTTTTAGACGAACGTTGTTTGAGCACAATAGTCGTAACCGCAGATTGAATATGGCCTAAACTTATTTTCCTCTTTTCACGTGATCAAATCAATGACGTGCCGTTTGTTAACTTTGGTTTTATAACAAACCCGAAATTTTACAAAGATAAATCTGGGGTGTTAATGTGCCAGGGTAGACGTCATTGGTTCCAAGTTAGTACGTCTGCGTTAGAGCGTAATGATTTCTTTGAGATATGAGAAGGAAATGAAAGTAATGAAATTAATACGTGGTTTTTAAGTCTCAAACCGACAGTACCAGAAGAGATCATTACCATTGGCACCAACACCAGTTTGCAAGCGCATTGGAGTCGCGAGAATTTCCGCCCCCGCCCGAATTTGCCGTCAGTCATCGCGGACATCCTTTGTCGAACCCACGTGGTCTCGACAGACCTACTGGTAAAAGAAACGTAGTGCTGCGATACAGAGATGCGGCTATAGGCCATTCACTGTAAAGTGAGCTCTTTGGAAATCAAACTGTGAACAATAATCACTGTAATCAAAACACTTTCCCACTCGACTGATGCACCAATAAAGTTATTAGGTTCACGACAATCTTCAGTTCACATATGGTGGAAAGATACAAAATAAGGAGAAAAGTAGAGCTCAAGCAGCACTTTCGAAAGTGCTCACTTTACCGTGAACAGCCTATACTTCGCAGCTGGTAAGCTACAAACCACGTTCCAGTATTTACTCCACGGCTGTACAGCTGAACCCACAACCATCTGTCGCACCCGTCAATTGTCCGTCCGCGTCAGTCAGTCATCCGTCTGTTTTTTCTTCTGTCAGTTGAAAACGACACAACAATCCGTTGTCCGTTAATTGTTCTGTATGGCAAAATTTCATTGTGACAACTTAACATCGTAATCTTTCTATAGTTGGAGGTATATTTCGTTTGCAAATAAAATTTTCAAGAGAAAAACATTTTGGAGGAATAATTTTTTTTTTTACGTAATAAGAACTTACGCTTAGTTATTGTTTACATTTTAAATTCCTGAATTTACCACCAAAGATAAATATGCACAGATCCACCGCCTTGCATTTTATTTCGAAGTGCGTATTCGCGTCTACTGAATGTCACCAGAAGGCGGTGGCCCATCTGAACGCCCGTCAAAAGTTAAGGTTTGAGAAATATTTGACGGATTGGCGAATAAAAAAAAAGTTGCTCTGCGATCGGTTGCAGATCACGTGACCACCAGCCAGACGGGCGACTGATTAATGCGACGGAGGGTTGTGAGTCCAGCTTAACACGGACTGGTTCGTAAAAAAAAGTGTTTGGGAAGCACGACTGATAACAGTCACCATTTACGGAAATTTCAACATTCTGTTCGCATGTGGGAATCGTGCCGGACGAAGCCGCTGGTCGGCGCGTTTTCTCGGGGATCTCCCGTTTCCCGCGCCCTTGCATTCCGGCGTTGCTCCATCCTTACCTCGCTTCACCCTCATAGGCTCTCAAGGCCTCAATGTTAAGAGCTGCTCAAATATCGTTGCTCACTTACTTAACATCCTGTAGGTCACCGAATGTTTGATCTCTGTACTTGTTCTGAAAAGAATAGCATCTGTTACAACTATGTCTTCGAATAATTGCTGTAAGTTTTTTTCTGATAGGAATGGAATGGGCGCGAGAGAAGACGCCGAAGTAGGATACTAATCGTAGGTTCTAGATAAAATTTAAACAAATTTTAACAACGTTAAAAATTTCGAACATTTTTCTGTAGTACTTCACAAAGTATTTTTAGAAACTATATGGACTTTTTTGAATTGGAATGTAAATTTTGACTACAAAGACAATTTAGTGTTGGACTGCAATTCAGCTAAAAGTTGGCACCAATAACGATAAAAATCCAATATCGGGACATATTTAATTGCTGACGGTGAAATATCATCATGTTGAAATACATTTTGCCGTACTGAAGCTGCCACATTTAAGCTATTGTGGTGAATCGCTGGCAGAACAGTGGCTGCAAGTACCACTGTACTGCCAATTTCTGTATATGCAAGTGTTACAGCTGTGTGCACGAACTTAGTTTAAATTTTTTCGAGACCATTTATTCAGTTGGATGATGGACAGCGTAGTAGATTTCTGTGTGCCAGATAGCACACTACGGACTGATGGAGACTAAATTACAGTAAAGGTTATAAATTGTCCATGGATTTTACTGACATGAACAATTATTTTGAGCTGTATTATGGTTTATTTTTCAATTCTGAGATTTCTAAGAAAAAATAGAGAAATTGAGAATTCCAATTACTTTCTTAATTTATTTTTTAAAAATAATTTTTCGCCGTACCCGCATATTCTGAGGCGACTACGAAGTAAAAATATGATATATGCTAAAATTCTTAAAAGTAAAATTAGGGATTTAATTTAAATATTTTTAAAGCTTAATACGTCATTTTTGTTGTGATTTGGAATAGTAGTCTGAAGAAAATGCTACAACGGAGGAAAACAATCCTTCAAAAATAAATTAAAAATCTGTAGAAATTTGGAATTTATATCATCTTTTCATGCAAATCTCAAAATGGAACAAAATTAATACGACAAGATACAGCTCAGGATACCTATCCATGTTATTAGAATAACCTGAAATATATTTCTAGGAAATCTGTCATGAGTTCTCCCGTATTTAAATATTTACTTTTGAAATAAAATCTAAATACAAAACACCCATGCACAAAGAGAAACAGGCATCAGATGTCGTCAAAGAATTTGCAACATGCAACTGTAACTTAGAAAATAAATAAATGAAATGAAATTTACACGTATCAGGATTTTACTATGAAATTTTCATAATTACGCTAAAAACTTAATTAAATTAATTTTTCAAATGATTTGATAATCTAATCAAGTTATCATCAATATATGTGGTAGGGAAAACGGAAGTTGAGAGCAATGGCGTCTGGTACCGGAGTAGGATTATGGGGAGCTGCCATGTTGTTACATCACCCGTCCGCCATCCTAGATGTCATTGACCTTTACCCCTGACCCAAAATATTTTACCCGTAACCTTGACCTTGACCCTGGGGACCTTCGACCCCAAAAATGCTAAATAATACTTTAAAAAAAAATTCAAAATAATCCCCAAAAATTCTTAAAAACTACAAAATATATATATATATTATTGAAAAATAATTTAAAATTCTGGAGAAGTATTTTAAAAGCATCCACAGAAATGGCCCTTTTCCCCCTAAAAAATGGTAGAAGCACTCAAAATCCAATTTTCGCCAAATTTAAGTAATTTGAGGGGTTTCCTTAGGATCTACAGAGCAGTGGCGGTCATATTGGTTTTATAGGCATACCCTTTGTCAAATCGATACAAGGGATACAGGATAGGAGTCAGATCTAAGCATCAGCAACCTTGTATCCATATTGTATGTAATACCTTTGATCTTGACCCAGAACCTTTGACCTTGACCTTTGACTTTTTGTCTTGACCTTTGACCCTACAAATCCAAAAAAAAATCATAAAATATCCCTAAAATTACCAAAATATTTACGACTGAAATTATTTAAAAATTACTAAAAATTTATTTAAAAAATATTTTAAAACTTAAATTTTCCGAGGTTACCCACTTCCCTCAACAAACAAATTAGTCAGTTGGCATCCAGCCCCTCGTACATACCCAGTCAGCCTTCTTGGTAGACAACCGCCATCTTTATAGGTGACCACCATCTTGGTAGACATCACCCATCTCCCATATTAGATGCAGGTGACCATGACCTTAACCCCATGACCTTGAATGACTTCAAAAACAAAAACTCGTGAAAAACATAAAATTAAACCAGTATATTATGTTACTGACTACTATGTTAATGTCTTGATTTCACTGCCGAGCGAGTTGTCGGCGCTTACAATTATAAACATGAAAAAACTGCAATTTTCCATCATATTTTTTTAAATTATTTTTCCGATTAGTGGTATAGCTACATGCATGATGCAGGACTTTGGCTACATACTTAACTTACTAAGTATATTAAATACATACTTTTTATTAAAAACTTCGACGATATGACACAATGCACAAAAATAAAGAAGATACAATTATTTTATTATAATAATTTATTATTATTTTGAAATTACATTTTCCGAAGAAAGCAGTTCATCGCATCATCTGATATAACCGCGATCCTTAAGTTCTCTTTCACGTTCGAGTAATTCCCACGTTATTGCTTATCGAGCAAAGATCTACACCTGTCTACAAGTTTGTTGGCATCTTCGGTAAACATATAGTCAGTATACTCGACGTCTTCTGCCTTCTTCGCATCACTTGTCGAAGGAAACTTGTTGGTGAAATGTGTGGTAAGGTCGAGGGAATCATCATCGTCTTCAACACTATCACTGTCGTCATAGTCATTATCAATGCTGTCTTCATGATCGTCTTCACTTCCTGCTTCACCCTCAATGTCAAGTTTACTTTTCTTTGTAGCAGGAGTTGTATGTTCATCAGTATTTAGAGCTGGTGGCCGTTTATTTTAAAGTTCATCGGCGTCACGCGCAGGCCTTACAAGTGTACGTTCCGCACGAACTGACTCAGTCATTCCGTCATTAGCATTAACTGTCTCTTCATACTCGTCTGAGGAAACAGTACCCATCGATGTAGCAGGAGTTAGTGACACCACTTGCAGGCTCCCAGTAGACGAACCCTTGCAGATCTCATAATGTTAATTTTTTGTATAGCCTTGCACAAACTGCATGTGCCCATTATTGTAATGCTTCATCGTGCGAAAAGGATTTTTCTTACAGGTCGTTCTATCATGTCGCCGGGTATGGCAGCTTTCGCATAAGATCTTTCCACAGTAGCAACACTGTTTTCCATGCAATTTTCCAGCAGTGGGAGAAGGTATATACTTACAGTTAAGCTCTACAGTAGACTTCGTACAATTAATGGCTTGCATCATATTCATGTAAAAAACTAAAGTCCTTTCCACAGTGGTGACATGTGTTTCTATTTTGCCTAGCTACTGCTCTCTCTATATATAAACTTACTAACATATTTCGTCAGTGAGATTTAAGAGTTATTTTTACTTTTACACCTCCAATCAAACAAACATTTTATCTAGTTCCTTGATCACATTACCATGCAGCTATATCTTCAACAGTTTCTTCCAGACAAGTTCTTCGCTCACCTATAAATCATGGTCACTCTTTAAGTAGACAACTGACTCCTGCTGTCAGACCGATCCCTCACAAGACTGACCCATTGAACCATTACACATGATCCAGAACCCATTGACTAATTGACCCATAATGACCCCTGATTGCGGTGCTGATCCCTAATGACCCCAAAACGACCCTTAAATGACCTACAATGACCCCAAAATGACCCTTGATTGCGGAGGAGGAGGAGGAGGTAGAGGCGGAGGCGGATCCGATTGTAGTTGCAGAGAACCATTGCTCAAAGTTTTAGAATGTCTCTTCGAAATATCACTCTGTGTAAACTGCCTCTGGCAGAACTCGCACTGAAACGTCATTTTTTAAGTTTTCATTCAGCAGGTTTTTGTACAGACCGCCGTCTCAAGCCGACAGGCATTTTTAACATAGGCGATAACACGATCGCTGAATCGACATTGGTGACAACCAGTTAGCGATGTTGCAGATCGTGGCTCCATGATCGTCGAGATCAAAGGCAGGCCTTCGTATTCACAATTTATCTTCGCGATATGGGCGCATTCTGAGAAAACCCAAATACTCGTTCACCACAGAATAAAACACGCAGGTACTATTATATGTATGACAGGAATATATAAACTAAAATAAAATTTATATATATGTATGTATATATAAATATGGGGATATAAGCTAATTTAGATTTATTTAATTCATAATTATATGTAGTATATAAATATGTAATATAAATTTCTTTCAAGTTATTTTATACATCATTACGTATAGGTAAATTTAAATATGGGAATATAAAATTCATTCAACTTATCTTATACATAATTATGTTTAGATATAGGTGTATATATGAAAATATGAAATCAACTTTAATGTATCTCATACATAATTATGTATATGTGTAGGTATATAAATATGTATAGATATGGTAATACAAAATTAATTTTTATATGTATATGTACATATAAATATAGCAATATGAAATTAATTTCAATTTATTTTATACATAATTATTTATAGCATATAAATTTGTAATATAAAGTTCTTTCAATTTATCTTATACATAATTATGTATAGGTATATATTGTGACGAATCGTGTTGCTTATTGGAGGAACTTATTAGTATGCGCCTCATGTAATAAGCCACTCTGGAGTAAATTGTATGACTTATAAGACTTATATGTAGAGAAATAGAGAAAATGTATGACAACTGAGATATTTATTCTATATGTGTGTGGGGAAAATTTTGCAACCTTGTGGGATATAAACACATTATAACTCTTACCAAAACAACCTACACTCCTCTGGTGCATCGGTAGACTCAGGAACTCTGCAAAGGACATTCAATACACTGGCATTCACAATAACTTGAATTCTCAGTAATATCAAGAAGCGCTTCATTTAAATATCACAATTTATAAAAGAAAAGAAAATTTGAATGATTTGACATTAAAAATAAAAGAAAACCAAATACGGTTAATATATTTAATTCAAAGCACAAAAGAGAGAAATTTAAAACATATGAAAACTGTTTAACTGCGTGAAAGGTCAATAAAATAAAATAATGATCTGCAAGTAGAGTAGAATATTAAAACATTACCACAATTCAAACAAAATATTATTTAATCTGAATGAAATAAAATTAAATGAAAATAAAATGTCTTTAAAGCTGCTTTCAGAAATTTAAGTAAAATGTAGTTTAAAAAAACTGTGTCAAAATAGAAGTGTTTAAAAGTTTTAGTGCCTGTTAATAAAATCTTATGTCTTGGGCTCCATTCATAAATTATGTTACAAGTTCACGTCACTTTCCCGCATACTTAAATCAGAATCGTAATCTCAGTTGAAAAGAAGTTTCAGCGTACTCCAACTAAAAGTCAAGTCCAAATCACCAAAAATCTAAATAATAAAATGTTCTTCACTCCAAACTAAATATAAATCAAAGTAAATCAAAGTTTGCTCCGGTAAACTAACTCTCGTCAGATAGAGCTGGACCACTGGGCTGATTAGCAATTAACATGAAGTTCAGCAAGTATTTCTTGAAAATTCATAGCATTAGTCATCATTAAATAAGGAGCATTAAGAAAAATTGAATGAACCGCTACTTGGCACAAGCTCATTTGCCAGAAATACGATGGCGTCACCTTATCGGTAGAATGTAGCTTATGCCTCCAGTATGGCGTCGTGGCGTCGGCGTAGTGTCTACTCGCGTCGACAGCGTTCACTAATAAAACCAACCTGCAAACGCTAAACTTAATATATTCTTAAATACTAAGTTAGCCATCACTGAATACTAATTTCGGGTACACAATAACTCAACCTATGATAGGCAGATGCATGGGATTTCACCCTAGAAATCTTGGCTGCGAAAATCGCATCTGTGGACCTTCAAGTCCGTATCCAGAAGCACTTAACTTCTGGCAACTTCCTACTCAAATCCAATAATGGAGCTTAGCTACATCCAGTCTACTTAGACATAACTATAGCTTAACATAAAAATAAATGCAAAACTGCAAACAAAATAAAATAAACAGTATTTAAAATAAAAATAAGTCCTGAGACTTCAAAACTTTTGAATAATAAATAATTAACATACTTGAGTTAAGTAGCCAAATGCTCAGAATAAGGCACTCACTTACCATAGAGTAACATAAATAAACATAAATAGAATTGAAAAGAATAGTGATCCCAACTCATTTTACATATTAAAAATTACGTAATAAATGTAAAAATTGCAGAAGGGCTCCAATTAATTTAAAACTGCTAAAATATTTGCAAAAATAAAGGTGTCATATAGTTCAAAAGGCAATATATGTGTTAATTTGTATACCAGTTTCAGGGTTATGTAGATGATGTTACACAGATATGTTACAATATAAATTTGGGAATATAAAACTCTTTCAACTTATCTTATACATAATTATGTATAGGTGTATAGGTGTATATATGTAATATAAAATTAATTTTAGTTCATCTTATACACAATTATGAATAGGTATATAAATATGTATAAATATATAAATAAAGTAACGTTTAGGGGTCAATCAGCAAATGCTGCCATTCTCGGAGGAATGAGAGAACAGCCTGTATAAAGAGACGTTTTCGCGCGAAGAAGCATTACGACAATGACCACATGCAGTTTATGCAAGGCGATACAACAAGGAACACATCGAGGCCTGCAAGGGTTCGTCTACTGGGATCCAGCAACTGATGTCGTCAATACCTCCTGCTACATAGATTGGGTACTGTTTCCGCAGACGATTATGACGAGACAGTTCATGCCAATGATGGTACGTTTGAGTTGGTTTGTGTGGAACGTACACTTGCAAGGCGAGCGCATTAAGTCGATGAACTTCGAAATAAACAGTCGTCGGCTCTAAATACTGTTGATGAGCATACACCTCCTACAAAGATAAATAAACTTGATATTGATGATGAAACAGGAAGTGAAGACGATCATGAAGACAGCATACATGAAGATGAATATGGCGACAGTGTTGATGATAATGAGTATGACGACCGTGATAATGTTGAAGACTATGATGATTCCTTCGATGTTCCCACGCATTTTACCAACGAGTTTCCTTCGACAAGTGATATGAAGACGGCAGAAGATGACAATAATACTGACTATAAGTTTACCGAAGATCCCAACTAACTTGTAGATTGACTCGGAATTTTGATCGCAAAGCAAAGAAGTGGGGATTACTCGTACACAAAAGAGGCATATTCGATCATCACGAAATTGAAGGCAAGGGGCTATATCAGTTTGACTACTATTCATGATCTGCAAACACCTGAGAAAAGTAAAGATCGAATGTACAAAATTATTAGAATGAAATTATGTTTTTAAATAAGTAAATAAATTAAATTTCTGTAAACATAATAATGTGAGTTTATTTTATTTTTATAGTCTCTTCTGCTTATCTGAAATACTTATAAATTTGGTGGTGTTCACAATCAATTGCAAGAGTCTGTTTCAGATAATATTTGCATAATCATGTGCAGAAGGTGGGCTATGGTTTATTTTTCTTTTAACGCATTAGTGATAAAAACAACCAGCTTTAATAAAAAATATATGTACTTAAAACACAAGAATACTGATGTTAGAACAAGATGGTGGTAATAGTCAGTAACATATGCTTACTGACTTTTATGAATTTTTCCTCGAGTTTTGATTTTCAAGGTCATTCAAGGTCACGGGGTCAAGGTCAAGGTTACCTGCGTCCAATATGGTGGTAGTGGTCAGTATGTAATATGCTTGCTGACTTTAATTTTTCCTCTACTTTTTGTTTTCAAGATTATTAAAGGTCACAGGGTCAAGGTCACTTGCATCCAATATGGCGGTAGTAGTCAGTTACATAATAAGCTTGCTGACATGAGTTTTCCTCGAGTTTTGTTTTGAAGGCCACAGGGTCAAGTTCAATGTCACCTGCATCCAATATGGCGGTAGTAGTTATTACCATAATATACTCGCTGACTATTATGAAATTTTTGCGATTTTTTTACAATTTTTTAGGGAAAAAACGGAAATTTTATGGGAAAAAGGAGATTTTTTAAAATGTAAATAGGGAAATGTTTGGGGGGGACTAGAAATTTTAAATAATTTAAAATATATTTTTAGTATTTTTTTGGGGATGAAAAAAATTGGATTTTTTTTGGACTTTTGGCGTTTAAGGTAAAAGATCAACAGTCAAGGTCAAAAGTCCCGAGTCCTTAGTCCTGCTCTCCTGTCTCGGAGTCACAAATCCTCCTCTCCGGAGTCACGAATCCTCCTCTCCTGTTTTGGGAAAAAATGGGATTTTTTAGGGAAAAAAAGGGAAAGTGTTAGGGGAAAGAGGAATTTTCTAGGGAAATTTAGTCGATTTTGAGGGACAAAGGGAAATTTTGAGGGGAAAAAAGGGAAATTACAACATGGCGGCCGGTCGGCTCCTGCTCCTGTGCCCCGTGTCCTGGCGCCCGATTCGCCATTTTCCTTCTACCAACCTTTCAAAAATGTCACTGCCCCTACTCGCATATATCTTAATGGACACACTGACTGACATGCGCCCAGTACAGTTGGTAACGAGAGAGGAAAAGAAGTTCCCGTTCTTAACGTTGGATTTAAAGTGTTAGGTTAACGTTCGTGAATACTGAACATTTTTATTTCGATTTTTGTGTTTAATTCATGCAAGTGTAAAAATTAGGAAATTTGTAAACTATTAATTTTTATAATAATGTGCATTCAAGTAGATCTTAAGTAGGAATTTCAAAAGTGCTAAGTTTAACGTGAACAACCTTTAGTTTCGCTGGTCGTCCGTCGTACCAATGGCTCTACACATCTAACGCTGCTAGCAGCACAAGATTCAAGACTCCCGATGCAGAGGCCCGCCGCGGCGTCTATAGCTGAGCTAAATTGGCCCACTGATGTATGGGATGGCTTGCCCTTCTCCGGTTACCGGTGATATCATGCACTCCCAAGCACGCTGGGGAGTTGACAATGGCAAAAAAGGGGCCGCATGTAACAATACTCTACATAGGGTGTCTCTCCTAAAACAAACCTACTCGTTGTACGAGGAGAAGCTGTTTTAACAGCAGTAGGGACAGAGTCATAGGCACGGGACAGTCCTAGAAAACATGTGAAGCCAGAGTACTTGTGAAACAAATGAAGAGTTCCCATAGAACACTCCGGTGTGTGACGCCTGAGGCTTTGTGGAGAAAAACACACAACTTTATACGATGTCAGCTTGTTACTATTACAACACAAGGAGCGAGGCCGGGCAAGGCAGAAATCCGGCCAGCGACTGTTATTAAAACAATGTCCTCAAACAACAGGGACTGTAACGCAACGATGAAAATGAAAGAATCTGCAGAAGTACGTAGAATAACTGGGTCTGGCTGAAACAGTGGTGTTGTGGCAATTTCATCATCTAACGGCAGTAACCCGGCCCAAGCTATAGGCTGTTCACGGTAAAATGGGCACTTTAGGAAGCCCCGCTGAAGCTCTACTTGTATGCACGTTATGTATTCTTCCGTCTTATGTGAAATTAAGGGTCCCATCCCTTTATTCATGTGTCGGTCAGGTAAAATTGTGAAATGATTAGAAAAATTAAATGTGTTACAAATCTGGTAATTTTTACTTTCCGGTGCATTAAAAAAACAAGTTATCACAAATGTACACCTAACACTTTTATTCGACGGTAAGATATGCAACTACTTTCCACCCATCGTTGCCAACTTTACTGGGCACATGTCACTCAGTTCGCCCGTTGAAACATAGGCGTGCAGGAGCAGTCACTTTTTTATAAGGTTGATTTCAAAAGTGTTCACCTTATCGTGAACAGCCTTTACAAGGGAGAGCCAGTAGGAATCAAGGATATCGAAGAAGGTGGTACATCAGTGCTGCTATCTAGGCATTAGTTCATAAACTGCATGAAATATGCTGCCCTTAAGGAAATATGAGAAGCCGTGCTACAATGCAAACTTGGAGCACACCGGTTGTGTTAAGACATTTGTTGGCTAGAATAATATTCTTTTATAATATATTTTTAACCATTCTATATTATATTATTAATATAATAATACTGTATCAATAATTATGAATAATATATATAATATAAAAATTATTTTACAATATATTTTATAATAATACAACAGAAGAGTAATACAATAATTTCGTCGGTAGAATGAGAGTTTCAGACGTACAAATTAAGGGCATGAAGAAAATTGTTAGGGGATTTTTTTATATGTTTTTTTTTGGGAATAAAAACTGTGTCATGGCTCTGATTTGGGGAAATTACTAACAAAAATATAATGGAAACTGAATGAACATGCAGAAAATGCTGGAAGGGTTGAGAATGGTGAGAGGTGGTGGAATGTAATAAATCCAGTATGGACACCAACCAAGAAGAATGGGGGGCAAGGTATCTATAAAACATGCGCTGCTACTACTCATTCTCTAGATCACTCAAGCAAGGTGACTAACAGGTAGTTTTTCAGAGTAATAAGAATTGATGAAGTTGGTAACAGGTCAACGTACTTAAAATGGAAAGCTCCATTATTCACGTTTAATCAGAACTTGGTCTAAGAGCCAGTCACTGTGGTGTAGTGGCCAGGCAGGCCACTCGTCTCCATTCACGATGAACAGGAATCGACTCCCGGCGAGGTCAAACACAGATTTTTCGCAAGTGGCAGATATGGCGGACGGCTCCGTTTATCGTTGATGTCGACTTCCCTATTATTGATTTACACCAATGATCCAGCTTCACGTTGCTTCGCTAAAGACTTCATAAAATATTCCTCACTTTCAAATCTTGATTAACGTACATGGAAACCTAGCAGAAATGTAGGACTACTTGGAAATTTTAATGCAGTATGAAGTTGTCTTAGGTGGCAACCTCCATGTTTTCGTAAGATGGATAAAAGCAGTATAAAATAAAAAGCTAAGACAGCAGTTGTAACGACATGTTATTTAAGCGTTCAAAAAGTTTGCATTTTGTGACAAAGAGTCTACAACATACTCGTACAAAATCAACCACCAATTAACGCCAGCTGGTATTTACGATTATGAAGCGAACTCGTCAGTATGTCTGTCACCTGATGATTCCATTCTGCATACACGCCATACAATCAATGAGAAGCTAAATTCGTACAACCACGCAGTTCTGCTGACATTTGCTCCAAGTGGTGGAGAAAGGAGAGGAGGGCGTAAGCGATTAGGAAAAAAACTGTATTGATAGGTTAAGCCCCGTGGACCAGTGGAGTACGTAGTTAGTTGTTTCGGGGGAGTTATATGCTACCGTGGAGTGTGGGGGTAGCCCTATGGAATCCTCTCCCCCCCCCCGCCGGCCCCTTGCCAGGACGAAGAGTGGTTAGTGGTTCTTCTCCGGGAGAACATTTTTTAGAACTTAACCTCAAAAGACTGCATGTTAAACCATTTTCTAATGGAATACGTAAGTATTGCCCTTCGAAGGAAATATTTCCATAAGATACAGTGTATTTTCCTGCTGGTAGTCACTAGTGAGTGCCGCTGAATGTGTCCACTGAGTCTGACCTCTGGAGGGAGGGGGGCGAGTGATTTATCATTGTGATCACATCCTGTAGTTACGCCACTACCGTGGAATGTCCTCGCCAAAGCTGCACAAAGACGACGACCATGCAGTAACACCAGGATTGTGTATGGATTCACAGGAGCAACTCTACAGCACAAGGAAAAATTGAGCAGGGCGGGTCTGTATGGGTTTTGGTGTGGAGGCTCCAATTTCATTTAAAGGCTGTTCTCAGTAAAATGAGCACTTTCGAAAACCTTGCTTAAGCTCTACTTGTATGCACATTGTGTTTTTTTCCGCCTTATGTAAAATTAAATACTGCCACGGGCCCCATCACTTTATTCATGCGTCGGTCAAGTGAAACTTTAAATTATTAGAAAAGTAAATATTTCACAAATCTACTCATTTTACTCAACGATACATTAAAAAAAGTAAAAGGGGAAAGAAATATTTTAAGTTATTACAAACGGTTACGTAAAACTTTTCATATGACGTTAAGATATAGAACTGTTTTCCATCCATCGTTACCAACTTTGCTGGGCGAATGTCACTCAATGCGCCCCTTAAAATATATGCAGGAAGTGGCAGTGACTTTTTCTAAGGTTGAGTTAAAAAGTGCTCACTTTATTGTGAATAATTTTTAGTGGCCAGTACGTCAGAGACAAACCTAGAGCAGTGATCAGGGCAGTGTTCAGGGTGACATTTTCGCACGATATTTCCATTGCTTGGCGAGAGTTTACTTTTGTGCTGGACGTCGTATTTTTAAGCGCTCCGTGTGGCATACGATGTCTCCCAACGGGAACGACGCTGTAACGTCGGGACCAGGGTTCCAGGAAGGGCGCGATCCGTTTTCAGCCGAGAAGCATCCAAACCCATTACACCTCTTTTTAAATTGAAAATGTAGGACTTGGGAGAAACTCTTACAGGAAGAGACAATTTAAGCCTTTTATGAACATTGGAGCCACAGTTTTATTTTGTGGTTTGCAACTGAGTTCAAGATTTTTTAGAATTTTAGTGAGTCCGTCGGTAATTCGTGACCAGCGCGAGTCTTTCAGCGGCAGCGTGCGTGTGAGATAAAAGAAGGCCTACAAAATATGTAAAATATTAATGACGTGTAACAAGAGGATTACGAATAAGTCACGATGTTAAGGAATTACTCTGATTGCTCCAGGGGGAAAAAAAACTATTCTACTATGAACTTATGGAACACTGTGAAGGTGTGAATACCCCAGTGAGAAACTATTGATTACAGTTGTGAAAAATGTAGTGTAGCGGGTATTTCAGTGCTCATTTTTGTTCCGAGTTTTCTGAAATAGTAAGTAAATATATCTATTATGTGGGTGTTTGTATATCTTATTTGAATGGTATGAATATCTTAATAAATGTTTATTCAGTTTAGTTAGACATATGACCGCCATTCAATAAAAAATCTCGATGGCACAAGTTTATGACAGTAGCGCAAACAAGTCTCATCGCAGTAAATTACCATCATACATGGGAGATACGTTTGAGTTTTACGTCACATGCGTTCAAAATAGAAAAGTTGAAGGATATACCATTTCGAGTGAGCTTAAGAGCCCCTCTTTAAATCTATCAGACCAGAGGTTTGAATCGAACCACCAACTGCTCAGCTTAGAGGCCGCGGTGGTGTGGTGGACAGACTACTAGCCTCCCATCTAGGCGAACCGGGGTCGCTCCCGGATTTTCGCACTTGGGAATTGTGCCCGTCTATGTCGCTGGTCAGCGGGTTTTCTCGGGGATTTCTCGTTTCTCCTGCCTTTGCTTTCCAGCGCTAATCCATACTCACCTCACTTCACCCTAATCGGCTCTCAAGACCTCGCTGTTGAGATCCGCCCAAATCCCTCCACTCCCCAACAGCTCAGCTTCTTTACAAGATCACCGCGACGCCTTGGGAACAATGGCTATAGTCTATTCACGGTTTCTTCGGCCGTTTTGAATCAAACCTTCGAAAAATCTCCCCAAGTATGACGTGCTTGGTTGTTTCCAACACACACCCTGTATCACAAACGATTTATACTTGTGTTAACATTAAAGTTTTTTTTCTGTTAAATTGAAACGTTATTCATATTTAATCTATAACTTATATTGCTTCATTTATAAATAATTAGAAAAAAAAAAGCAGTGAAAAAACATGTGTGTTGGTTGTGCCTAGTAAGAAATAGTTCTTATAAAAAACAGAGTGCGCACGAATCCGGTGCGTTGTCCCTCTGGTGTAATCATCCATACTTAGTTAAGCTTAGGCGGAGGAATATCCTGGAAGTATAACTTTAGTAGGGCTTCAGAAAAGGCCGAAGATACCGTGAATCAACTATACAGTAAATTATCTTGCATACTTTTAACAGACGGGATTTTGAACCATGGCGATTAGTTTGAGGGGAAGAGGGCGAGAAGGGCTGTAGTTGGTGCACTGACCCCCGGAGCACCGAAACTAATTGAAACCCGGAGCGCGCATGCCATGGAGTTCAGTTTCCGGAAGGTCACGGATCACCGACGCTTCTGCCTGTGCGCGGTGGCGGCGGCGGATGAGGCAAACACTTCGCAGTTCGCCCGTGATGTAGTGTGTGGCGCGGCGCGGTCAGCTGCGGGGTGCGAAGATTGCGGCGCACCGCAGAACCGGGGAGCCACTTCATTTGTACAGGGATCGCCGTCCCCGGGGAGGCGCGACCGCGGCGGTACATGATCTCCGCCGGCGGGGATGCTGGCAGGCCGAGCAGCAGCGGGCGCCGACCTGTACCAGGTGTCCCGCCACTGGCGTCACATCGAGTCTGCTGTGGGCTCAACTGAGCACTTGTAAAAAGCCCTGCTTAGCATCCGTAGGCTGTTCACGGCAAAGTCAGCTCATTTGAAAGGCCCCTCATTTAGAATAATCCTTACTACTATAATAAATTCGAAAGTGTGTTTGTGTGTTTGTTTGTCCTTTCACGTCAAAACGGAGCAACGGATCGACGTGATTTTTTGCACAGATATATTTGGAGGACCGGAGAGTGACATAAGCTACTTTTTATCCCAGGAAAATATCTCAAATGATTTTTAAAAAAATGATGATCAGAGATGTACATAGGTACTGGAGTAAACTTTCCTTGTGATTACTGCATAAAAAAGCATTGTTAAAAAAAGTTCCGTCATTTCTCCTTTCTTTTTTGTCCATGGACTGTCTTCAATTCCTTCCCAAGAGCCGTATTAGCTCAGTGGCTAAAGCACCCAATAAGGGGGCCGCAGTAGCTCAGTGGGTAGAATACCCGGTAGTGGGGCCGCAGAAGCTCAGTGGTTAGAGAACCCAATAGTGAGACCGCAGTAGCCCATTGGCTAGAGCACCTAATAGTGGGGCCGCGAGTGTAACCGCGCGTAAAAGCTAGTAATCAATCATATGTTTTATATTAGCCTTGGGCATTAACTTTCGAATGCGGTAGAATATGCACACTGTGCTTATTTCTTATATGGCAAAATTTAATTTAAAATGTGATTAAAGGTTAAGAAATAACTGAAAGGAAAACGTACCTAGGGCCTCAAAAGTGCTCTCTTTGTTGTGAACAGCCTATATTTGTATCCACATTGTGTTTGTGCCCCCATATGTAAAACTAGCTTTTGCCCGCGACTTTACTCGCGAGGAATTAGTTTTTCGTTACAATATTTTTCTAATTGTAACTTTGACTTTAAAATAGAATACATAAAATAGAAAGTTGAATGAAATGCAAGTAAAAAAATAAGAGAATATTTTAAGCTGTACACTTCTTTTCCAAACAAACATTGAACTCTCTTGCCCCCCTTTTAACGGTTGTAGTTTGATAAATCCCTCCTTAGTGGCGGCTTACATTACATTATGAACGTTTTTTTTCCTTCAAATTTCATGATTCTAGGACCAATGGTTGAGGCTGTATATTTTTCCTCCGTAAAAAATTAAAACACCTATTTCACCCTTTAGGAGTTGAATTATTTTGGATAATACTTCCTTAGTCGCTGCCTACATTACGTAATGCATTTTTCCTTCAAAATTCATGTTTCTGTGACTAATGGTTGAGGCTGGGGGTTGAGACGCCTGTCAGTCAGTTAGCCGATTTTTCCTTTTAGAGATAAAAACTTCCACCGATCTGCTCACTTTATTCATGCGTCGGTAAAGTGAAACTGTTGAATAATTAGAAAATTAAATATTTAATAAATTTGCTAATTATTATAAGTAAATGCATTAAAACAGAAAGGAAATGAATAATTCCAATATTCGCGTCTCTTTACATAACACTTAATTCAACTTTAAGACATTGAACTAAGTTCCCCCCATCGTTGCCAACTTTACTGGGCGCATGGCAGACAGTGTACCAGTGTACCCGTTAAAATATATGTAGGTAGGGACCGTGATATACTTCCAAAGTTGATTTCAAAAGTTTTCAACTAACCATGAACATGCTATGTCTTTACTTCGCGGTTAACGACGTAGAATGTAAATTTTGGCAGCACTTAAAGACCAGTTAACATATTAGCTAACGTAGGGGTAGTTACGTCGATACATGCAGTTACAGGTCGCATATCAGATTATTCGCATCAAACAAATGTTGACGTAATGTCAAATTCTCCATGTGAAACATTCTACTTAACATAAAAGTAGCGTAGTGGCAGTCGCCCTCAGGAAATGTTTTATTTTTATTATTTTAAAAATTTGGAAAATGCTAAAATCGAGGAAAATTTACACACTTAAAAGTGTACCAGTAGCGTATAACAAGTGAAATATGAGATTATAATGCCCACATGCATGCAAAAGTGTATATAAGATGGAACAAGTGTTCAAATGCACACTTGCTACAGGTTTATAAAAAAACACACACGTGAGGAAGCATTTTACAGATCCAAGATACGACTTAGTGCTAGCACCGTTATACGGTTTATCATAGATATTCCATTATTTACTATAATGCGAACATATATACGATTTTAGTAATAATTTCGACATAGAGCTAACACAAAATTAACATGAGGGCCATATTAACTTCAGTATGAGTTCTTCAGCCTGGACAGAGAGAAGCGAGGCGGAGCTGGAGCTGGAGCAGCGGTGGGATGCAAAGAGTGAGAGAATGGAGTAATCCGAGACAACCCACTGGCAATGGCAACGCCCGCCACCATTCACAAATGTAAAAATTAAATTCTGAGATCTCCGGGAATCGAACCCGGTACAGCGTCTGGGAGGCGAGTGCACTGAACATTTCACCACGGAGGTCCCAAACGACGCAGCAGACGTCTCACTTTAGGAGATTTTCTGCTGTCTGTCCCGTGCGTTGAAGTGTCCTGAGTTCGATTGGGTTACGATGCACCCCGGACAATAGTGATGTGCACGCAGTCTGCTGGTTTGGTTTCTCGCCACGACCATTTAAATATGTAGCTGGCTCACTATTCACTATCACACGAACTGTTCGCTCATGACCCACCTGGTCCCCGAACTACGAACCGCCACAACGCAGGTTTACGAATTCTCCTGGGACCCACTCCCGAAACACGAACAGGAAATATGTGGAAAGAACGCGTGGCATGGACTAAAATGGAACTTCAGAAGTCTTCTCACAATTTCGTCACTCCTCCCGAATTTTCCAAACACAGCAAAAGAGGCGATATCTAGCTGCTTCTCGGCTGGAATTGCGATTATTCCACCCACTGGAATTCTGATCTTGACACCAGAATTCCGCTGATCTTCACAATATAGTGGTAAAACGTCATACGTGCGACTCTTGGAGTAAGCCGTCCTCCGTCAACCAGATTTCCAGTTAGCGCCAGCTATAAATCATAGGGCGGGATCTAGCAAGGTGAGCGTCGACGCGAACATGTGCAGTAGTTGTTGCTTGAGCGAGAAAACGTACAGTAGTGTCGTGTCTCCTAGTTGTAAGAATACTTTAGGGGTCCTATTTTTACTTTTTTAACGTCTTATATATGTATATCCTTACTACTATATAAATGTGAAAGTGTGTTTGTTTGTCCTTTCACGTCAAAACGGATCGACGTGATTTTTGCATATATATAGTTGGATGGCCGGAGAGTGACATATGCTACTTTTTATCCCGGAAAAATATCTCATTTATTTCAGAGATGTAAGTAGGCACTGGATTAATTTTTTCTTAGGATTACTGCATAAAAAAAGCACTGTTAAAAAATGTCCGTCATTTCTTCTTTCGTTTTTGTCTATGGGCTGTTCTCCTTTCCTTACAAACAGCCGTAGTGGTTCAGTGGCTAGAGTTATTCAAAATGGGGCTGCAGTAGCTCAGTGGCTAGAGAACCCAATAAGGGTACCGCAAAAGCTCAGTGGTTAGAGAACTCAATAGTGGGGCTGCAGTAGCTCAGTCGCTATAGAACCCAATAGTGGGGCCGCAGTCCTAAATGTCATGCGAACGAAGTCGCACGGGTCATCATATAGTGTGTGTGTGTGTGTGTGTGTGTCTATATATATATAATGGTGAATAACATTTTTTCCTCATGAACATTTAACTTAATTCGGGGGAGGGGTCAAAATATACAAATGATGAGACAAATTTACAGATCAGTGCCCACTTGATCTGTGAGCGTTGAATCAGAGTTCTGTACAAAATGTTTAACATTATTTTTGATTGCAAATATTTCGAATAATCCTCGTACTGTGATCCAAATTATCCCAGAGATGAACAGCGTTGACTATAAATGGAGCCGACATATACTAGGAATTCGAATGGGCACAGATAGTTTATCGTCAGGAACTACGACCGGGTGCCTTTGGCATAGAAATAATTGAGTGTATTATGAAATCGATTGAAGAGGAATGAAGGAAACTTTGTTATCAAGGTTTTATATAAAACTGTCAGAGAGTGAAGAGTTCGGTGATTGCAGTCTTTCCTAACACTTATATAACTAACAAAAATCACATTAATAACATTTCTGGAGGACATAACACCTATCGAAAGACATTCTTTCAAGGTGGGATCCACACATGCCCGTCGTCTCTGCAGGATAACATGGAACGAGACACTAATATAGATTGGATGTGAAATACAATGGTAGGAGGAAGAGGGAATACCCCGAGAAAACACGATGGCCAACAGCAACGTCCGCCATGTTATAAACATGTGAAAATTCGGCCTTACCCCGCTGAGAATCGAACCTGGTTCAGCTCGGTAGGAAGTCGGCGCACTATCATGCTGTATTGCGCAAAGTATCTTCAACATTTTGTCTTGCACGTCTTCGTTCCGTTGAGTGTAAAGCATTTGTAAATTTAGAAATTTTCTTTTGACTACTATTGCAGTTCTTTTTTTTTTATTTCAACTCGTTAGGCATAGCTGAATATATTTTTTTAAAAATTGTTTTGGTTTTTAGTCTATTTTACCTTTATGATTTTTGTAATCGTGTTTGATTAAGAGACTCGAGTCAGTTAAACTGGATGAATCAGTTGGTATTTTGGTAAGTCTTGCTGAAATCCACCGATTCAGCAGAGAGACGCACCTGACTATGTGGTGTAAACAGTGGCTTCGTTTGAATGGCAAGAGAAAAATTATTATTAAAATCAAACTTACATAACTTTAGAGAGAAAGAAAATACGGGGAACCCTATGAACCCATCGAGTAATAATTCAACACTAGAATATTTATGTGTAAACTACATTAGTGGCAGTTAATTTAAGAACATCCCTTAGGAATACATATATCTGCCCTAAAGTTGGTACACTAGACGAAGGAGGTAGTATGTGGGACTGATCAAAACATCAAGCACGTGGGGAATCCAGAACATGAAATGCAACACATACAGCAGATATTTTAATAAGGAGTGTAACCAGCCCAAACGGCCTCACAAGCAGCAATTCTGGCATGTAATCTTTCAAAAAGATGCTTAATGCCTCTCTGGGGTACGACATCCCACGCTCGCTCTACTTCTTAGCGTGGCTAGGTGATGGTCGTTCTTGCGGCTGGGCTGGATGTCAGGCGCCGTCCCATCGTGTCCCACACATGCTCGGTGGGGCTGAGGTCTGGAGATCTAGCTGCCCGGGGTACCATGAGTAACTTACACTGTGCAGAGCACGCTCAGTTACCCTTGCAACATGGAGACGCGAGTTATCGTGCTGGAAGATTGATTATTGCAGTGTGTACAGATATGGTTGGAGGGCAGGACTGACAACGTCATAGATAAACGACACACTCGCCATGCTCCCTTGAATAAATACCAGAGGCGATCGGGATATGCAGCTTATGACGCCGCTCTCCCTCTCCCCAATAATTACCATGAACCCAGATGTAGGTCGGGTATGACGAGTGCGAATACACGATGGATGGTTTCGCTCATCCGCACGTCTACGAACGCGAACACGGCCATCACTTTGTACACGGCAGAACCGACTCTCATCAATGAATACCACTGTTATCCATTCACCTGTCCAATACGTCCAACACACACTCTTCCAGCACCAACGGAGACGTTCACGACGATAAGTGTCAAAGGTAAACGTGCCAGAGGAACTCGAGGACGTAAACCTATCTCTAGCAGAGTATTGCTTATTGTTTTTACAGGCACATGGGAAGCCGCATTGGCTCTGTATTGCACGTGTAGTTGCTGTCAGGTCAGTCCGGATGGCCCAAACGATCCTTCTGTCCAGGCTCTCATCGGCGAAGCGAGGTGGCACTGGTGGTGCTAGGCGGCTGTGGGAGCCCTACATCACCCATCTTTTCCACCACCGACGGATCACTGACACGTCACGCCCCAAGTGAGTGGCAAATTCTGCATAACATCCATCCACCCTCTCGGAGACCCACAGTGACAAAACTGTTAAACAGGTTCCCGCCGTTGTCCTCCACGCATTGTAGACACACTCTGTGATACACACGCATGCCCGGCCCTAGGTCAGGGCGAGAGAGGCCGTCGCCCCGGGCACCAAGATGAAGGGGGCGCCAAAATCAGACGAGAAAATTATTTTTTTCTCCAGCAATCATAGTGTAAATTTGGCACCCACAAAGGTATCTAGGTACTGCTGATAATGTTATCAGCCCAAGATTGGTATAAGAGGGCACAAAATCTGAATAGTTGTGGGCTCCTTACAAGAGAAACCAATATCAATTATTACCAATTACAGTTATCCCAGTTAATAATATTTTTACAACATATACAATCATGTTCGAAATTGTAAATATATTTTTGCTGGTTACTCTTATAAAGTATTGTAAGAATATCTAATCCGCCTTAACACAAAATATATTAATGCTTTATATCCTTTGCACATAGCATTGTAACTGATTTATCAATAGTTATTTCGCCATTATTGCCATTTCGAGTTATAAAAGAACAACCTCGCTAGACGTCACAGTCCTGTGCTTCCTAGAGTGCTACAGCAGAGGTCATTCAATAATTGGTTGTTGCCACATTCGGATCTCACTCTCCTGTCCGACTTAGTCTCGCAGAGTTAGGTCAGCCGAGGGCTAACTTTTTGCTGTTGGTTCAAATTTCTTAGAGGCGTGTCGAACGAGTGAAGATCCATTGACGCATATGATGACAGCATCAAACTTTAATGACGCGTAGCCCGCTTCTGAATTATTTCGAAAAATGATAGGGTCATTATGAATAATATTTTTTCCTATTATTATATACATAAAGTCAAATATTTTTATTTATAGGCAACATATGCAATAGCTATACAGAATTCTGGCAGACGAAATTATTTCGGGTCGAGAACAGAAAACGAAAAACCGAGAAAGATGCTAAATACAATAAGAAGCGCACAGCATTGATAAATTCTTGTTACCTATTAAAACATAAGCTCCTCCTGCAAGTTCTTCAACATATTGTGGCAATGCCAGCAAAGACAACTTTCATAAAGAACATCAGCGCATCAACACCACTGAAAACATGCACAGAATTTCCTCTTCAGCAGAACGATTTTCCCAAGTGGAGGTGGAACCATTGGAATCTTACGCATAAACAAACTCTCTTGGAGAAAAAAAACTTATGCTAGTTTCAGAAGAAAGTGAAAACAAATCAGATAATTTTACCTATTTGTCCGATCCAGTGTTATGACCTAAAGTATTGCAGCCTTCAGTTATAGACATGCTTATTTTAACCGGACCTCGAAAAATTAAAGACTCTGTGTTTCCTTTAGATGCAAACAAGCGGCATTTTTCTATAAAATATACAATTAGGAAGAGACATAATGGGGAACAGTTGGAAATGCGATGGCTTGTGTATTCTAATAGCTCGGGCTGTGCATTTTGCTTTTACTGCAAAATATTCAATATAGGGACTATAGCTCAAAACTGGGAACAACTGGTTTTTGTGACTGGAAGCACATAAGTTATCGCTTGAAAGAACATGAAAAGTGACCCGATTATATAAATAAATAATGCAAGTGGATTGAGTGTGAATCCAGACTAAGTCTCAATCAAGGCATTGATTAAAAACATCAACAACTTATAAATACTGAAGTTCAATACTGTTAGTGTGTGCTCGAACACCTTTTGTCTATTAGTATGTTCTTGACCCAGCATAATTTGGCTTTCAGGAGATTCTCGGACAAGCTTTATACAGAGAATAATAAAAACTTTTGGCCTAGTAGAACTGTTGGGAAATTTTGATGTTGTTATGTGTGAACACCAAAGGCATGTTTCAGCCAAGTCATCAAATGACCATTATTGCGTGAAAAGGATACAAAATGAACATAAAATTTCTAGGTGAAGCAGTACATGAAAACATACACAAACAGGCTCAAAAGGCCAAATATTATTCCATAATCTTACACTGCGCCCCAGATATCAGTCATGCTGAAATAATGTTATTCACAATAAGGTTTGTGGCGGTAGAACATGGAGTAGTTACAATAAATGAACACTTTTTGGGATTTCGAAATGTCAGTAATTGTATAGGAGTAGGCTTATCAGAACTGTTGTTAAGAACTTTAGTTGAGAATGGACTAAGATTAGAAGACTGCCATGGCCAGGGATAAGTTAATGGTGCCAATATGAGAGGTGAAAACAAAGGTGTCCAAGCAAAAATTCTTCAAATGATCCCAAGAGCGTCATTTTTTCCTTGTGACTGTCATTATTTGAATTTAGTAGTTTCAGATGCACCTTCATTATCAACTATATCTATCACACTGTTTGGTGTTCTGCAAATATATATATATATATATATATATATATATATATATATATATATATATATATATATATATATACGAGTTGCTCTCAGCTTCTGCTCAGCGTTGGGAAATTTTCAAGAACCACATGACCAGCCTTACTGTGAAACACTAAGTGCTACATTCTGGGAAAGTAGAGTTGATAGTGTCAAGGCTATGATAGCAGGCGAAGAATGTGTATGATGCTTTAATTGCAGCGTTTGAATCTAGTTTGGCAGATGCTGGTTTGAGGTACGAAGCAAACTCTTTAGCGGACCAGTTAATGAAATTTAAATTTTTTATTTCTCTTGTATAGTACGATATTTTGTATAAAGTAAACATTGTGAGCAAATCAATGCAAATCCCAGTGATTGATATTTGTACTGTCACCACTTTAATCAAGTGTAGTATGGAGTTTGTGTCTTCCTACAGACATGATGGCTACCAAAATGCATTTATAAGTGCAGAAGAGCTGGCAGATAGATTAAGAGCTGATGCTTCGTTTGGAGATCCCACTCGTACATGAATAAAGAAGAGGCAGTTTGAATATGAAGGCCTTGACGAGTCAGCAAATGTTAGCCTAGAAGAACAGTTCGAACGGGATGTTTTTTCTATATCACAGTTAATGCTGCACTAACATTATTGAAACAACGGTTTGAGCAACTCTAAGAACACAAAAATATTGCTCAAGAGGCTGATAAGGCTTTATTGGACAAGTGTATGGTATTGCAAACAGCTGTAACAAATACCGATGGAAGTCATTCGGATATTAATTGCTTGGAGTTTTGGGAAGAATTAAAACACTTCTAGTGTTTTGTACCATCATCTGTGAATAGCTTTCCTATATACAATATATAGAAGACACAAATATGACCACTTAATTTCCTAATATCTGGGTGTCACTTCCGAGTGTTGCCAACTTTACCAGTGACAGTAGCTGGCTGTGAACGCAGTTTTTCGAAGTTAAAATTGATAAAGGTTTATCTTCGATCTACTATGAGTGACGAACGGCTTTCATCGTTGGCGATATTGACCATAGAGAATGACATAGCTTCAAGATTGACCTTTCTTCATCTATAACCAAATTTGCCCAGGTCAAGGCAAGAAAGGCTCCATTTTTATAGGGCAATGAAGTGTACATAACTGTGCAATTTGATTTGTATACTAAAATTATATATTTAATGATAGATCTGAGTGAATCGTTTCCTCATTGACGTTTGCAGTGATCGCAAAAAAGTTACAAGTCTCATTTTCCCTGGACTGAAAAAAATAACCATTCATTCACTGTTTCTAATATAAGTTCATTTCCTGTTGCATAGTAGTTGCGTGTGAACGAATTATTATGGAACTGTAGTTCTGTACTAAAAAAGTTTGGTGACAGCGACAATATGTGTGGCGAATCAGGCAAAGGCGTGACAAAAAATTTAACACATTATGGTGATTGCATAAATGTGAAATTCGTTTCGTTTGTCAACATTACATAGTAAATGCTAGTCTCATGCAAATTTTATTTGTGAATTTCTTAAACGAAACAGTTATTATATCACAATAATTTTAGTTCTAAATGAGAAAAATTTGGGGGCGGATTAATTGCCCCTTGCCCCGAGCGCCGAATGGTCTAAGGCCAGCCCTGTACACAGCACACATAATGGAATCGCACAGCCTACTACACTCGTCCTGTCTTCAGGCGACCTACGATAAGACATCTGGTCTAATGCAATGACGATACAACTAAAGAAGACCGGAAACTCTAGTATTTCAGTTGAAGAACGAATACGTCAGGCGTTAGTGCTGCTATCTATGAATTCACAGAAGAAGCTCGTGGTTCACTCGGTGGGAAATTTGTAATGAATCGATTCATAAACGTTAGCTCACGATGTATCGACGGTATCGAAAGTTGAGATCTATCGATCTATTGATATCTACACTATCTCATTGTCATCGACTGCTCACTGGTTTCGAATGGAGGGCAAGGACGACGTTCCATGTGCTGTATGCAGACACTCGCCTCTTCGACGTAGTAAGGTTTAATACAGTATAAAAAGAAATGAACTTGACAAGCAGCGAAGTGGTGGACATTGGATTGGTAGGCAGACGCCCTATCCGAATTTTTTTTTAAACCTTCATTTGACGTTGCTGTGAGCCACCAAGACACGAGTGTCAGAATATAGAACTAACTAACTGACTATAGATTCGTATTTTCAAAAATAATTTGATAATGATGTAACATCCATCAATTACACAAAAAATAATTTTATAAATAAAAGTGATTAATTTAATTTAATATGTGTTTAAATTTAAATATTTGTCTTTGTTGTTTATTGGGACAGTTGCTCCAGTGTTAACTATCTTTTTGTCCCTGCACGATGAGAGACAACATCTGGATCTGCGCGTGATCTTCGGCATTTTTAACATTCGTAGGTGAAATTATATTCACATTGTTCAAATCACAACGCAGTTTAAATCATGATTATAACGAAAAATTGTTACCTATTAAAAAAAAAAAAACAACACAACATGAAATGACCTAGTCAACACAAAAACTTTCAGTGTGTTAAAATTATTTTAAAAAGAATATTCACGCACGTATTGTATGTAGTAAATTAGAAACGTGATTTTAACTACACACTATTATTTAGACTACTTTTTCAGTAAATTATAATTAATTTAGGTTTCAATAAATAGTACTCTGTGACTTTAGCGCTCCTATGAATTCACAGCAGAAACTCATGCTATACCTATTAAGTATTTTGTTAACTACAATGTAGGCTCTCAAAAATGTATTGAAGTTGCAAGGGAGTGGTCTAATGGCTGCAGACCTGTACAAGTTAGTTGTGAGCTTCCACTTAAGGTCAGAGTGCCCTCTATAAACGAACTGCTTGTGTTGTAAAACCAGTTTGGATTGGACGATATTTACTAGGTGTTCTTAAATGCATTTACACTAGTGCATGTGTGGAAATTTATAAATGAAAAATATATTAGTCGTGCCACTTTAAGGTGTCCGCCCACCAACTTGAAGTGGTTTGGCGTGTTTTAGGCGTTCACACAAATGCGGCTAATTTACTTGTTTAAGGTACAAAATAGAGAGAGCTGTAAAGGTGATACTGGCATTTGCATTGACTTCCCTAGTACCTCTACGTGCAAGGCAATGAAATTGCTTACAGTTTTTACATCATACCACGAGTGTTACCTGAGGAGTCTTAAAGATGTAGTGACTGGAACATTATGGAAAATCCGTAAATTATGTGATGTATTTTTCGGTACAAGTTTCACAAATGTTGATCTCGAATATTTTAATTTACACTAGGGTGAAAACCGACCTCCTGTGGCGCAGTCGGTTGGTGCCCCGCCTAAATGGGGTGCGAGAGGCTCTGCGCTCGAAACCCGCGCAAGGCATGGGTGTTAATTTAAGTTAGGTTATATGTTAGTCCATAAGGTGTCCCCCGCTTAGCCTACAAGCATAACACCGGGTGACGTTAAAAAACCCAATACAATACAAGGGCGAAAATGGAATGTCTGGCTACAACGAAGGGCTTTGACATATATGTATATGAAAAATGTCTTTAGATTTGAGATCTGGACTTTTCTGAGTGGGATTTATTTCAGTTATAAAAAAACTATCGATCAACGTGGCCATTAGTTCCTTATAAAAACATTTTTGAGACGTTGAAATGCAGTTTACGCGCGAAGCATGGGGGGGGGGGGCATTTAAACGTCTCAGATGCAAAACCGCTACGTATACCGAATTGCACGTCTTTGTTTCTCGCAGTCTGGCGTTATTTTGATAGTTTGATATAAATTACATATTTCCCTTTCAGAATATTTTCACGTGTACAGAATCGCAATTAAAAAATCCGATGTCTGTGTCATCTATTTCCTCTGGATATTTCAGTCCGCTTAGAATTGACAGTTTTAGAATATTTAAACGCACACAAATATCTCAGTAATTTGGCGTTGTATTAGTTGGCCATTTAATGACGCCATTTACTCGGAAACAAGAATCCAAACCGATCCAAGCGTCAACTTGTTTGTTGTTTGTATACTCGCGAAACTAGTTTGTTTTCGCCATTTTGTAAGATTGCAAAAGTTTAGTGGGCAACTGGTTTTGTTATAGGCCTATCTAAACTTGCAAGTTAGTTCGACTAATAATTAACAAAGTGATCAGTCGCTATGTGCTCCAGAAAACGACGACGAAGGAAAGTGTTGCAGTAAATTTAAATGTTAAATGTACCTTGAAAAGTAAGGAATATAAGTATTCCCATACTTATAATGGCAGAACTTCCGGTCCAAGCGAACATAAATAAATATTGACAATTATTATTCACACTTGTAAATATGGCACAAAATTACTTGAAAGTGCAGTCATCTGCTGAGTTCGATTGAAAAAGTTTCATCAAAACAAAAGTATCTAATTTTGTTTTAAATTCTGCGTAACATGTTTACTTTTTATTTTATATGTGACAGTGAATACTGCTTTAAAAAATGTAAAATTTTAAAAAACTGTCGACTTAAATATTTGATTTTTTTAATGTAGAAAATGTTACCTTAATGGCTGTGCTAGAGTTTACGTTGACGCATGCGCAGTATGCCTTAGCGCTTCTGTACATCCAGGCGATGACCTCGCTGCGCCGACTTCATCGTTCAAGGAGCAACGCGGTGAGTAACAATAATAATAATAATCTTTATTCCGTTTATGTGCAGAAGCTACTCGTCCTCAATTTAAGTGTGGTGAGTCGGACAGGCGCTAGCATTTGCAAGGTACGATTGAAAACTTCGTGAGAAAAATTCATCTCTAATGCAAGCCGGGCAGAATCAAATCAACAAACTCCTGAATTCGAGTCACGTGTTTGAAAAGGGAGCGGCGAAGTCTATCTTAAAAAAAAAAAAAAAAAAAAAAAAAAAGGACCACAGCACTGCGCCGCGGAAGAGAAATGAACTGCCGACGGGAGCCGCACAGTTAAGCCTATAATTTTCTGGCATATTCAGGAGTAGAGACCTGCACGATCACTGCACGCTAATTGTTAGCGTGGCCAAGGGGATTTCTACCCTAGGCTGTAGTCTTGAAAACATCTAATTAACCCTTTTCTTCAACTAGAGCTGTTAATCTGATAAGGTAAGTGCAAAATCAAAACCAGTAATAAAACATCGAACTGCCGTTAAAATTACTACGCACCTTCCATTCGTTGTTCTTCGGTTGATAGTATGCGATCCTTGTTTCTACTTTACCCTTCTGCAAGAACATGATCTCAGTTCAGTGATGTGGTTAAAAGAGGTCTTAACATATTTACATTTGCGTGTAAAATGAGCTGAAAGAATACGCAGGGCATACAGTTAAGCCTGTATAGGTTAAACGAACGAGTTCTTGAAAGTGCATCAGGCATGCTCTTACGTTAGTAAATGTGAGAGAAGTGAGTGGAGAGATTTGGATGGCTCTTAACAGCGACGTCTTGCGAGCCGATGAGGGCGATTGTGTTGATTATGGAGCAGCACTGGAATGAAATAGTGGGGAAACGGGAGATCCCCGAGAAAACCCGCCGACCAGCGGCATCATCCGGCACGATTCCCACATGCGAAATTCCAGGAGTGACCCAGCCGGAGATCGAACCCGGTTCGCCCTGGTGGAAGGCGAGCAGGCTAACCGTTCAGCCACAGCGACCCCTGCGTTAGTAAATAATGAGGAACTTGAAGGAAAACTTAAATAATTTTCTGTAAAATTAATTGGCAACTGGGTAGATTAATTTTCTAAAGTTGTCATGTATCACCTTGTTAGGTAATTGTCATCTCGTGAAAAGTACAAGGTTGCGGAACAGTAGCTAACGATGCGCTAATCACGTTTGTTGTTATTCGTAAGCGACTACTGCGGAATAGTATATGTGGAGACTCTGAAAGCGCTCTAAATACGATTGCTACTGAGCATACCAAACTCCACATTATAAGACGACTGCTGTAATATTTTAGTGGGAATGTGATGCATTATCGGTCACTTGTTACATCCTTCAGCTCGAAAATACTTCAACAGAAATGCGCGGCGGGCCGCAAAAGGTGATGATTTACAAGACACACTTATCGCCGGCGCTCCTGGAGTTGCCAGAAATGTATCGCGACTACCAGCAAGAAGTATGGATAGGCCATATTCCACATTCAGAAGTGTGGAAAATTGCGGTCATCTTTACAGAAAAACTGTAAGCTGAGACAGTTCTGAATAAAGAGAGAGTCAAATCTTCTATAGGCTGTTCACGATAAAGTGATCACTTTTGAGGCCTAAGTTACTTTTCATTTCAGACATTTTTTTTTATCCTCCAAGCTCCTTTTTTAACAAATATTGTAATTTAAGTAATAAACACAGTGTGTAGATTCTACCGCACTCGGAAGTTAATGTCAAAGGCTAAAATAAATTATATTTATTGAATATTATTCCAAATGAGAGGGCTTTCAAAAGTGCCCACGTTACCGTGAACAGTCTATATCAATGTTATATCAGAGGTTTGCGAACACGTTTCATCCCTTCTCGGGATGCTTTGAAAGAACAGTGGAGACTGTTACTCTCAGAAGATACAGTATGTAAGAAATATTTCTGACACTTAATGAAAAATGTTTCAATCTTGTTAGAAAATCATATGCTTCTTCGTTCTACTTTAAATTCTAAATTTTAAATTTATTTTAAATACTATACCATATTGAAAACACTCGATTTTTTTCTTATTTTCTTAAAATGCATCAAGAATTAAAATTCCTAATTCAAATTTTAAATAAATTGCCATATTTGAAAAAAGTTTTAAACATGGTTTCTAATTCAAGATTTTTTTGTGGTACTTTTTTTTTACTTCCCCGTCCTCAGTTTTGAAGTGGATTAGAACATACATTTCATATCTACTTTCGATTCAGAGAACAAAGAGGCGAAAAGAATGCTCGAATGAACGACACATTAACTGTACTGGCTGGTCTTAGGTAACATGCAAATCGTTACTAATTTGTGTTACGCAACAAAGTTTATATAATAACACACGACTACGACCACGCGCAAAATGAATCTTGTCAGTGAAATAAGTGTCTGACAGAATTTTCCCCCACGGTTACACTTGCATGGAATTTGAATTTGTCAGTGAAATATGTGCTCAGAAGATCGAATTAACCAAGTATTCCGCAGCCTTTTACGTTCAAAGCACGCGGGAAAGTGATTAAACGCTTTAGAGGTTAATATTAAATTTTACAGTTTTACGGAAGCCTATACAGGAACGAACAGAGGGCAATCCTACATAATTATTTTTACTATCTTCGTGAGCAAATATTTTACCACAGTAATGTGCCGAACTATTTATTCCACTGGAAATTTTTACGTTCCATTGCGGCGCTAGACATTTTACAAAATAGATACATCAATGTGACAAATTATTTGGGCATGAAATTGGCAAATACCATTATCTAAGTTTGTTCTTTCTAAGTTTCTTCATGCTGGCTTCCAAAATCTGACTGACGTATTAGGAGTTAATTTACAGTTACGTTCTTGACTACTGTAAGATATAAATAACTAAGGACATTAATGTTTAAATCTTGTAATTTTACATGTTATTTTTTCACAATTTGTTTTTGTAACACAAAAACAATTAAACAGCTCAGTGGTTTATGATTTCAGTACATACATAACACTGACAATGAGTAGCACTTCCGAAATACGCACACACATTCCGGACACATCGGTTGTAATAAAGCGATATACTGTGACATCCGATTTACAGTGTAAAGTATTTAAAAAAAAGTTATTCACATAAATATCCGTCCAGGATAGAAACATTTTTGAAGAAAAATATTGTTTTATTTCTAATGCTCAGTTCCCTAATGGCATAGTATGAAAGTAAATATCCAGTATTTAAACTGGTTTAAGGTATCTTTTGAAAATCCACACAGCAGTTTTTGCGTGAAGCGGAAACAAACCCACATACAGGCAGAAAAAAAAATGTGTTCAACCGTGGACCAAGTAAGTACACATGTTTTGGAATGACAGCAGTTTGCCCAGTTTTCTGATAGGAAACATATTTATCCCCTCATTGACAGTTTTTTTTGTGGGATGACGAAAAGCTGTTTCAGCAACACACACAGAACCCCTGAAATATTGATGAACAAAAGTTTTCGTTGCCAGACAACAAAAACGTAACTCTTATAAACACAAAACTCTCTTCCCGGTAAACAGGAGCCACAATTACCTACTTAACTACTGTATAGTTTGTCTTAAATCTTTGTGTAATTTTGAAATATTTTCCCTTTAATACGGATTGGAATCGGGATTAAAAATGTTTCGCTCTTACTACGGTTGTAGTACTTCTACAGGGTAGTGTGAATTCCACCGACAAACAAATTGGGGAAATTCCTTATGTAAAATTAGGTAGGGTTTACATATCAGAGTGTGGCCGAAAGTGCATAACAAGGGAGGTACGAGCAAATGAGAATTGATTTTCAGAATATATTTAATTGAAAAATTTCAGAAACCGCTTCAGATAAAACAATAATTGTATGGATACGGTTTGGTCCGTGGAAGACCTTACAACCCACCACATTAGGTTCGTATCTATAATTCCCCTTCATAAAGAAATTGGGGTTGCTAGATTCCGATCACATGTCATTTCTTAACCGTAAGGCTTTGTTGTAGTTTGATGATTGTTTATTAAAGAGCACGTGTAAATAAATAAATAATGTTGTATTAGTTACACACCCTCCGGCCAACCGTTCTCCCAAAAACAGCGACCGAAGTACCGGAGGGAATGGAGTGCCCTTACTCAACGCCTGTGCAAGTATGCAACACGTACGGCACCCATCGAAAGCATGCTGGGAAGGTGCGGCGGGGTCAGTGAAAAACGTTGGCGACATTCCCGACATGCATGGTGTCTATGGATGTGTCCGACAATCCATGGTGCGTCGTTGCGAGATCTGTGCACAACATGGAGGCCATTGCACCGAGCCTTTTCCGCAAGTGTGTGGAATCTGCAAAATAAAATGTAAGGATGTGCACTTGGTGTACGTTTTTCACTGACCCCGCTCCACCTTCGCCGCATGAGTGCAACGGGTGCCTGACGTGTTGCAGACTTGCACAGGCGCTGGGTGAAGGCATTACATTCTCTCCAATATTCCCGTCGCTGTTTTCGGGAGAACGGTTGGCTGGAGGGTGTGTAACTAAGGCAACCTTATTTTTTATTTACACATGCTCTTTCGTAAACAATCAACAAACTACGATACAACAATATGGTTAAGAAATGGCATGCGATCGGAATCTAGCAACCCAAATTTCTAGATGAATGGGGATGATAATTACGAATCTAACATGGTTAGGTGTGAGGTCTTCTATCGACCAAACCGTACCCAGAAAATTATTTTATCTTAAATGGCTTCTGGTATTTTTAATTAAATCCATTTTCAAAATCAATTTTTATGTGCACGTAACTCCCTTAATGTGCACCTTCGTTCACATTCTTAAATGTATACCCTACCTAATTTTACATGAGGAAATTTACAGTATTTATACTTTTTGAATCAAACATTTGAACATTCACCCCATGTATTTCACGTTTGTTTGTCTTTTTAAAGAGCTGTATATTAAAAGCATTTAATACAGTTGTTAACATTAGGCTACCTTACTTTTTGGTTAACTGAAACTTTCACTAATTTTTTATCAGCGAGGCCAGTGGCCTGCCTACCTTTTACCGTTTTTCCACGGAACTACATAAATAATTGCGTAGTATTTACTGACCTACGAAAAGATTACACATTTCTGACAAGGCCTGTCAAATAATTCAGACACATCACGCAAAGTAGACGCATTATTTCGGAATATTCCGGCATACCTAAAACAAGTATTTTTTTCAAAGTACCGAATTTTAAAATGTTCGGATCAGATACACACTTATGTAACCAGAGGACCTACATTGACTTCGTCACATACTTTTCATCAATAAAATTATAAGGTTATCGTTTTAAGTAACATAGGTACAAGCATTACAACGATAAAATTACATGCCAGTTCAAAGCCTTGCGCGTAGCGCCGTTGACCCACTTGATGCGCGTGGCAGTGTCGCCCGTAACACGAGTTAAAAAAAATTCAATGCCAAAATGTATTATACTAAATATATTAGTGCGGGTAACTACGATAAGTTTTTTTCAGTCGTTTTTGTGTAGTGATAAATGTCTTTGTGTGGGTATGCGTAAGAATTGTCGACGGTAATTTAAGATGATGAATGCGTAGAGTTACACTTCTCTGCTAGAAAAGAAATAAAACGAGACGGAAATTCAGCAAACTTCTGGTACGGAGCATCTGAATCTCTCATCTGAATTGCAGGAGTAAAGTTTATAAGCAGTCGTATGTACATCCACTATTATTTCTCTGGCAGTCATGGAGTTAATTGGTCTTCATACCGCATCTACTCTGTCAGCAGAAGCTCTTGGAAGCTGACTGCATCAGCATCAGCCTGCCGATATGGAAACTAAAAGGAGAACAAAAAATTTTATTGTACTTCTGTTATCTGAAAGATGTACCATAGATAACAAATAAAATGTAGTAGCTACATGATCAAATAATGATAATAATATAGAATACAAGATAGAGAATGATAACTAGACACGAAAACAACTACCTAATATTTATTGTGTGTTAACTGTAATTATACTTCGCCAGTGAAATAGAAAATATATCAGCGAGAAGATAATTCGAGACAGTTCTGAAGTAATTTGTGCTTTTACACCGTAGATATAAGTGATGCCAAGATATGTGATGCGGTGCGTTAAACTGCAGATGATCACATCGTGTATTCCCGGTTGTGAAAGTCTTGCAGCGGAGTGATTTCCAGTGATCTGGTTAAATGAGGCTTAGCCATTAAATAATAATAGTTTGAATATAAAACGTCGTTATATGTTCTTAGCTAGACAAATATAACTATCAATTATCTTTTACGGAGTAACTTCATATCGAAGAGAAAATCTAGATAGGAAATTTTAAGTTATATAAGGTGCACGTATTATTTAAATATCATGTTCTTAAAATATTAGTCCAACCTTATGTTTTGATGCTGAAGACTGATGGAATTTTCGCATCGGCAGTCGGAAAGCATAAGTTGGTACAGATTTGCGACAGATCGCGGAAGTTCGGGATCTCCTGTTGCGATAGAAAAATTTGGCAGACACGTAAAGTAGGGTGGAGGCTCTGACGGAATAGCGTCTTGGAGGTTCGGAGAACAATACGGACGGATAAATAGGAAACCGAGTTTCATGTTTCCGGACGATTATAAATTTAATCATTGTATGAAACTTGTAATTGAGAGAAATCGTGTTCACCCAGTCAATGATGGGTATTTAAAAAGAAATAAGTGTTCTGTAAAACAATTTCAGTTCGAAGTGTGTATCCTGTGACCATTGTGAATCTTCATCAATTTTAACACAAGTAACACACCACGATTCTGAAAAGTAAGAACTAAATTATTGTTTACAGTGCTGTTATACACTACGTGTTTCGTACAGGCAATTTTATTTTGTTCGTTTTGTTTGTGCTTCCCACAAGTGCAGAAATGACTGCGGATCCCCTCGACAGCAAAACACAATGTCCTCGCGCGACCTTGGGCTTGGCCGTGGCCAATCAGGGCCTTGGAGAGTCCACGTGTCTCCCCCCGGCAGGCCACTCCAGGCGCAGAGCGCTAAGAATAGCTCGCGAACAGCGGCAGGATGTAGCCAGGGCGAGGCATACCAAGCGATGCGACTGGCTGTTGGCGTCGGTGAAGGTCACCGCGTCTGGTCCACGCGGTTTTGACCTCACCTCCGCCTGCAGGGTAACGATTTCGTCCTCCACCTGCCCCCACCATCACTCCGCGGCAGCCGGTCTTGAATTACATTAGTGGCTACAAGTGTTGCTGCCCTCCCCTTAATTAGTCTGAGGCCCGCCGTTGGGCGCCAAACAACACCTTGTATATACACTCCATTGTATTTTCCGTCCACAAATAAAGCAGCGGGATGCAGTGTTTGAAAAGTCACGGAAGGAACAACGCGCAGAGTCCATTAATCACTTCGAGGTGTGGAGCTCTTCAGCGGAGAAACTATTTTCGGCCAGCAATTCACGGTGAATGATGCCCAGCTATTTGTAATGGTGTATCCAGGCTCTCGTGCTGGGATGCGGTTGTTCGCCTCGCAATAAACTACCGGTATCAACACGAATTACGAGCAATAAATGTCTGGGAGGCACTTCTCGAACGCTGCGTAGTTTGTAGAAAACTATTACAAGTGGTAAAACTATCTGTAAAAAATGTAGCTACTAAAGCTGTCCTGTCAAACTTTTTTATTATATGTATACCTTTATATTTCAAAAACAATTAAGATCACCTCTTAAAATATGCCGAAATATATTCCAAATCAGTTCCACAGTTTCTCCCTTCTGATCTGAAATGAATGCTGTATAAATACATTTTCGACATTTAATGACTGTGATTTGCATAACTTGTATTAGTGTACAAATACTCAGGAACTAACGCCATGGAAATGTGTTCTTTTAATTTTGTACCTGCGGGCGGTACTATTAGAAATCCTTTAAGTGTAGCGAGGATGGATGTCATATTTCCAGTTAAATAAACTAATTAAATTAATTTCCCTTCTTTATTTATTATTCACAATACGAGGGAAATAATACCGCCTACTTTTTGCAAAGAACTATCACATTCTAATTCATGTAATTACAACCCAATACACTACACTAAAATCATTTATCACTGCTTTTGTTACTTTAATTAACAAAGGAATAAAATCTATCATATTATAGAGGGTTTATTAACGTCCCCCAGTTTTATGATTAAAAGTTTAGCAGGGGACGGCTTACAGACTAACTTATAACCTAACACTTAAACTAACACCCATGCCTTACCCAGGATTCGAACCCAGAGCCTCCCGCACCCCAGATCGGTGGAGCACCAATCGACTGCGCCACGGGAGGTCGGCAAGAATAAAATTAGTCTGATTAGCAAATATTACAGAGTAAATACCTGATACTGTACATCACAAAGGTCGAAGGTAATTATTCATTCTCCAAAACCCTTCCTATCTGCACACTATTCCATGGGTAGACCACAGTCCCCCGGAAGCACCCAGAGGGCCCTCCCATTGTCATAACTCCCGCCATTCACGACTGTCTGTGCGCACGCACGCACGCACGCACTTCGTCACTGCAGAGTGTCCCAACGCTTGTGCCTTCACAATGAAGTCACCACTCACGAATTCCGCTGGAATCCTTTCTCAGTTCGCTTACTAATCAGGCACAACTGGTCACAACTCACTGACCTAGAGATGTGATTTTCAGTATTTATAGTTCCACCAATCATTTACATATTATTTGACATCTTCCGTGTACCTTGTTTGCGTACCGATGTCAAAATATAAATCGCAAGGAAACATATTGGCCATTTTTCCAGCCATGGATTTATGTCTTCAGTCACGAAGTCGAAACTAGCTCTAGTGAAGGAGAGATACATGCGTGTGAAATGGGGGCGAGGAGGGTTTAGTCGAGTGACTTTACAACACGTAGTACAGCCATTTACTTAAGTATGCTCGGGTTAGGTTCCGTGTAGAGTGGTAGTCTGTTGATGTGAACGAACTCTGCTTTTTCGTCCGAGAACCCTGACCACAGATTTGAAACTCCCCATCATCGATATTCTTCATAACTTGGTGAGACGGACAGTATCTCTTTTTCTGTTGCAGATTGGAAATCTCCATTCTTGCCTTCCTTCAAACATTTGTTAGAAGCTTTCCGGTGGTATAGTGTCTTCTTTTTGTCACATTTTAAACTACAGTAACGTGCTAGGGTAGCAGCACTCTCTTCTTCTTTCAGCTGTGCGAACAACAGATCACTATGGAGGCGGAATTCTATTCCAAACAACATTATCAATGGCGCTACCCTCGTCGCTGCCTCATGGAGCACTGAACGATATGTAAGCGCGAACAAGGGCTTCTTCAAGTCCCGAATATTTGGGTTATCTGTCATGCAAACTGATGGACACAACTTCAAGGTATGGTTAAGTCTCTTGAACATCCAATTCAAATGAAGGGGAAACCTCGAAAATACATGCAACTTGAGGACATCGCTTACAGTGTAGGCTTCTTGGTTTAGGATCGGGATGACATAAAGTAATTTACTGAAATAATCCCTAGCGATCTAAAGGTACTGCTTTCGTCTCTCAGTAACCATGTAAGGGCGTAGAACATCCACTGCCGTCCTCTCAAAGGAGCCCTAACAATGCGTTACTGGAGACAATCTCGTCCTCTACTCCTCGGCTTCTTCCTAGTGGGGCCCCGGTGGCTGAGCGGTTAGCTTGCTCGCCTCCCATCAAGGTGATCCAGTTTCAATCCCCGGCCGGGTCACTCCGGATTTTCGCATGTGGGAATCGTGCCGGACGATGCCGCTGGGCGGCGGGTTTTCTCGGGGATGCCCCGTTTTCCCCGCCCCTTCATTCAAGCGCTGCTCTACACTCATATCCTCGATGTTAAGAGCCGTCCAAATCTCTTCACTCACTCTCTTCGTTCTTCCTAGCAGTGCAGATGTTACAATTCGGCACCATTTCGCCTGACAGTGAAGCGAATAATCGAATCCGAAATTTGCTGGCAAAGACCCATCAGCTGCAGTATTTCGTAGTTTCTTTAAAAATTCTGAGACCCTACTTTCTGGAAGGACCATTTGTAACTACACTGCATTTGTTTACATCCGAACTCAGCCAGTTTCGGTAGGGCTCCTTACTACTCAGGATGAGATGATTCCATTGTACCCAATATGCTGTGATAGTATAGTTAAGTTCAAGTGAGAAAATTATCTTGGCGCAGTTTTGAGGGAGGGAATGTAGGAAAGCAGTGTAGGGGAGGGCTATCCCGAGCGCCTGCCGTTGGAGGGAGGGAAACACGCGACACCACTGGTGCTATACAGACTAAACACATCGCTCTCCAATATCGCGCTTTTATATACGTCGACGCGACGTTTTCTCGACATGTAATATGCGCGTGCACGGAGAAGCTCTCGCCTATAGGCTGTTCACAGTAAACTGAGCACTTTTGACAGCACTGCTTAAGATCTACTTGTATGCACGTTGTGTATTCATCCGCCTTATGTAAAATTAACATTGCTATGGGCCTCATCACTTTACTTACGTGTCGGTCAAATGAACCTGTGAAATTATTAAGGAAGTAAATACTTTTCAAATCTGCTCATTTTTACACTTCAATGCAATTAAAAAAAAAAAGAAAGAATCGATTTTGAGATATGGCAAATGGTTACCTACCCCAACTTTACTGAGCGAATGTCAGCTAGTGTGCCCATTAAAATATATGCATGTTGGGGCAGTGACTTTTTTTAAGGTTCATTTTTAAAGTGCTCACTTTATCGTGAACAGCATTTAACATTTCTCGGTGAACTGAACCACCTCACCCCTTCGTACAGTGGCAATGGACTCTCCCGACTCCCCCAACGCGTTTTCGACTTCTGCGGCTAATTTTCTCATTTGGACTTCACTATAGCACTAAGATGGGATCTCCCCTTCCAGTTTGGTCGAATGTCTGATTTCAACTACAGTATGGGGTGCAAAGTGGGGTCGTTTGGCTGGCCTACCCCGGTCATTCATCGCTTCATATATGTATATACACCTACCATTCACAGTAGCGAATGCTTCAATTCTTGTCCTGCGTGCAGTTGGCGATAACCGCTTCTAGTTTCCCGCCACTTACAATATCGACAGGATGGTTCACAGCACCTCCTGAGAAAATGCGGATGCCGTATTCAAATATCTCGTCTATATGGACATATGCGCATAAGCATATAGAGGAGAGTTGTTCACATTTGAAGAAAAAAAACTGCAACAAAATAAACTACAAAAAAATTTTTGTCCTGTTGATTTTATTCCTACTAAGGCACGTCAGGGAAAATGATAGCAATTTATTCCCCGAGACAATACCCAAACAATATCGTGCAATTTGTTTTGTAGGTTCTTGAGCAGCGTCGAATGAACGTTTTCAAGGACATCAGGTTGCCCTGTTACAGTCGACATTAGGGTGACCAGAAAGAGTACCATCTTCAAAATTATGCCCATAATTACGGATATGGCCTCGTTAGCCATGTAGAAAACGACAGTACTATTCATGCAAACACGAATGATAGACGATTTAAACTACCAGACTCTTAATAATTCGAACTTAGGATTTAGACCGTGCTCTGCAAAAAAAAAAAAAAAACTTGAACCAACTTAGTTAAAACACCTTTAACTCTCGAAATTTCGCAGATGCAAATATATTGGACACGATTTTATTGAACCACAGAGATACTCTAATTTCCATTGGGCGAGATGTTATTGGCTATACTCAATTTACATTGATTTGTTCGAGTGGGATACGAAATCTGATATTCTCCTGCAGAATGTCCAGCTAAATACAGCGTTATATGACAACCGGAATGTATGAACTCCTCGGTGTATTTTTTGTTAAACCGGTCTGTTGTGTGTCTTTTGTACTATAGGCTGTGTTTGTAGAGTGGTTAGCTTAAGTGGAAAAAAAAGATTTTGATCGTTAAGGTTTCTGGCTCTAATTCTTTATTGCGCGATTCTATTTCTTACAGTTTTTTTTTATTTACATAAACTGCCTTCGCAAGCGCGTCACAGGTTCGAGAACTATAGTCAATTCACGGTTACTTCCGATATTTTTCTGAAGCCCTGCTAAAGTTCTACTTCCAGGATGCGCACTCGCTTTGATAATATATTGCATAAGAACTATTTATTCCAAAATATTACCAACACACCTATATTCTCCCCTTTCTTATTGATGTTAATTACAAATTAATTATTCTAATCTATAAATAAGATGTATGTAAAAGTTCAATTTATAAAAAAAATAAGGTACTTTTATGTTGACACGACCATAGACTGGTATAGGCTATTCTCGGTAAAGTGAGCACTTTTGAAAGCCCTCTCATTTGGAATAATAGTCAATAAATATATCATATTGTAGCCTTAGACGTTAACTTCAGAGTGCAGTGTAATATACACACTGTTTTTATCACTTATATAGCAATATTTATTTAGAAAGGTGGTTAAAGGATAAAATATTGTTGAAATGAAAAAGTAACTAGGGCTTCAAAAGTGCTCACTTTACCCTGAACAGCGTATAAAGGAAACAACTAAGCACGTCATACATGGGTTTTTTTCTTCAAAGGTTTGACTCAGAACGTGTAGAGAAACCACGATTAGACTATAACAAACTTCCGCGCGTGTTGACGGCAACAGGTAAGAGATGGACGTTTCATCACCCGTGATCCTGAAAAGTCTCGAGAACGACTTTTTTTTTTTCCACGCATCTTTTTACATAGTTTTAAGAGACTATTGGGGATTATACATGAATACTTCCATCCCGATCGCGTCGAGTTTCGACCGGTTTCCCTGGAATCCACTTGACCCCGTGCCGCCTGACTGGCTCGCCTTTGTTTCTCCGGAGGAGTCGGGGCAATTCCGCGCTGGTTTTTTTTTCCGTAGGGCGGTGTTGGTGGCCGCTGGGTCGGGTTGCGATGACACACGACTTATTCTCGGAATACAAATTACCAGCGCGCTGTTGCCCGAACTGGCACCCCCTCCCCACATTTTCCGACTCGCAGCTTCCCTCCCTTGGTGTTCCCCGACCCCCTCTCAACCGACAAACACCCGAGCTGAGGAACGTCAGTTGTACCTCCTCGAACCCGTGGGCGGCGCAGTCGCCAGACGGCCTTCCAGTCGACCTTGCGTGGGCCGTGTCCAGTCGCATAGCTATCCTCGTGGAAAACGGCGCTCATGCGTCCTGCTTCCATCAGACCAGAAAATATACACACGGCGTGTTCTGAAAAGGGAAACCATTTCTTATAAATAAAACACATACATTTATCTAAAAAAAAAAAAAAAAAAAAAAAAAAAGTATTTTTTAATTTCAGGTTACTTTTTTATACAACACGAAAATATTTTTATTGCAGTTATTTTAAGTACTTCTCAGCAGCGTAAATTCGTTAATTATATTTATGGTTTGTGTAGTGGCGAACAGCAAAAAGTCTACGCTACGCAGCAAAACATTCTGTGCTTGTTACAACTAGTTCAGTTGCCAAAGATTTTCTTGTAACCCTACTAATATAGTGTTACGTGCTGTAGCTGGCACCGACTCAGCTGCCCCGTGCCGTAATCAGAGACCCACCTCGCCGTCCCTCTTCCTGGAATGATGAGCTCGTGGCCTCCTGATTCCCCCTTCTGGGAATCCCGCGAATGCTGTCAGGTGCGGGACTTGCTGGCGTCATAGACCTCCTTTCGCCCGCTAGAGTTTCCGATATGTCTAGCGATGACGTGAGAATGTTCTGGTGAGACTGGCTGGCGCCTCAGCCCTCCGCGACGCATCACGCGAGTTGGGGAAGATTCCAGGTGGCGGCCTAAGACACTATATATACTGCCACAACCCAGCGGCCGCCAGTCTTTGATGGAGGCCGTCTGGCTGAGTGTGCACGAGCTAAATGAAATGTAGACGACGAATGGAGATTGCGGGACGACGCGGAGTGAGGTGTTCGTGGCTTGAATAGACGAGAGGGTGTGAAACCGACGAGTGAAGCCTATTGTGCGTGAGGGCGCTTGGAGGACTCTAGAACATTGCGACTGGCGGGACATGGACTGAACTGAGGTGGGAATGAATGGAAGTGTAACACTGATTTTATTCTAAATATTCGAACTGTCAAATATGGACGCATAAATTATAAAATAATTGGATAGGTCGATACAGTGTCTATTGGGACTAATCTTTAATTATTTAATTTCATTGATTTCTTTGTCGTAAATATATATATTTTTTTATTGGTATAAATTGTGAACAGTAAGTGATTTCAATTTATTGTGAGAATTTCAGTTCAGAGAATTTTGCTGTAGTTATTGTAATTAAAATAAGGAAATTATAATTAATTCTTTCATTTGATTAAAACCTCAATCCCTTATCGAACTTGGTATGGCCCCACTTAATTTCTAGAGAGAGAGAGAGAGAGAGAGAGAGAAATTGCAACAATAGTATTGAATGTTTGCAACGCATTATTTTAGAAAACATAAAAAAAAAAATAAACTGTTGATGTAGCTCGATAATTATAATAAACTCGAAATATTAGTATTTTAAACATAACAACTTTATTAAACTATGGGGGGCTTAGTTTTAAAAACTTTACAAAAATATCATGCGAACGAAATCGCACTGCTCAGCTAGTACTATTATAAAATAATCACTTCAAACAGCATTCGTGCTCAGAGAGCTTCCATGTAATTAATTATCTACATAACTCTATTTCGTACCCAGAAATGATTCACCGTTTTAAATTTTAGTGACGTCGGAAATTGCCTTTTTTGTCACGCACGATTCCGATTGACTAATGCCAGTCAAACATGAAAGAAATGTTAGAACTAATAAATTTTCGAAATATTTTATGGAAACCAAAGCCATCTAACTTTGCGGACAAACATGGCTGCAATAAGGACGTTTAGGTAACGTCAGAACCATCCAATGTTATTTGAATTAATTTATTCTAATAAATTTGATGTAAAAATTTGACAAAGCCATTGATAGACATGATTAATTGAAATTTGCAGCTGTCTGACAGTCAGTGCAGAGAATACAAGAAAGGACAATCTCGGGCAAAAGTTCCTGCTAACTTTGTGAACAAATACTTACTGCAAGAGTGCACCGTTCTTGTCGAGTTATGTAATGCATTGCGAATTTGTACTTTTGTTTGGGTGCAGGATATCATGCTAAAATGATGAATAGATCTGGTAAAATATGTTGGCGAAGTTGGCAAATCTGTTATCTAGAATTGCCCCGTTTTTTTACTGCTGGCTTCTAGAGCTCTGTGGACTTCAATTAAGAAGTTTAGAATGAATGCATGTCCCACGCAGCTTTAGGGAGCCGCTTCAGTGTTCGTCTGAAATGGGAAATTGGAACATCCACTTAGGTTTATGTACTCTCTAATACGACACACACAAAAAAGCTACTATATATATATGCGTGTGTCTAGGTGTGTGTGCGCGTGTGTGCATACAGAATGAAGAGCTGGGAATTTATAAGCAAGATGCTTTCCCCTTGTCTGGTTAAGTATTTAGAATTAACTAATATTTGATGATAAATCGGCGTTAAATTACCATCCAAAGAAACCATAAACTTGAATTTGCAAACGGTGCATATATATAAGGTGTACTGAAGATTCCACCCCGAAAATTGTGTCCGAGGGTAAAGCCTTTGCGGCCTCGACAATGAAGTGTGCATCTTGTTTGGTTTATGTTAGTGTTGTTTCTACGTCGTGATGCTCCGAATCACTAGTAGTTCACCGAAAATGTTCTCAGATTTCTAGTGACTTTACAAGTGTACTCGAACGATTACCGGTTCATCCTCCTCGCCACATGAGAGTGCATGTGCTGTCCACAGATATATGGCGCACAAAATCGTGCTAAGATAGACATACGAATTGCTTACAATGTAACCATGAGACTACCCAAGTCATCTTATAGGGAAACAATTTCTTACTGAATAACACGAGTCAGTAGGTATTGTGAAAAGGTTTTGATATTTGTATTTTCCAACAACCATTTTGGTCGTAGTGCTGTGTTTTTAATAACTTATCAAGTTGTGGTAAAAAATTGAAGATGGGAAAACAGAATTTAAAATTATTATCATAATCATTTAATATTTGTGTTGGTTTCAAATCTCGAATTACAGGTAAGAGAAATGCATTCGAATATAGCCATTGCTTTAGTGACCACTTTCTTAATATGTAGTCTTAGTGAAACCGCACTACTGGACTTCGGAGGTGCTCTTAAAAACTGTACATTTTCAGTGATAGGCCTGATTATATAGTTCTATAAAGCAATATCCAAGCAAACAATGAATGCTTGTTTCTAATTTTTGAAATTCTTATTTTTAATTGAGGAATATTTGCAGGGAATAGGCGCTGATTATGTTAATTTTCTTTCGGCAGTTTAAACTTTTTTCAGGGGTTTGTTTTATTTAAAGTAACAGAAATCATAACTAGGAAAAAATAGTCGGATATAAATGTCCTTATTCAAATACTCATGCAATTCAATTCTGCTTGCTTTTGAGTGAGTGAAGAGATTTGGGCTGTGTTAACATCGAGGTCTTGATGAGGGTGAAGCGAGGTTGGTATGGATCGGTGCCAGATGTATGTGTGTGTGTGGGGGGGGGGGGGTGTAGGAAATCCACGAGAAACTCTGCCGACCAGCGGCATCGTCCCGCACTATTTCCACATACGAAGATCCGGACAGTAAAAAAAAATTGAGGTAAAATTCCCTTACATGCAAGGAAGCTAATTACCTCTACATGTAAGGAAGCTAATTACCTCTACATGTAAGGTAAGACTACCGGTCACATGTGGACTTAATTTACATAACAAGTAAAGTACTGTTCCCAAATCGTACGGAAAGGTACCTGACAAAAGTGGGGGGAAATTCCACACAAGTAAGGTAATAATAACTATATTGTGTAATAAAAATTTATTAACAAATACCCGGGTTATTAGCACTGTTAATTTGTTTGATTATTTATATCCTCGGATGAACAGTAACCGAAACCTCAACTCTAAAATCCATAACTCTTGCCGATGGACGGGCGCGAACCATAGACCTTCATCCCACTTCTCCGATGCTCTATCCACTACACCACGACAACAACATGTCAGAGTAAGTGAATATTAGTGTGTTAAAGGATTGTTTCTTCCGCCCGTCCTCCCCCCCACAGCTGTTGAGACAATGCGGAAGAGATGCACGCGTCGTAATGTAATCTTCCCATTCATTTATGGGATTTACCACCGCTATGCACGTGAATTTTACTCCAGAGTGCGGTAATTATACTTTACATATCAAGAACCATGTTGGACAGCTTGTGTAACGAGCCAAAAAAAAATTAATTTTACTGTAACGTTATATATATATATATATATATATATATTATATATACACACACACACACACACACACACACACACACACACACACACACACACACACACATAGACACATATTCTGCAGAATCAGAGCCGAAAACCCTGTTACTGTCATGGCATGTTTTGCTGATGATTAACAATGTTATACGCTGTTCACGGTAAAATGAGCACTTTTGAAAGGCCTGCTTCGGATCTACTTACGTGCACGTTGCGTATTCTTCCGCCTTATGTAAAATTAACACTGCCATGGGCCTCGTCACTTCATTCATGCGTCGATCAATTGAAACTATCAATTTATTTAAAAAATAAATATTTTACAAATCTGCTTTTTTTTACACTGCGATACATTAAAAAATGTATAAAGCTAAAGAAATAACTAAAGTTGTTACAAATGGTGACCTATATATATGATAGAATTATCAAATAGTTACAAATCTACTTGGAGAACCACACGTCGTAAGGTAATACCATACGCGTCGATTTTACTCCAGACTGCGATAATTTTGCCTTACACATAAGGAAAACTATGTTTCCCACACAAGTTTGCGAATTTTATCTTACACTTGTCAGGTAATTTTACCATTATTTTTTACAGTGCGGGAGCGATCCTGCCGGTGATCCAAACAGGTTCGCCTAGGTGGGTGGCGAGTAGTCTAACCACTACATCGGCCGCAGCCACGCTTGCTTTTCGAGAACTAATATGAAGTGTGCGTCTTGAATTATTCCTGGTAGGCAGTTTATTCGTCTGCTAAAAGCAGAATCCTGAAGATGGCATAATTCTCTGGTCAAAAGGAACATTGCGGCGAATAAGAAAAGTATTTTTAATTGGCTCCCTGCTGCTTTCTCCACGGCGGATGAAGACATGCATGGCGAACCCGGTAATACACTGGCGTATAGATATCCTCGGATTCAAGTCTGAACTTCGAGTAATTCATGGTAGCCGGAGACGTTAATTATACGCTCGTGTGCTGAGTTTATTTTCCTACAGACCGTCATCACACTCTTTACCACTTCCAACGCCTTTCAGGCATAACGATTATTAAAAGCGACCAAGAGCGGGGAACATGCAGAACTATCAGTCCTAAAGCGTTATATACTATTCACAATAAAATGAGCACTTTTGGAAGCCCTGCTTAAGATCTACTTGTATGCACGTTATTTATTCTTCCGCCTAATGTAAAATTAACATTGCCATGGGCCTCATCACTTTATTCACGCGTCGGCCTGGTGAAACTGCGAAATTATAAGAAAAATAAGTATTTTAATAATTTCTGGTAATTTTTACACTACGGTGCTTAAAAAAAACAGAAAGCGAAAAAAAAAAAATAAGTTGTCTCAGATGGACACCTAGCACTTTTTATTCGACATTACGATATGGAACTACTTTCCATTCATCGTTACCAACTTTACTGGGCACATGCCACTCAGTGCGCCCGTTAAAATATATTCAGGCAGGGGCAATTACATTTTTCTAAGGTTTATTTCAAAAGTGCTCACTTAATCGTGAACAGTCTTTATCGGTATATATTCGCGTGAAGAGGAAACTTTTTGGAATTAAATATTTCAGAAATGGATTTGGGCCGTATACACATCGTAAGGTGAGGACTTTGCAGAACAAGTAACTAGAAGAGAGATAATAGGGTTACCGCGGCCGAATGGTCAACACGTGTATTTACTCTCATTACATGTAAAAACGCAAGCCCAAACAAAAGCATAATTAAAACATAGCCACGTTTTATTAAAGAGAGAAATTAATATGAAGCAGAAGTCGAAGTGTGTGTCAATCTTATTTCAGCTGAAAATAAGGGACGTGTTGAATTAAATTAATACATAAAAAAGTGCGGAACCTATTCTCAAAATTATAGTGATATATCGAAAGACCTACATTTTTTTTCCCCAAAACATTTCAACTAAACGAAAATGTTTGTGCTGGAGAAGGAACTCTCAGTTTGATATGGAGTTTAGCATAGCTTTAACGAAAAGTGCCGTTATCAGGAAACGTCCTTTACTTTCCTTAGTTCTGTCTTGCATCTAAATTCTAATACCTGGCCACTAGAAGGCTGCAGCTAAAAATCTGATAGCAGAAAATAATCACATCTTAATTTTGGTTGGTGTTGCGTTATGTTTTGCTAATCTGGACTCGGAAGTTGCTGTTTTTTGGGATGAGATGAGACAGAACGTACTCGAAACCGTCTTTTGAGTGTCTTGTCTCTTAAGGCGCTTGCGAAAAGTAACCTGGTAAAGTAAACTGGGTTAACTCGGTCACGTGACCAAGTTTACACGATCACTTGTGGTTAACCAGGTTGCTTTGAACGTTTTAGAGTAACTCTGGTTTTAAGACGGCGAGAATTAGTGCAGTAGTGTGCTCGATGACGATGATGATGACGACTATGAAGAGATTTTGTTCAATTATGTTATGAACAAACAACGTAAATAAAAAAGACATTGCATTACGCAATACTGCGATAGTACGGTTCCTTTGTATTCAGTCTCAGTTAAGTATAAAATTTAATATCCGTACTACAATGATTGGCCAAAGCAGCTAAACATTGACAACTTTACATATTTTGATCGTTTCCAGATTTCAAAACATTTTTTTTTTTCGTTTACTTGTTTGTTTTTATTGCTGCAATGTTTACATATCTATGCGCCAATTCACGTGTGTCTTCTGTGCTAGACCAAGTTTACCCTGCTGTCGAGATGGGTTAGCCCAGAGCTGATCGAGTCGAGGATCGAGTTAACCCGGGTGACTTTCCCAACGCGAGTTAACTTTGACTCGATCTCTTTTCGAACGCATCGAGTAAAACGTTTTTAACCTGATCGAGTTAACCGGGCGACTTTTCGTAAGCGCTTTTAGTTGCCTCGCTTGTTTGGATGGGAGTAAGTTCTCACAATTGCCGTAGGTTCCATGTTTTATTTATTTTCCCTGACCTCGTGCTTTTCCGCACAAGCCAGCCTGACAGTACGCGATAGCTCGCACTGGTTGCGTGGGGAAGACGAGGGGGAAGGGGGCCTAATCACACGAGAACACGCTGCTGTGAGGATGTCGCGGAGTGGAGAGAAGTGTAGCGGCAGATGTGTACTACCCGCAGACAACCAAAACAATACCGCCCGAGCAGGTTGGCTTGAGTGATCACGAAGTAGCGAGGTAATTTGCGTCTCCGCCACTCCAGCTCGCTGCTCCCTCGCCGACCTTGGTGCCAGGCCGAGGGCAGGAAACATCCCCCCCCCCCCCAACTCCTCCCTAGGCCCTGCGGAGGGAGACGTGATTACAGCTCGAGATAGCCAGCAGCGCGCGGGCGGGACTATTCCCCCGTGTCTTCAGCGCCTGTGTTTCACAAACACTCGCCCGTCGCTGTTAGAACCGACAAAATATCACGTCGTCAAAAAGCGAACTGCAACGCTCGTTTACATTTAGGCCGCGTCTCAACTAGAAACTGTGTTCACTCGCATTATCGCGTACTCTGACACTCTGGCACACTTAGGGAATTGAGACTTGTGCCCACAAGCAGGCATTATTTTTTTCTGTTGGGGAAAGGCAAGAAAATAGTGGAAAATAAACCATTACTCGCCTTTCAAATTCCTCGAATAAATTTACAGAGTTTTTGTCTTGAATTATTAACTTATTTTTGAATGGTTAAAACTTAATTGTTGTATGCAAAGAAGATTGTTTTACAATATGCACACACCTAACCTTAACGAAACCTGAACATAACCACATAATACTGGACAATTTTATGTACCGTCTTTTACGGACAAATATTGGTAGCATATTACACAATTCACATTCGCAATGATTACGTTAAGCCAATAAACTATTTATAACACTGCTGTAGAGAAAATATATACATGTCTGAATATTCGAGGTTAGACTTGAAAACAACACTGCTGCCGCAGAGTGAGCAGCGAGTGAACATCGTCGTTCAATCTCCCTCTCGCTCCTCCGAGTTGGGATAGCAGGGAGCACTCTCTGTGTGTGGGCCAGAGGGCACCCTCTCGGCGAATTGGAACATGGCACAAGTTATAAAATGGGTCTTTGGGCGCAGGATTCAAGGAGCCACCGAAGTCACAATCGGAGGCAGATACCAGCGGGCTGGGACGGTCATGTTATCGGCAAATTGGCCTGTTTAACTCCAAAAATCACTTCATAAATACATTATTTTGTCCAAAAAACACTTTTTTTGAACAAAAGAATTCCCAAAAAATGGAGAAGAAAAAGAGCAAAGCGGATTCGAGGCTCTGCGATGCGAGAGCCGAAGAAAAGTCTTCAGAGGAGCAAGTGTATTTAAGGCTCTTATGACCAGTTGCACCATCGTGGTTCGAAACTCGATCCGATCTCGGATCTAAGATCGACACAGAAAACTGTTGCACCATTAGAGTTCAGAGCTGGACTAGAGATCGAGATGAAGTTCATTTCGAACTGCCGAAATTGGCGGTTCGGAATCTCGATCCGAGATCAGCAGCCATCGTAAAAAAATTGTAGTTTGAAAATACGCCAACAGATAGAACTACGTTCGGTTGTTTTCTCGGGAAATTAAAACAACATTATACGCACTTAGTATTGAGCAGTAAAATTCTTGCAACAATAATTTACTTAAAACAGATCAAACATCACACATCTCGTTCTATCTATTATGGTGAAAAATACGTCTACTTCCATACCGTAATATATTACGAACCAATAGTAAAATTTGTCTCATACTTAATCTCGATCTCTCATTTTGGAACCAAGATCGACGAATCGGAGATGCAGAATCATAAAATTTCGCCGGTGCAACATTTTTACATTAGAACCAAGATCAAACTGTATCCTGGTTAGGAACTAGTGTCATTCGATCTCGGATGGGGGAAGAAGTTGGTGCAACCGGGCATTAGCGGAATGAGTCACTAAATTCGGATCCGAGGTCCCGAGCTAGATCCAGCGGTTGGGGCGTAGCAGCGGACATGCCCCCCTCCCCCAACCTCCAGCCAGCACCTATTACGACCTCACCTGCCCCCCCCCCACATAAACCCACGCCTTTCTAACCTCACCCCGGGAAAAATACAAAATAAAAAACTGAAAAAAAAATCTAAAAATCGAGGAATATATAACATTACCCCCCTCCCCCTGACTCACCTAAAAAAAACCTGATCACACCACACCTCATACCGCCACCCTTCCAATCATAAAAGTCGAGAAAAATAGCAAAAAAATAAATAAAAAATACTCGGGGCCTCATAAGGCCCGCGGGCCGCCTATTAGGCAGCTCTGGCATTTTGTTTCGACGAAATGCCCGACGACACGAACATTTAAACAAGCTGCTTCTGGTGTTAAAAACCTCTAATATGGCTTACAATTATTAAAATATTAACCTACAATCTTTCACCCTGTTCACGTTACCTTTAAAAGACACTGGAAGACCTGGTAGACAATAGGTAATATCACTATAAGAAAATGGAAGACCTGGTAGACAATAGGTAATATCACTATAAGAAAATGGAAGACCTGGTAGACAATAGGTAATATCACTATAAGAAAATGGAAGACCTGGTAGACAATAGGTAATATCACTATAAGAAAATGGAAGACCTGGTAGACAATAGGCAATATCACTATAAGAAAATGGAAGACCTGGTAGACAATAGGTAATATCACTATAAGAAAATGGAAGACCTGGTAGACAATAGGTAATATCACTATAAGAAAATGGAAGACCTGGTAGACAATAGGTAATATCACTATAAGAAAATCATAACATTTTGGTCGACTACTTTTTGGCACAATTACAGTATGTTCCTAGTCACATTTTTATTGGTTTTGTGACACAATAAAAATCAAAACCAACCACTTTTGAAAAATGAAGGAAAGTTGACTGAAAAAACAACACAGGCCATCTCAACATAATGTCTCGCGTCTTTTTTTCTATTATCGGAAACAATAAAATTTGAGTAAATTTTTGTCTTTGGTTTTGTTACATTTTCCTAAAAATAATTAGGCCTTATTATGATATAACGCAGTACCCTTCAAATTCAATTTTAAACGTTTTATAAACGGTTCCTCTTATTTTCTTTGTGATATAAGAACAGAAAAATCATGACTTTGATAAGCAGTTACGCAAAATATATGTAGAAGAATTTTTTTTTTGAGTTACTGGGGAAGACATTACGTTTAAGGTCTTCATGCGGAGCACTGTCTCAAAAATACATGTTTTGAATATTATTTATTTTTTGGTAAATGGTTGAATGTTTTAAATACTATGCGCCAGCAGCCCTTAGGGGCACAGTTTATGATAAGAGTATTAAGAGTATGGGAATCATCTTTTTCGACGAAACGATCAAGGATGGTGCATTAAAAAGAACAGCTTTAAATACTATCTATAATGCGCAAAAGTCGGCATTATACATCAGTCAGCATTTTCTCTGGACATATATAACAACAAAAATATCAATTGAAATTATAGTAGGCCTACTACGGCCATAATTGAGCGTGATTCGAATTTCTTATTTAATCGGCATTAAAACAAGCGACTCCCATCACACACTGGAAGAAAAGATAATGTACACATCTCGGCAAGTGGTACTTCCACATCCGCACTTGTTGACGTATGTTTGCGGCAATTGTATTGCATCAGGGTTAATGTAAAGGCTGTTCACGATAAAGTCAGCACTTTTGAAATCAACCTTAGAAAAAAGTCACTGCCCGTGCCTGCATGTACTTCAACGGGCGCTCTGAGTGAAATGCGCCCGGTAAAGTTGGTAACGATTGATGGAAAGTAGTTCCATATCTTAACGTCGGATAATTTAAATGTTTTTTTTTTCGCTTTCTGTTTTTTTATTGTATCAGTGTGTAAAAATTAGCACATTTATAAAATGTTTACTTTTCCAATAATTTCACAGTTTCACTTGACCAACGCATAAATGAAGTGATAAGGCCCATGGAAATGTTAATTTTACATAATGCGAAAGAATACACAACGCGCGTACAATTAGATCTTAAGCAGGCCTTTCCAAAGTACTCATTTTACCGTGAACAGCCTATACCTGCACTGTAAAAAAAAATTCTGATCAATTTCCTAAACTGTAGTGGATGTTTTTAACCTATACATTGTATGGGAATAGTACAATAGAGCAGGCTGCAAATATTGGAATGTGTTGCATTGCTACTGCACAAATGTGGAAATTTCCCTCCGCATTCGACTCTTTCCTGAGGAAATGCAGAAAACCCTACCATGGATATACGGGGAAAAACTTCACCATTCTCTCTTTCTCATGATACGTTTACACTGATACTGTAAATATGCTGGTAATTTCTCACAGTGTTTAATTTTTTAATAGCGGAAGTGGTAAATTACAGACGCTGCGTTTATCGATATTCAGTTTATTTTCCAAGATGTCTGAGATACGGGATATTCAGTAGTCCCTCTCTATGCCCGTACGGAATCACTATTTCAGCCCCAGGATATGCGAAATTTCGTGCAGTCCGGGACAGTTGGCAACCCTAATTAAGAAATAAATTTTAATAAAAAATCATATATATATCTTTATTTTTAATAGGACGGCGAGACGTAGCTATATTTAATAAATCGTTGGCAACATTACTTTAGATACGCCATTAAGTGTCTACGTTATAATACTCTCAGTTATAGGCTTTTAACGGTAAAATGAGCACTTTTGAAAGCCCTGCTAAAGATATATTTGTATGCACGTTGTGTATTCTGCTGGTAATGTAAAATTAACATTAACGTGTGCATCTTCACATTATGCATGCGTCGGTCAAATGAAAATGCGAAATTATTAGAAAAGTAAATTTTACTAATCTGCACACACACATACCACACTTACCACCGCACTTAGCACCAAAATCACAATCATTACTGCACTTAGCACCACCGCAACACTATTAGCATCGCAGCACTGCAATAAGTACCGCGATCAGCACCGCAATTAGAACCATTGTACCACAATCAGCACAGCAATTAACACTGCAATCAGCACCGCTGTACCACATTCAGCACCGCAGCACCGGAATCAGCACCACAATCAGCACTGCAGCACCGCAATCAGGGGTCATATTGGTCGATGGGTCGATGGGGTCAATGGGGTCAATAGGGCCAAAGGGGTCAGTCTTGTGAGGGGTCAGTCCGACAACAGGAGTCAGTTGTCTTCTTTAAGTGTGGCCATGATTTATAGGTAAGCGAAGAGCTTGTCTGGAAGAAACTGTTAAAGATATAACTGCATGCTTATGTGGTCAAGGAACTAACATTTAAAGCTTGCCTACCCGACTGTGTGTAATGTCTCAATGCTCGCATGTAATTGGTTAGCTGCAATCATGTGGTAACTTGGTGATTGACTGTTTGCTGTATGCACAATGTATTAATGGTGCAGTACGATTGGTTCAAAGATAATATGACGCCATAAGGCTTGCACACTTGTATATGATACGCAGTAGGGAGGTAAGCCGAGATGTTTAGTTTGACAGCAGCTGAGTGGAAGGTGGATCGTGTCGACTAACTTCTGCCTCTTCACATAGATTTTTTCTCGAGTTTTTGTTTTTAGTTCATTAAAGCGGTTATGGTGCTAAGGTCAAGGCAGTCTGCATCTAATATGATGGTGGTAGCCTGTAATGTATTACGCTTGTTGACTTTTATGTATTTTTCAATTTTTTATTTTCAAGATCATTCAAGGTCATGGGGTCAAGGTCTAGGTAGTCAGCATCTAACATGGCGGCATTAGTCTGTAATGTATTGTGCTTGCTGACTTTTATGCATTTTTTTTGAGTTTTGGGTTTTGAGGTCATTCAAGGTCATGGGGTCAAGGTCAAGGTAGTCTGCGTCTGATATGGTGGTGGTAGTCTGTATTGTATAATGCTTGTTGACTTATGTATTTTTCTAAGTTTTTTATTTTCAAGGTCATTCAAAGTCATAAGGTCAAGGTCAATGTTGTCAGCATCTAATATGATGGTGGTTGTCTGTAATGTATTATGCTGGTTGACTTTTATGTATTATTTCTTGAGTTTTTAATTTTCAAGGTCATTCAAGGTCATGGTGTCAAGACCCAGGTAGTCTGCATCTGATATGGTGGTAGTAGTCTGTAATGTAATATGCATGTTAACTTTTATGTAGTTTTTCTCGAGTTTTTATTTTCAAGGTCATGGGGTCAAGATCGAGGAAGTCTGCATCTAATGTTGTAGTAGTAGTGTGTAATGAATTGTGCTTGCTGACAGTGTTTCTTGAGGTTTTGGTTTTCTAGGTCATTCAAGGTCATGGGGTCAAGGTAGAGGTAGTCTGCATCTTATATGTCGGTAGTAGTCTGAAATGTATTATGCTTTCTGACTTTTATGCATTTTTCTCGAATTTTGGTATTTATGGTCCAAGGTAAATTGCCATTGGAAATTGTCTTCCAAGATGGTGGATGAGTGATGTATACCAAGATGGTGCTCACCTACCAAGATGGAGGTCGCCTACCAAGATGGTGGCCTCCAGTAATGTATAAACAAATGACAAACGAAAAACAAGTATCGCAGCCTCCAGTAAAATATAAACATAGATGGCTGCCTCCAGTAGCATGTAAACAAATGACGAACGAAAAAATCAAGAAGGTGGAATGAGTTTTGGCGAGGGGATTGGGTGCTAGGAAATCAGTCGTCTGCTGGAATCGAACAGAGACGAGTAATTCGCTGCGCTGGGGAGACCTTTGGAAATGTAAGTTTTTTAATTAAATTTTTTATAAATAAAAATTTGGAAAAAAGGAAAATTGCGAGGGAAAAAAAGGAAAAATTGCCGCCGGTGTTAAGGACTTTTTGATTAAGAAATTTATAAAATAAAATTTTATGAAAATAAATTTTAAAACGATTTTTTATTTATTTTTAACCATTTTTAGTTAATTTCTTAATAATCTTTTTTAAATAAATTATAATCCATTTTTTTAATTTGTTGTGATTTTTTTGTAAATCTTTGTATTTTTCAAGGTGAATGTCAAAGGTCAAAGGTCAAAGTTACTGATCCCGGTCACCTGTCTGGCCCTGGGTCACTGATCCCTGGCACCTAGGTCGCCGATCCCTGTCAGCATTTCTAGAAAAATGGGTATTTTCTGAGGTTCCTTTCAATAATGGTTTTAATATTTTTTTAATTTTTTTTTTTAAATAATAAATTTATTCGAATTTTTTTTAGAATTTAAAGGATTTTTGAGTGTTTTTTGATGTCAAATGTTCATGGGGTCAAGGTCAAGGTCACTGATCAAAGGCCAAGGTTTGGGTCAATGACATCCAAGATAGTGGACGGTGATGTAACAAGATGGCGGCTCCCCCGCTTCCGGCTCAGATTCCCCAATCCCATGTGCCCAACTGCCCATTTTATTACAACTACAAGGTTAGAGCAAAATTTAAAATTCACTGATTTCGTGTTTACGACGTAATTGTGCAGTACTAAGGTACCCATAGATATTCTTTACATGTATTTATCATAGTTATGCTTTGTAATGGGTTGGTTGTAAATGAAAGGACCCTGGGTCATTGCTGCCTTTACAAATGCCAATCTACTTTTACACTGATAGTAATGTTGTTTTTTGTGTTTTATACAGTGCAGAATGGCTCGATACATTTTCATAAAAAACTATTTATGGTACGTATACAAGGCTTACAACATAATGTGCGTTTTGTCAGTCTTCTTAGTGGCTACAGCAAAAGATTACAACAAAACGAGAATAAACAGAACCCAGTAGTTACTTAAGTTCGAGGTATAAATCACTATCTCTGCAGTTTTTACGGAAGTCCGTACTAATAACAGGAATGCTGTACGTCACTTAGCAGTTTTAATGGAGATCGTTAAGTTCTTGTTAATAGCATAGTGCTGTTGCCGGGATGGATTTTAATTACTCTCACAAATATGACTGTTGGATGTAATTTACCCATACATGAACCGCTTTCATGATGCAAAAATTTAGAAAGAGATCATATTGCATTTCGTGAGGGAAGAGTTAACTTCTTAAATTTTTCTACCAGTTGTGCGGCACGATACTTCTTTGGCTCGAGTACATGAAATATTACCGTTTAATACCTCCAAGTGCTACACCTTCTTAACTACATAACATTTAAGTATTTAAAGTCTTTAATATGTATTTTATCTTTATAGCAAATTCCATGGGAAATTTTAGTAAAACAGTAACTATGGTTTACAGCCACTAATTGCGCTAAATTACAAGAAATAATAGGATTTATGCTCTACATACTCGTAAATACCATGTCACACCAGTAATAGCAGCAATTAGTGGATAATTTTGATAATTCGCATCCCCTATCAGCAACATAAAAAAAAAGAATATTTAATTCAACTTTTCTGCTGCACTGCAATGATATCCTGTACAACCGAAAATAACTTCCTCAAATTAAATCTGACCTGGACTGGATTAATGTATCAAACATAATTATTGTTGCTAGCATCAAAATGTAACACTAAAGCATGCAAAGAAGCAGTGGAACTTATTAATCTCATGAAATCTAAAAAAAAAATTACCTATCAGAATGCGTTTTGTATTGTGTGCTAAATAAGTAGCAAGAAATACAAATTCTGAATTGCAGTTTCCCGGATTTACTTAAAAACTAACAATTGAAGGTTGTTTAGCAAAAAACTATCTTTATCAGTTTTTGACGAAAACGATATAATGATGCCATCGTACGGCGAAGGCTAATTGTTACATTTTCGTTTAATCGTGCTGAAAAAGTAGCGTCTTTGGATGTTATACTGCGGTGGATATTAAATAGCTATATTAAGGCAGCAACAATTCTGATTACGCTAGAATCACGCCTGACTGCATTCTTTCTTGTTGATTAATCTGTTACCTAAACCCCGGAGTCAGCCGGTAATACAACAATTTTTTTTTTTTTCCTTCATCGGCCCGTCTTGAAACCGCAGGACGGGCCATTAAATACTTGGGGCTGCATTAAAACCATCTGTCCAGGCAGCCCTCCTCAAAACCGCGAAGCAAGGAGATAATATATATATACTTTTTGTTCCTTTCGCTTCCCTTCCGAGAGAGCGTAGCACGTGATGCCGTCATCACTAAATGCAGGCGGGGGCGTGACAGGTGTCATGTCATGTTCCTCCGTGCAGATATTACAGAAACAGGATATTCAGTAGGCACGCTAGTTCGTGACGGCACTCGACCGCGGCAACTGCCACCCCCCCCCCCCCCCTTTTCTCCTGGTCATCAACCCAGTGTCAAGGTCGTAATTGCAAACGTGGCGGTTAACAATTGAAATCTCGAACATCTTTATGGCTGGGCGAGACAAATTTATTCCATGAACTGTCGCCTCTGAAGCTCCTTCTGGCGCTGGGTTCACGATTTTGAAAAAGGACTACAAAATTTTGCACAGAAACGGATGACTTCATAATATAGCTATTAGAAGATTAGGTGGCAAATTAACATACTTGGAAACACATAACTTTCTGTATAGTTTTGGCGTTGGTATTGTTATAAGTGTAATTTTTATGTGTGATTATTTTTAAATTTTATTTAATGGGATTACCTTAACCTCTATCACCATAATACAGAAACTGTTATCACCAAAGAAAACATTTGTTACAATGTTCCAGGAATACCCAATACCAGATACCAATAATACTGGTGTTTAGCGAATGCACTGAAGTTGGAAAACTTGTAGCCGGATAGAGAGAAAAGTGGAGATAAGTAAGTGTGAGTTACCCTCAGACTTTGGACCCAGGATTTTGATGACTGACGCAAAAATATGATTTTTACTTTATTTTGATTATTTTATTTCCTTCAGTTGGTAAATCGTTCCTGTGGTGGAACATTTTGATAAATGTAAATTCTGGTTACTGGATGAAGAATGTTTTGCGAATATTGTTTTTGTGAGTCATGAATAATAAGTAGGCCTACTGTATAACACCGGAATGTGATTTCTGAGACTAAAAGGGCCGCGGTGACTGAGCGGCTAGACTTATCGCCTCCCACCAAGGCGAACCGGGTTCAATCCCCGGCCGGGTCACTCCAAGATTTTCGCAAGTGGGAATCGTGCCGGACCATGCCGCTGGTCGGCGGGTATTCTCGGGGATCTCCAGCTTTCCCCGCCCTTGCATTCCTGCGCTGCTCCATTATCACCTCATTTCATCCTCATCGGCTCTCAAGACCTCGTTGTTAAGAGCCGCCCAAATCTCTCAGCTCAACTCTGAGACGAAATATTTTGTTGATTAATATATAAGCGACGTAACTTTATTAATACACGATCGCTGCTCTGAAAGAAATTACCCGACATTTTACTTTTATGTAACTTCATTCTAGACACTCTGCTATGGGAATCTTTCAGCAGACAGAAAATTCTTGTAACTGTGGTCACTTCTAGACTGAACATTCGAAGAATAATTATTTAATGAACAAGTGCCATACTATGTACAATAAATTAATTTTGTACATAACGTGCAATATTTGTTTGATTTCCTTACAATGGTGGTATTTTTTTTTTTTTGTAAATTGCTTGCGAAAGTAACCGCTGATTTTCGTTGCTTCTTCGCAAGATTACACGCTATGGTTTTTAATTAAGACACGCACTGCATATGAGCTATTGGAACGACACATGTTCTTGTTAACAAAAACGTTATTATTTTACAAAAAACTGGGAAAGCCTACGTAAAAATAACCACGAGAGAGTTATTCGCTAGGTGGAAGCGAGATATTCAGGAAGTAAATTCAGAATATGAAGACATACTGACATCTTTATTATTCGCCTGCTTAATGGCGTATTATACGGCAGCCGAGCAAACCATGAATGTATGGTTTATTTGTGCTACTCGCGAAATGAGGGCCATGAAAAAGGTAGAACAGTAATAAGCAAACTGATTTACGATATATCTTAAACCACCTGCTTCTGAAGAACCCTATAAAAATTAGTCCCCCCCCCCCCCCCTAAGGGAATCAAATCCATGCCAGATGGTTTGCGTCTGGAAAGACGTAAGCAATAAAAAATATCACGTGCTTTCCTTGTTAGAAAACATGCTTCAGTTTAAGATGCAATGGCTGTTTAAATTTAAAAAAAAGTATAACATTATATTACTACAGGAACTGTTGAGAATGATGACAAAAACTTGCGATTTATCTCTAATTTTTTAGCTCCCTGAATTTATTGAAAAATATGTGTGCAAAAATCATATTCTTTTGGATACTTCTCAGAATAACAAATTAATATTTGAAAATATGCAGCAACAACGATCTGATTATTGTGTGAATGAGTGAAGATATTTGGGAGGCGCTTAACCGCAATGTCTTGAGAGCCGATGAAGGTGATTAAGGTGAGAATGGAGCAGTGCCGGAATGAAAGGGCGGGTTAAATTGGAGAAAACATGCTAACCAGAGGCATTGACCGGCCCGATTCTCCCATGCGGAAACTGTTTATTGGATTAAAATACCTGATATCAGGCGTTATTACTACAATTAAAACTTTTACGCAATTAGAATAAGTGTTTTAGCACACTGTTACCTCTGACTAGTGATAAAAGTTGCTTTTCGACCTTGACGTTCTATTTCGGAAAGGTTTTGAATAAACTAAAGCGTATGTGTAGGAAAACTAGGCTACATTTTAAAAGATCATATTATGTCCACTACTAACCCAGTGGTTTACCACTCCTCTTCTACTCCGGAGGTCCCCTGTTCAATGATAGACCAGAAACGTGTAACTGGCGGATTATACTGTGTCATTACAGTTTCCTCCTCGTCTTCGTGTACTACATCCACCACTTCGTCAGTTCTCCATACTGCCGGGAACGACTTATGTGTCACTTGAGTAGGGTTCATAACTCGGCTTAGTCTCAAACTCACTTAGTCGACATCGCCGGAACGGAGTCCTTGCCCAGCACAAGCAGGGCCAAGCCGGAAAACAAACTGGTCCTCTACACCTTCATCCTCCACAACACAGAAGACGCAGAATATCAACATTGGAGAACCCTCGCCCAAAAGACCAAGAAATGTCCAAGCTTCGGAATCGTCCAGCACCACAACCACACGCACTTCATCTTCTCAACAAGCCCAAACAACGCCAGCAGGACTATCACAAGAATTTTACAACTCCTTACGATTCCACTCCACAGAATTACAGCAGCTTTTGGTCAGTACGAGTCAAATGGCTTGCCAGGTTCCTTAGTCATCTCCTCCATTACAACCTGCGTGACATCTTGCAGTTTGGAAATCAAAATGAGCTCTATGGAACAATCTCTAGTTTCTTCAATCTACCCCGACAGGGGAACTAGAAGACGAAACTGACCACGCGGACTTATGTGTCCCATATGTCGAGGGAAAAAATAAACTTTACAACATTCGGAAGAATTCCAAAAACACAGAAAAAACATGGCAACTACTCTATTCAGTGACATTAAAAATATGACGTCACCTCTTTGGAAGAATCCATGCTAAAATTTCCTTTTAGCAAAAAAATGGAGTATATGCACTTATGTGGAACATCATTTCTATCCTAAATAAAAAGCATCATCAAATTAAAAAATACAGAAACAAACATACAAACAATCCACACACATTATTTCTCATTCTTGCAGATCACTCCAATTGAAACAAGTGATCTAACGATCATCGGTTGGCTAGAAACATTTTTTAAAAATCAACCAAATTGATGCACCAACATTCTACGCAGACTTCATTATTATTTTTAATATGACGTTGAAGAAAATCAATGGTTTCATCATAGAAGGACCAACAAATACAGGAAAATCCATGTTCCTTAGGCTCCTAATTGATCCACTGCAACCAACATTAATCTCAAGAGAAAGAGATAGAACAGGCTTTCATTTAGATCAATTGCCATCAGTTACATACGTCCTCTTCGAGGAACCACTGATAGACAACACAAACGTCGGGACGTGGAAATTCCTACTAGAAGGAGCAACCATTACTACCGATATCAAACACGCAGACAAAGAAAAATACAAAGAATTCCAATATTCATAACAACCAATACGCCTATATGGTCATGGACAGAAAATGCAGAACAACAACCACTCAAAATCCGAATAAAAATTCATGTCTTCAAACACTTGATAAGTCATCACGATTACAACCAAGGTCCTATACTTCAACCTCCGAACTTCATACAAACGAAGCACATGCATCAACACATAACGCTCCACATCAACAAAATTCTGGACATCAGGAATACTATATCAGATCACGCAAAATCGGAAGAATATAAAATTCCTAACACCCAACATTTAGATAACATCCTCACCTGGTCTCAAGAAATAAGAGAAGATATAACACTGCTTAATATGTCTCCATTACATGATCTGTTCGAGGGCGATGTCTCCCAAGAGGTAGCCGATAAAACACGAGACACCACCGACTCCTCCAGAATCAGCATGAAGCAGCTTAAACACAGAAACAAACACATCGATGGCAGGTGTAGGACAAACAGAATAAGGAGGAGCTCAGGATGGTTATGGAAAAAACATGTATCAAACCATTCCATCTAACCACTTCACAAAAGTCAGTGCCGTATCACACGGCACATTTCCGCTAAGTTACTGGTGGGCCACCGAAGTCACAACAGATCAAACACCTATACTCGTACCGTACCGTTCATTAGCATTCTGGCTCGGAACCAGCGACCTCAAATCAGATGAACAATGTTGCGACTACAGAAGATACTTCAAAAACCTATTAGGTATCAGTTGCCTTATGCAAATCCACTCGCTAGAATGGGGTATACATAACCAAGCAACAAGATAAAGATGATTGACACAGGGTCAAACATCGACAACCACATGGGGCTTCGAATCCTCACAAAACCTCATCATAGCAACAGCAGACAGACTATCATAGACTCCTGTATTAGAAGAAAAAACATGAAACCTCCCTTCGTAAGAACAAGCATGGACATCATGGCAACATACGAACATTAAGACATCCTCACCTACGAAGAATTAGCAGTGGGACACACAAAAAAATTCAACGTTCCAGTTCCAAAAAAATTCAACGTTCCAAAATTCAACCTTCGAACGGCAAATTCTACTATGCCAACAACTTGCAAGACGACAAAGATTGGTGATTCTAAATGATACCAGGCAGAGAAGGATCATATTACTGCGATTTCGACCAAGAATTCTACGACGAAACGTACCTATACCAAAAATCAGGAGATCTGCAACAACCAGTCAATCATCCTGCAATACTACTCGTCTGCCCAGAAATTCCCAATTAATCAGGCACGATGAACTTCAGATGCAGATTAAGGATACAAACAAAATTAACATACTCATCATTTCACAGCCCATTCGCCAAAGATTTCGATTTTTTTTGTACAGAGATGGCATCTCCCTACCAATAATGCAAAAATTACAAGGACCACCTGTAGAATAAAAGTCTACGTACCACCCATACAGCGTTAGAGATATGGTATAAGGCAACGACATACTAAACCGTCCGTATAGACCTCCTGGGGAAGCTCCGGACGTTAAAATGAGCTAACTTATCCAGTGCAGTACCTCCTCGCATTCCTCAGTAATGGAATACGTAAGGTGATGTGGAAAGCTGCATACTTCTACTCTACGGAGGGAAAAAAATTCCCTCTCCACATCTCCACACTACAACCTACACGAAAGGCAGAAAATGCTCACCGTGGCGCAAAGGAATTTTGGCTGATCTCGCTTTACTAAAGGGGTGAATAATATTCGCTGATCGCGTGCTGTAAAGCTCAGAATGACTTGACTTGGCATCCTGCGTGACCAAATCGAACCGGGTTCGATTCCCGGCGGGGTCGCTCCCGGATTTTCGCACGTGGGGGATCGTGCCGGGTGATGTCGCTGGTCGGCAGGTTTTCTGGGAGATCTGCCGCTTCCCCGCCCTTGCATTTCGGTGCTGCTCCATAATCACCTCGTTTCCCCCCCCCCCCGCGTTGGCTCTCAAGACCTCGTTGTCAGGAGCCACCCAAAATTCTCCTCTCCACTTTTGCAGGACATGTGTACATCAGTAGTGTCACGTCTCATAACGCATGTCGAAAGAAACATTTGAAAAATGGACAGCAGCCTAAAAAGAGTGACAGAAAAATAACTTGTATCAATCCATTAAAACTGTTGAATACCAAAAATTAATTATTTTATATCTGTTCCAAATATTGTCCAGATTGTACGCATTGTATGTGATAACATTTCCCTCGAATAAAAACAAATTTTACACTTTTTTTTAAATAATTTAATGTCAAATGCAAAATTCTTCTGTTTTTCTGCACCTATAATAATAAATACTGAGTTGTACAAATGAAAAATATCAACGTAAACTAATGCCATACGCTACTGCGCGATACATATGTAATCACTAAATAACAGGCTATAAGTATAAAAAAAGGTAAATGATTTTTACACTTTTTAAAACTTTTTTAATTCGTGAACTGTCATTTGCTGATTATATATATATATATATATATATATATATATAAAGCAGCAGCCCATGTCATAAGTTTACTTTGTTAAGTTTTGCATTTGTACAACGTAGTTAGTATTTGTTATTTGTTATGGCTACAGAAAAACAGGAAAATTTTGGATTTGACATAGGATTATTAAAAAAATAGACACTGGAATTTTGTTTAATTCGAAGGAAGTGACGTCACATACAATGTGTTCTAATTGAACAATGTTTTGTACAATTATAAAATAATACATATTTTCGTACCAAACACCCTTAACAGCGTGCGTGTTGTCATAAACTCTATCCTGGGATTGTAACCTGGTTAACGTTGCTGATAATAAGAATCTAAAATAAGAGTCTGAGTTTCCCGGTCATTTAGCCTACGTATGGTCAAATACTGTCACGAACGTACACAATTTAATATGGTTAGGAAGATATCAAATATACATTTTTTTTTTTCAACTTATATAGAGACCTGCAAAATTCTCGTTATTGTGGGGGGACACATTCAACTACAAACACATGTACTTTTGCAGTAAGTTTGTCATTGGGCCATACCTTATCTGACACGTCTTGGGTAATTCTGCTCCAGTAAATTAATTTTTCACAATCGTGTAGTCCAATCGCGTGCAGTCCAGTCAAAATATGAGTGACTTCACATATAGATGTGCGGCCAACGGAAAACCAACGCCGGCTCTAGTATATACAGCACTGGTAAGTTTAGCCTGATGATAAATAATAACGCGAATTTTAAGGGTCTCTACTTATAAAATATCACGGAAGTTGAATTTAGGCTATGAACGTTAAAATAATAACAATAATAATGTATAGAGAGGAATTCAGTTCGATACAGGATGATTCACGAGGAGTTACCGCTACTCACAGGAAGCAAAATATGTCATACACATGTGGGTCCTTTTCCCAATATTTACAGAATAATTTGAAACAATTGAAATCTGCTACGAATAAAATAATAACCTTTTCAGAAGTTAAATATAGTGATGTATTATCGGACCGTATTATTTACAACTGAGCATCACAATTGCGTCTAACAAGCTTACTAAAAATGTTTCCGTCAACTTCCATATACTTGGCCGCACGCTTATGAACCACACGTGTTGCTCTAAGTAGCTGCACACGGCTGCCTTTGACATCTGAAGCGGCATGCATGATACGCGCAAGTAGTTCCTCACGTGTTTGTGCAATCCTTCGGTAAAGAATATGCTTCATCCATCCCCGTACGCAATAATCTAGGCATTTATAATTTGTCGAATTGATCTGTAAATATTGGTAATAGGACCCACATTTAGATGACACATTTTGCTCCACATGATGTAACAAACAAGCCCTGTGAGCGGCGGTAGCTCCTTGTGAATCATCCTGTATATCGATCAAAACAAACTAACGTGACACCAAATAGATCAGAGGAGGAGAGTTCTGAAGGCTTCACGCTCTCAGCTTGTAGTAGTTTTCTCTCGTTAGATGACCGTATCGTACTCTGCGTTGGCTACTGAGAAAAGCGGAACGATGTAAAGAGAGCCGACGGATTTGTGTTCTTTCTTTATCTTTTTGGGGGAGGAGATAAAAAGGGGATGATGTACTGAAGCAGGCGTCCCTAATCACTCTTCTCTCACTTTTTGCGGGCAACTGGCGACTGGCCGAGAGGTACCGCATCGTCACGCCGCTTTGAGATTGACGCACTCCAGTGGCTTCTCCAGAACTCCCCGCTTGCCGCGTACTTCCCTATTCAAACAGAGGAACACACATAGTACCTTCAATATACTTTACACCTCCAATAATGTCACATTAGTAACATTTGCGTCTCCGGAGTAATTTTCACAATCCCTGCTTGAGCTTCCTAAGATTCTCAAGCCCATGAAGGTAAATTAAATATTGTTAAAAATCTCTGGAAACATTACATTCATGGTCTATCTGTTTTGCAAACATTGCAATGGTCGATATTGTCTTTTTTCCCTAACCCATTCGAACCAATTTACAGAATTGTATAACTTACACTGCAAGGTTTTTTGTCCAATTATCTTCCTTGTGGGGAACTAATTCGTAACCCGTTCCTCTGCGCCAGATTATGAATGGTTACAGCACGTATACAAAATGTAATATTTTAACCACTTGAAACCATAGTTGAATTTGGTCTTAAAAGATAAAAAATATAAAATTTTATTATGATTATTTATTTTTAAACTTGGCAAGAGAGTAGGTGAGAGACTCACTGCAACTTCGAGACCGCTCATTCTGCAGCGAGATACTAAACTAATGTTGACCTGCGATGTTGCAGGTGGTATTGCTCTGAGACAACCTTTCCCCAACTACCTCCTTTGACGGCATCAAAAAAAATATAATTTCATATATGGTTTTATATTCATAAATTTTTTAACCAATCCTTTGAAGGCACAAGCTTGGGACACGATCTAGCAGTTTTTAATCTGTCCTGTTCAACCTCTTCAAGCGGGCTTGATACCTGACATAATTTTTCTTCCGTACGTTATATCTCACAAGGTGCATCAATATATGACTTGACAGGGAATATCAACAACATCTCAATGCCTCTTAAAATTCTTATAGTTGCATTGCTTTCAATGTTTCTTAAAGTAAGCATATAATTTTTTTTTTTTTTACTAACGCTGAAAAATTTAATATAAATTGCATATACTGGAAACTGAAAGCAAATTTCAATTCACTTAACGGGAAAAAGTTTGAAGCTTCCTACAAAACCTAACAAGACTTTTTGTAAGGGATTAAACATCTTCATATTGACCCCTCGCGTATTGGAACTTAAACAACAGGCGAACAATACTGCATTGACAAAAGATATAAACAGTAACTTATGTCTTGTGAACCATAAAAATTTAATATAATACATAATAAGTACTTCTAGTTTGTGGCTAAAACATCAAAATTCCATGATGGTGGGGATAAATTCTTTTTAATGCATTGGCTATAGAAAGTATATTTATAATAATATTTATTGCATATTTAAATTTATATGAAATTATATAAATGTATTATACTGATTGAAACGTACATTACATTTGTCATTCTCAGATAATTAAAATTCCTTTTCTTTCGTTGTTTTTTTTCGTATTGTCTTTCGAAGCCTTAATTTCATTGGTTTTGTGTCACGCTAGTAAAATAAACGAAACCAAGTGCAAAATTGAGCAACGGATGTTAAGAGATAGTATCATAATTATTTAAAAAATTATACGTTCAAATGTTATTTTGTAAAAATTACGGCACAACTAAATGAAAATAAAAATATACAAAAATGTCCTTCATTTTAATTTTTTGGAAATACAATTTTTTTAAATAATTTTTGTGTAAAAAAAATATAAAAACTAATTTTTAATACGTAATTATGTAAAAACTATGGAGCCAAAGATTTTGTTAATTATTTAGGCTTCGCATCGCATATAATGCATACAAGTTAAACGATGTCCATTGAAAAAGGGAAAGTAATGGTTACTATACTATCGAACGTTAGACAGTTAAATAAAGAAAATCTATATGTTTTTGTTAACATGATATTAACAGTAATTTGAGGAAAATGCTAGAGCTCTCTGAAGATAATTAAAAACCATTTTTTAAAACGTGGTTACGAATATCATAAATTTAAATATTCTACCAAAAAATATAAAAAGTTACTTAAAAATAAATTTAGATATGAGCTAAGTTTTTTCTTTGATTCGCAGGAATTCCGCGCAGTATTGAAAACCGATATTTTGCTTGCATGCAATTAGGATTTAACTTCTGGGTATTTTGAGCATTGAATTTATTGTGAAAATTAAAACAAAATTACTAGCGAACCACGCAATGGACTAATCTGCTTTTATCAAACAAATATTTTGAGCTGTAGCCAAACCTTTTAAAAAATTAAACATGTTAAAATTTGTTTGACATTTTAACATTTTTTGGCACTAGATTACAAAATAAATTCCCACCAACTGGTTTGTGGGGAAAACAATTTTCATTGTATTTTGCTCTATGATAGAATATTTTCTGAATTATCAAGAGAGCCTAGAATGTGTTAAAATTATTAAAAATAATTTTCAATGTTTGAACACAGTATAGAATAGCATACCATGAACTAAAATATTTTCTCTGGAATTGTTGTTTGAGCATATACGCGTATCTCAGCAAATTAACGTTCTAGTAATACTAATTGTTATAGGCTGTTCACGATAAAATGAGCACTTTATAAATGAACCTAGGAAAAAATCACTTATCCTACATGCTTATATTTTAATAGGCGCACTGAGTGACATTCTCCCAGTAAAGTTGGCAACGATGGATGGAAAGTAGTTCCGAATCTTAACGTCGAATAAAAAGTGTTAGGTAACCATTCGTAGTAAAATAAGATAATTTCTTTCGATTTCTGTTTTTTTAATGCATCGAAGTGTAAAAATGAGCAGATTTGTGAGGTATTTACTTTCTTATTAAGTTCACAGTTTTATTTGACCGACGCATAAATAAAGAGGTGAAGACCATGTGAATGTTAATTTCACACAAGGAGGAAGAATACACAACGTGTATACAATTAGATCTTAAGCAGGGTCTCAAAAGTGCTCATTTTACCGTGAACAGCCTATACCAGAAAAGGTAAAAACCGATTAAGGTCGTATAGTATTACTTTTATCGTATTGAGTGTAGTAAAAAAAAAAAATTGCGAAATTGTTTTTAAAAGAAAGGGAAATGACCCGGGGGGGGGGGGTCGAATTTTTAGGGCTCGCCTGCGCAGTTTCTTTCACAGTTACAGGAGAAAAGTACAAATTACGTCTTTAGTTAGCTCTGTGGGCGTCCACTGCACGTAATGAAGTCCAGTTGTTACAGATATAATTTGCATAGTATAACGCAAAAAAGGAAACGCTGCAGGCGAGTCCAGCGCCTTTCTCGTAAGGGCGATGGTGTGACAGGCACGCGTGTAATTATCGCCTGTATAGCACTCTTGTTTTTGGGCCTTGAACGCGCAAACAAGCTTCAGGCACATAGGAATATCAAAGGCGTTGTCTGAGAAACATACACAGTCGAATCACATTATTATGACCACCTGCTAGTATCCAGAGTAAACGCCCTTCGCAGCTAGACGAGCTGGAAGTGACTCAGTCAGGTGCTGATACGTCTCCACGGGTATCTGGAGCCGTGCTGTCTGCAGTGCGTCCCACAACTGTTGAAGGGTGTGTGGTGGAGGAGACAGTCAGCGAACATGACGATCGAGGTGGTCCCACAGATGCTCAATTGGATTGAGATCGAGGCTGTTTGGGGACCAGGGAAGAACATTGAAGTCTTGATCGTGCTCTTCCAGCCACGTGCGGACACTTCTAGCCTTGTGGTAAAGGCATTATTGTGCTGGAAGATCCCATCCTCCCGATGAAAAACAATCATCATGTACGGGTGGACGTAATCATCGAGGATGAATTCATAATCAAATCGATCAAGAGTACCTTCCAAATTGATGATGGGACCTAGGGAATACCACGAGAACATTCCCCAGACCATGACACTCCCCCCAATCGCCTTGTGTTCGTTTAGCAATGGACGCAGGGTGTCGGATATCCGTCGTTTCTCGCTGGACACGCTGACGCACATCGGTTCTATGCAGTTGAAAACGTGACTCTTCGGGGAAGGCTACCTGTCGATAATCAGCAGCGGTCGAGTCGCCATACTGTCGAATAAATTCCAGTCGTTTTCGTAGATGCACCTGTATTAGCATGGCTGCAGTCACCCTCCGTCACTAACATTGTTTCCCTGTACCAAATTCTCAACAAGGCAACTGCCTCAAAATAGTGTTGTGGCGAGGATAGGGCACATCGCCTTGAGCGGCGCCGTCTTATCCGCAGAGTTGTTGGCCGCCAGCGGCCCGGCGTGGTGGTACTTCCGCATTGCTCTGACATCCGTCGTGTCGCCACCGCTGGGCGCCTCGCCTGAGTACACGTCGCTGCCTGGGTTCATGGTAATTGCCTCTCCCCCGAGGCACGCTACTGCGGCCCATAAACCGGCGGTTAACAGTGTGAAACTGGACGCCAGCCGAACTTTACGACTCCGCCGGCTCCCCACCGGAGGACTTGAGGAACCGCGGAGGGTAGCAGAGTTTGGAGGTTGGAGAATCCCAACGGGGCTCTCAATACCACATACTGAAAAAAAAAAAAATCCGAGTAAAACAAAGCTTGTTTAACGCAAAAATGAATCGTTTTTACAGGAGCAATTAAATATGTTCGTGTTCCGATGGTGTAGTGGTTAGACTGCTTGCCTCCCACCAAGGCGAACCAGGTTCGATTCCCGTTGGGGTCGCTCCCGGATTTTCGCATGGGGGAATCGTGTCGAACAATGCCACTGGTAAACGTGTTTTTTCGGGGATCTCCCGTTTCCCCCGCCCTTTCATTCTGGCGCTGCTCCATACTCACCTCGCTTCACCCTTATCGGCTCTCAAGACCCCGATATTAAGAGCTGCCCAAATCTCTTCACTCACACACACAATTAAATATTTTGTTGTTCTGGTTACCACAAACTTGTAAAGTTTCGTTGGTTCACCTAAAGCTTTGTGTGGCTACGTACGTTAAACAATTTCGGTTTTCATAAAAAGAAGCGACAGCATGACCGAGTTTCGAACCCGGCCAATTGCGCTCGAATGATACCTACACTTTAGCGACCTCGTATAACGTAACAGATTATTGCTTAATTTTTTTTTAATTGCGTGATTTTCTAATATAGGACATGCACGTCAATACCTGTTTTTAAGTTCTACAGCTCTACTTTTTTGTTTCCGGTTGGACGTGTTTCATTGCAATTGTTTATATCATTATTAATAAATAATAATTTCACTAGCAAACAAGCGGTTCTTTTTGAACTGCCACGGAAATTGCAAACGAATTAGCGGGCAAAATTGTTGAATAAAGGCAATTAAATGACCTGCTCACCATAAATACACCTAACTAAAAGCTAGTACTAGACCAAGCTGATTTTGTTACATCAATAACAACTCATTATTGTATAAAATATAGCAAGCGGTTGCATTATCACTCACTAATATAGGGACAATTGCTTTATTTTTCAGAAAAAGTACAAATTTGTAAACACTTAAACTCATTATTAATATTTGGTTTTAAAAATTCTGATGTGAACATTCAGAATTCGTTTGAACCCTTCTGGGAATATGCGATTAAAAATATTTTTTAATGAACTTTCATTGCGAAGGCGTTCATTTAGCTGTCGTAGCTAAGCACAGTGTTATGAACCTTATTTATCAACAGTAATGTTGTACTGATATGGCTTTACAAAAATACTAAAAGGGATGCCCAGTAGTTTTTTTTTGTTAAGCAATAATGTAATGGAGGCAATAATCAGAAGAAAACACTTGACGAAACTACCAACAAATTAGAAGAAATTTACATTCTCCTTGTATCACTACCGAAAAAGAAGCTTGCACCAAAAATACATACATGCCATTATAAAGATTGCAAACCAAATTTATGTTGAACACCCGATAGGTTGGCTTAATTTCCTGCTATTGATTGTGTACACAGTAATTTGAAGAATATGTTTGGTCAAGGAATCAGGAAGATAAGCACTGGGAGCGTTAGTGACAGTGCTTGTTAAGCTGTTAACACTCGACATGGAATAAATGATTTTAGAAAATATACTGGAATAAACACAGATTCTCTGCATCTGAAAATAAATACGTTTCAAGGAAAGTACCAGAGTTCTACAAAAACCTTAACAGAATTTAATGTTTTCTGTGAATTGTCAGCGATAGTTAGTGTTAGGTATCTGTGATAAAGCGTTCTTTTTCAACTACATAGACAGGATTTAATTTAAGTAGTAATTTTTAATTTTCTCACTGCTGAGCTCAATAACAAAGTCACCAATACCCTATATCTCTTTTATTTTTATAGACGTTTGTCAGTTAAATTTAGTATTTATTCGAAATTTCCACAACTTGAAATCTGGAAAACGGAAAATATCCCGGAATAATGGAAAGTGGTTCTTATACATCCTTTGCATAAGAAAGGTAACCAGCAAGATGTCAATAACTATAGAGGTATATCCCTTTTGCCAGTGGCTTGTAAGATACTCTCAAAAATATTACTAAACAGGGTAGAAGTAACACTTGAAAATCATTTGGGTGAACATCAGAGTGGATTCAGAAAGGGCAGATCTGGCTCGGAACAGATTTTCAACCTGAAGTCCGTAGTCCGTCACAGACTCACGAACTCCAAAAACATTGTAGTAACATTTACAGATTTTAAAAAAGCTTTTGATCCCATTGATAGAGAAACTCTATCAATAATAGGGAATAATTCAGGAAAATAGTTTGGAAAAATTTGCTGTAGAAGAAAGGTTACGCAAGATGGAAAGAGCTATTGCAAATTGAAGACCACCAGCTACAATACAGCTTCCAGTCTATCATGTAAAGATTGCTGCGCATGTTGTAGCATTCAGCAGAAATTTCAGAACTGACAGCTGTAATACGTTCTTCTGGTGTAGTCTGTATGTCCTTATAGACAGTATCTGTTATCGTTTCCCTAAAAAAAAAAAAAAAATCTAAAGGGGTTAGGTTTGGTGAACGGGCATGCAAACGTACAGGTTCCCTTAGTTCGATCCAAAGATTTTGAAACAATCGGCGAAGACAAGCTGTAGTGTACGTCTTGAACAATGCGCCGGGCAACCATCATGCTGATACCACAGGATCCTCCTAGTCTGCAGTGGAATGTCTTCAAGCATCTGTGTAAGTTCGTCTGTTAGGAGGTTGACATACTTTTATGAATCCAGTGTTATTCCATAAAAAAAGGGGCCTATGAGATGATGGTTCAGTATTCCACACCACCTATTTACACTCCATGGACGTTGAAGTTTCGCTCGACGAAGCCAGTGGACATTGTTTAATGAATCCAGTGTTATTCCATAAAAAAAGGGGCCTATGAGATGATGGTTCAGTATTCCACACCACCTATTTACACTCCATGGACGTTGAAGTTTCGCTCGACGAAGCCAGTGGACATTGTTTAATGATCAATAGTGCATGTTTCTGAGGTTGACTTGGCCATGATTTGTAAATATTGCTTCATCACTAAACAAAATACATGATACATATGGTGTATCATGTCTTAATGCCCACGCACAAAAGGTAACACGATTCTCATTATCGTTTCCATGTAGCTTATAGCGGTGCAGAATTCGTAGTACACTTGCCTGACTCATGTCAACCCTTCTTGCGAATGCACGGGAACTAACTTGCGAGTTTAAAGTTTACAGAAGTTATAACAATAATTTCACCCTCTTCTCTGGTCACTTGTTTGTTTCTGTTACATTTTCGAGGTGTTACACTTCCAGTTTCCCGTAATTGGTTAAAGAGGTTCGCAAATAATTGTCGAGATGGTTGACGTATATTTGGATATGTTTCAGCGTACACATTACAAGAAAAAACAGCATTCTTCCCACATTCGCCATACACCATGAGCATGTCCGCTTTATTTAGCATTAATAAATACCATATCCCAGCACGTTCTATGTCTATGTTGTATGAACTAGCATAACGTACTAACAAGGCGGTCCCAATGCAATCAGTGTAAAGAAAAGAGAATATAAACACACATTGTACGAACATCGTAGCATATAGTAACAAGTAGTTAAATAGAGCAGACAACTGTGGGTATTTAAAATTGTCATATTACGACAGCACGTAATCTATTTGGTCTATAATACTGCAAAATATACAGTTGCCATTCTAATTTCCTCTAGTTTTGTTTTCTTAATGTGAATAGGCATCGTTCCATTAAAAATAAAACGTCACTTTGTTCAAGAAACGCACATTATAATACAGTACTTATTAAAAACTGTGTCTGGGCTGCAATTATGAGCCCTTATCAAATCTTCACTTCTGTGAAACCAACACATCAATAGCACATTTCATTTCTATAGTATTTTCGGTGCAAGTTTTAGGTGATTCATTCTGTATACAGTACATGTACATCTTGCTTTTCTATAATAACAGCCGCGTTATCCAAAGGCCCAGAGTGTATAAAACTGATACATGATAATGCAGTTTTTATATTTGTTCCTTGTGCTTTCCTGTACCTTCATTTTAAAATTATAAGTTTAAACCCAGTACACATTTCTTTTAATCAGTGTAACAAAACTGATTTCACGAACATCAAATGACAGTGTTTACTGTCAGGAAGTCCCACTACATTTATTGTATTAGCTTTACGCTGTTTAAGTACTCGTAAAACGAGGCGGTGTGTTCATTATATTAGCGAGTTCTTGTGTTTCATTCTCACCAACAAAACGTCGAGCCCCGTGTTAAGAAACACTTTACGCTGCCCTCAGGCGCGTATTTCGTTGGAAGAACATCGCATAAAAGCGCGAATCTTAGATCTCTTCGGTTGGAGATAAGGGATCACATAAAATTCGAATTAAGGCCATAGCTTACTTTGTTGCGGTGAGCTTTACACCAGTGAAGCATTGGCCGTAGCAATTCCGTTTCTTCTGCACCTGCTGCTTTCTTCTGCAGGTGTGGAACTTTATTCCCAGAACTCTTACATTCGCCGCTGCATCACCATCTTTTACACGATGGCTTTGTAGATCCGGCTTCGAAAGGAACAATTTATGACTACAGTCAATTCTTTAAGCACCCGACAAAGAAAAATGGTTATTAGCTAACGATTTTCTCATCGGAAGCCATTTTTTTTCTTCTGCATGCCAGAATAATTCGAACTTTAGACAGCATTGTTTCCTAAGCGTGCTAAATGTAGTCCTGCACCCGACCAACTAGAAAAATGTAAGGGGGCAGTTTTGGGACCGTAAATCGTAAATGTTTATCAAGGAGTGTAACTCAGCTTACGATGCTCAGGCAAGAGAACTGCCAGCGTCAAATGGGCTCGTGAACGAAAGGTAAACGAAACAGTGTAACAGTCCAGGAGTGTCTATTTTTATACTGTGTTATCATTGTGATTGGAGGACAATACTGCGGTAAACTGTGTACGGTACAGTAAGAACATAGCACAAAGACGTCAGTTGGGCCTGTTTTTAATTTGACGAATTGACGGATCAACGGACGTCTGGAAGTAGATTAGACACAGATCGAAATTCTTAGCAACCCTAAATATGCCAAACAGTATGATTTCCAGGCTTTGACAAAAGTTAATAGACACAGTCGATGTTCATTGTAGGGCAGTACAAGGTCATCCAAAGTAACAGCCGGTTCGATCTCAGACTCCGGCGAGTGGAAATTTTTCTGATACGGGGAAATGCAATGTTTCGAGAGTGGCAGACACTGTCCTGGTGTGCGGTGTCACGATAACGTGGGTAGGCCTCAACTCGGCAGCATGTCTGAACGCGTCATCATACGTACCATGGTAATAAGGCCAGTGGGCAACAGACTGCAGCACTCGATATCCTAGAGCCCAAACTTTTTGACAGAAAGAATTCACTCCGCTATATATGCAATATGTTTTGGAATAACATGTTGAGATTCAATCATCATAATCTATGGATTAATATAAACAAAAAATCCTTGCAGCAAAATGTTCGGAAAATCTATATAAAGGCTGTTCACAGTAAAATGAACACTTTTCAAAGCCCTGCTTAAGATCTAATTGTATGCACGTGGTGTGTTCTTCCGCCCTATGTCAAATTATCATTGCCATGGGCCTCATTACTTTATTCATGTGTCGGTCGAGTGAAACTGTAGAATTATTAGAAAAGTAAATAGTTTACAAAAATGCTCAATTCTACACTTCGATGCATTATAAAACACAGAAAGAAAGACATGATTTAATTTATCACAAATGGTTACCTAACACTTTTTACTCAACGTTAAGTTTATGGAATTACTTTCCATCCATCGTTACCAACTTTACTGGGATCATTATAACTCAGTGAATACGTTAAAATATTTGCAGGCAGGGTCAGTGACTTTTTTAAAGGGTGATTCATAAAGTGCTCACTTTATCGTGAACAGCCTTTAGTGTCTTTTAATTTAATTTTAAGTTAGTCATAACAACGCCAGGAGTCCGCGGCTATACGTACCTGCGTGTAAAACAAGTTGCATACCACGATGGCGCACGGGATTGGCGCGATCGTCTACACGTTACCAACGTAGCTAATGAGTGCATTCGCCTTTAAAACATGCAACTGGTTGGGCATGCAGGTAGGTGTAACTGCGGACACCTGGCGTTGTTATGAATAACTTCAAATTAAATATATTAAAAAAAACTAGCCCAATTTTCCAAACATTTTGCTACAGGGATTTTTTTATATCAGTGCATATATGGTGTGATTTGAATTACGACATATTAATTTTTTTAATAACCTTGTATGTATTACACAACCAACTTAATGGTAATTTTTTTCATTTTTACGTGGCGTTCTTTGTCAGCGAGTTCTTACCATCGCTACGACTACCTATTTGGTGGAGAAAGTGGTCACGCCCTTTCATTGCAGGTGTTCCTCAGCTTAATATCTGAATGGACCAGATCAGAAGCCCCCCACCTTGTACAGCATGGTCCACCCTTTCACACGTACTGTGAGACACACGCACTCGGCACTAAGCGTGTGGTCTGACAGGCGTGCTATCCACCACCTGGTGTCTCTCCAGGACGCCACCAAAACATTAAAGAAACTCACCCCCTCCCACCCCTTCCCCAAGCACCAAAACCAGGCAACGATTACGCGATATCCTGACGATATAGGCAACCTGACAGCTCGTGCTATGTGTTTTCTTTGTGCGATGCTGGCGAAGAAAGATGGCCAAGAAGCACGGGGTACGGCCGTCGTAATTCGCTTATACGTCATCATTATTCGGCATACATTTTAAGGTGGTACTTTTATAATTAGTAAGACATTAATGTGAAACCATCAACTTACGATGTAGGGAAAATATAACGTTATAAAAAAGCTTCATCGATTAAATCCTCCGTAAACATTAAAGACTTCAAATTATATGTTCTTTATATTAATTTTTTTTTTGCTCGTGCCATCAGTTCGCCCTCAAACCTTATGATACAAATTGCTAAGTTCAAATATTAAAAACTCTCAATATTTGAAAAAGGATTTTTGGGTTCTCCTGGCCCCCTCTCCCGTCTTCCCGACCTCTGCTCCATCTCCAACTCATCTTCAAGCTTGCTCGAAAGACAGGTATGTCCCTCGGGTAAACAACTGGCTCCAATTATATCCATCCTTCTCTCTTTCCGGTTATTGACCTTGACTGAAGGCCGCAGCAACTGCAGGGTGTCTTTTACAAACTTAACCTAGGAAAATGGCTGCTGAAATATTTACACGAGCTATAACAGAAAAATTAATTTAATGTACACAATTCTGTAAAGAATATTATTGTAAACGTTTTAAATAACATATATAACGAAACGTATATAAATAATGTTTTTGATGTTTCGTGACAATTGAGTGGTTAAATTAAATTTACAAGGGTGATTACGATAAAATGAACAAAGAAACAAATAAAATATTCAGAAACACGAATAAAATTTTAGTAGAAAAAAAAATACAAAAATTTTGCTTATCATTTAGCATATTTTTTAAAGTGAAAATTGGTTCCCAATTTTTGTTTCTGCATTATACACGCGTGTACATATGAATCAATTTTATCGTAATGATATGTATTTTTGTCGAAACACATAGTAAGCTATTAAATATGTGTTAAAATGTCAATTTAATATTTAACAGAAACGAAAATACGCTTATTTTACAATTAAAGTGCTTGTATAAGTAACCATTCACATATTGGGACAGTCTTACTTAAAACTGAGTTTAAGTGGTCCTGAGGAATGCTCAGAATGAACGAGGCAGAATGAAACCCTTGAAATCGCATTTGGAAACTTTCTCGAGTAGTTCGTGTTGAATATAGATAGAAGTAAAGCATTCTTCATCATAAAGAATTGCCATTTACTGCAATAACTCTTGCAAGCTCAAGTTTTTCTGTGAATCTTTGTGGCTGGTCAAAAAATCTTATTTTTATGATTTCTTAATACTCGCATAAAACACTAAGGGTGTATTTTATTTATTGTATCTATCGGGTTTTAATAGTTGTCCCATAGAACTATAAAGGTAATTTTATGTGCAATCAAATTCTATTGCTGCAGTTTCTAGTTAGGTCATATTATGGTAGAAGAAAATGCAGTTTCAATGTGCTTATAACTTATGATTTAATAACCTCAATTAAAAAAAGGTTATAAAGCAGAATGCGCATTATTTGATGTAACTATCCATTTAAGTTGTGAACATTAAGTCGAGGGGAAATGTAGATGAAATGGGTTCCTGATAAATTATTAATATGCTTATATTACCGCCCTGTCTATAATACTCACAGATATGTACACAAAAAGCTGCGTGATATGATAAACCAATCTTTACGTCAGAATTCTAATGATTACGTGGTCGTGAACAACTCTTTGCGTCGCCTGATAAGATTTTGCACATGTGTGTTGAGGTCGACTTATTATTGATTATCATATTCTTTAAAACTTGGAAAATGGTGTTCGTTTACCCCCAAGATCGCTTCAACACTCCCGGAAATTACTCACGCCACTGTTAGTGGCGTGATTCAGGAAGGTTGTTGGCGCCCCTGACTCAACAGCCTCAGGCCCGCCAGGTTGGCAGCGCCCGCGGCAAGTGTCCGCCTCGGCGGCTGGTTGCGTCATTTCTATTTCCTCGGCCGCCATCTTGTTGATCTCACCGGCTGCGCGGCCTTCTGCAAGGTCGTTCGCGTTCCCTCCCCTCGCGGGACCTGTTCTGCCGGCTGTTCTCTTCACCTGCACGTCGATAGCACATCTCCCGATAACTCACTTCACCGGGGAAACAAAAAATAAACACCATATCCATCATGGCCGGAGGGCCAAACTACATCTGCGAGCACGTCTGATTGGTTGAACGATGTGTGTGTGTGTGTGTGTGTGAGTGGTCACGAACATATCAACCGTCACTAACCGGGCGTCGACAACACATTAAAGCGTGCCCCTGGGGGATATTAAGTTTCCTTCGCCTTATATCATATCTGCATCTGTAAAACTTGTTTTTATGTTGGAATGATTTATTTCATATAGAATAAAAATGCGGAAATTACAGATTGCAAATTTTTTTTACCTGAACATACTTTGCAATAATTTTTCAGTCATCTACCAAACAAATTTTCTGCGGAATGTGTTGTTAATGAATATAAATATATTCATATCCATAACTTAATAAAACAACACAACTACTTTGATGACCAAAATTTATTAACGATTTGTGTGCTTTTAATCTGGTTTTTCCATGTTATGGAGGAGAAATATTTAGAATTCATAAAAATATACATTTTCTCCTAATTCCACGCATGTATGATACTGGATTATTGCAACTTTCCAGACGCTATAGCGTTGCGGCTAAATATTCAAACATAGGCCTAATTATACTGCTTGGAGTTATACATATATACATTCCGGTTACCATTCGGTAATTTTATAAAAAAATTGGCTTATTATGGTTAAATTCACAATAACTATAGGCGTGCGTATCTTGCTGATACAAAAATACAGCTTCCTGAGGCATTAAATTAATTAATTGAAAATATTAATGAATACAAAATGCTACAAAGTGAAAATCTTTAAAGGATAATGTAATTCTGGAAATACTTACTTTAATTTAACAGAATGAGTTCGGCATTGTCAAATTATATCCTGTACTTTATTTTTTAATTTCTTATGCTTATAAAACTGTGGGTTCTCGTAAATGTAGAAGAGTTAACAAGAAACGCATACAATGGCGCTTATAACACTTCCGCAAGCCATTTCAATGTAGCAATTTTTAAAGATAATTTTTATCTCCTGGGTAAAATAATTTAAGAAAGTAATAATTTAAGCTAAAAATATTATTATAATTGTTTAGGTTTTTAATGTAGGCGTAATGATGGAAACGATACTTACACGGCCATTTTCAAAATTGAAAATATGATTTTTAAGTTGGAAATGTATACTTCCGTGGTCTGAAAAAAAAAAGGTATATTAAATTTTTATTTTTTGAGTGGGAAGCGATGAAACAATGAAGATGACACGTCTTAATGTGTTTCTTTTTCAGTTATCTGTGCCATTTAATAAATTTCGCGGGACTCTGAATCTACTGGGCTTACACTGCAAGGGAATTCAAGAGCAAAAAGTTCAAGTTAACTCGTTATAAAAATAACTGAGTACTGCAAAAGTCAATTGAACGTCGCTAAGTAAATAAAATTAATAATTTCAAAGATGACAGGAGATGAATTTGTGTTCTCTGCACACCGTTGTAAAGGCAAATCAAGTTGTAACTTACGGGCTAATGAGTCCTAGATGAAACATTCGGAAATTATCTATGGTCCTTTGCTTACAAAGAAAACACGAGTGTTCCATTGGGATGTTTCAAAGGCTGTCAGAAATCCTGCGTTTATGGAACTGGATTTAAAAAATAGTTTTAAAATTTTCATTTGCAAGCTTAAATGAGTGTATTACGTAATTAAAATAAGTCATTTGAATATAAATTATTTGAAAAATCCAAGTCGATAAGAACAGGTTCTTTAATGGACTTAATTAGAAATGGCCGACCTCCCGTGACGCAGTCGGTTAGTGCGCCACCGATCTGGGGTGCAGGAGGCTCTGGGCTCGAATCCGGGATAAGGCAGGGATGTTAATTTAAGTTCGGTAATAAGTTAGCATGTAAGCCGTCCCCTGCTAAGCTTTCAAGCATAAAACCGGGGGACGTTAATAAGCCATTTACAATTCCAATAATTAGAAAGGAATATTTTTTAGTACACATGAAGTTTCAGGCAGGTTAACTGTAGTAAAAAACACTGATAGTTGTTTGCAAGATTATGCAATTGTTTAAAAATTAATATTTTTCTGCTATTTTGTGTTGAAGTTTGCAAGATATAGTTTTGTAGAAAGAATCGTGAGTGTACAACTAGAAAGAACATTAGTATGATCATTAAATGTGCTGTTTATGCTAATTTATGAATTCGTGTTTGCAGAAGCATATACCGCTGTCACGATTGTACAACAAAGACGACGTCCGAGATACATGCTCATATGTCAATCGCCTTTTGTTCTTGTGCCGTGTACTAGCGAGCCATGTTGAATTCAGTTAAACCGCGAGCATGTTAGATTACTCTCTCCGCGGTTGTGTAGCGCGTGTGGACTATAATCACGGCGGTCCTACAAGCTTGGTTTGCTGTCGATATACGAACCAATTAACAGACTTTGTGTTCTTGTTTCAGTTCAAGCTGACAGGGCCTTGAGCCGACAAAATAAAACGGACTTTCAGAACGCTTAGCACTGTCAATAGAGCAAATCTTAAATTTAGTGGCTCCCCGAACGTGTAATTACATTACGATCCCACGTTAGTGAGTAGCAATTTGCGCCCGCCTTGCGAGATAAACACCACACATCAAGACGCCTGCCGTCTCTAAATAACAGATATCCGAGTCTTCAAAGTGGCTTCTGTTCGTTATTTTTCCGATAAGTGAATGCAGTTCTTAAAAAAAAAAAAAAACATTTTTTTTAAATCTGCGAAGGCGCTAATAGGAAAGAGAAAATTTACTTTACGTTAGTCTATATTACTTATTACGCCTGCAGCTTGAGAAACTACACTATTCCGTCATTTAAACTGTATACGGCATGCATAAAAACGCTGGCATACGAAGTTCATTGATTTCCTTAAAAAGAAATATCCATACTGGTATAAGTTAAATTTAGATTTCCGACATTAGATGGCACGCCCAAGGGCTAATACTACTTTGTTTCCAACACAAAAGGTAAAATAGCTAAGTTTCTAAAATAATTTGGAATTTTCTAATCCGGCTATGATAACGGCACACGTAATTTCATCAAAATCTTAGAAATTCCTGGATTATCGCGAGAAGCATAAAATAATTTGATTTGTAGGTATGCTATTTGCGATGTAGGATTTTGTAATCTTGGAGTCACACTCGAAGAATTGGCGTTGTTATTATATTCTCTTAAATTTATGACCTTGAGCAAAGGATATCTATCATACGAGAATTTCGCAAGTACACAGTTAAGTCTCAGATTACGCTCTCTTGCTGTGGTCGTTTCAAGTCTCGGAGTCTCACACTGTAATCTGTGACCGGAAGGACGAAGTAAGGAGCAAGTGTCTGAGATAATTTCCGAATTCTCGACACTTGTTATTCCACCATCTCGGAAATTCATCACGCTACTCTGTTATGGTGCATCTTGGTCTGCCAGTGTGAATTCGTGTCTGCGAGGGTCAGTATGAGGACATCATCTGTTAGCCAACCAGCACTGTGGTTTGCACTGGCCAGGGGTGGCTCACTTGGAGCTGGCGTACTTCCTCGCTGACTGCGTGCTTGGCCAGCTCCCGGACAGCAGAAGTCTTGTGTCTCGCGGCTGGTGATGGTGGACCGCTTGTTGTGCATCCAAAGATGTCGTTGACGAAGCTGTTCATGATGCTCATGGCCTTGGATGATATGCCGGTGTCTGGGTGGACTTGCTTCAAAACTTTGTAGATGAAGATGACATAGCTTTCCTTGCGCTTCTTCTTATTCTTCTTCTTGTCTCCCTTGAAGATGTTTTTCTGAGCCATGCCCGCTTTCTTTGCTGCCTTTCCGACTACTTTTGGGAGGCATTGTGCTATGTTGAACACTGTGTTTGCCATAATAACTCGTGTGTGTGTATATATATATATATATATATATATATATATATATATATTCAGAAAATATAATAATAATTACATTTTCGTGGCTAGCACAGCAAAGTGATCAAAACAAGACAGTGAGAATGAAATAGTTTGTTAAACATAATATAATCTACACCTTGTAGTCTAAATAACTAGGCAAAGAATTTCGAAGCAACAAAGCCGCGCTATACTTCCATTCCTACACCGGTATTTATTTTTCGTATATATTCGAGGATGTTTATATTTGTGTTGTATTTCTTCCATCTTTGAACAAGCGTTTTTATCATAGGTGAGAAAATATAATTGCATTCGGGATATTGTATGTTTATCCTGGCCATCTGAATGCTTTTCATGTTCGGCACCACAATGATGTACTTATACAAAGTAATTTTTCCCGTTTGTTTTAAAATCTAAAGGTTAAAACCTGTCTTTTAAAAATCGTTGTTTGTTACCTCTCCAGCCTAATAATGCTCGGAGGCTAACAAGAAGGTGTCTTGCGTAGAAATATAACATTTCTAGTGTCCAATAGTTCTAATCATAAACACTTCTAAATGCAAAGTGGTTTTTTGAGAGAAGAAGGATTGTGCGGCAATGTGTGAATTACAGCGGCACGGTAACCAGTTCACATGTTCCAGCTTAGGACTTTTTGCCAATATCACTATCACATCAACGCCTATTGGATTTGATAGTAGGACACTGGGTGTTTTGGAGTGTTGGTGCAGTATTTCTGACTAACTTTTGATGCAAACTGAATGACTCCAGTGAGGCTTAATATTTTTCCAGAAAAGCACTGTTCCGATGGGAAAACAAATGTAAACAAAAGCCCACGTCTCTGTAAGACCACGAGATTTTGATGGCTAGGATGGAGTTGGACAGGTGAGTAATGGAGAAACGCGTAGTAAAATAAACTGCCCTTCACTCGCGTCGCCTAACGGAATTTAGAGGCGGAAACTGCGAAATTAGCTTGGCCCCGGCGTTAGCAGTCGGAAAGAAGGAACCAAGGAAACTCACCCACTAAAAGCTAAGGGCTCCGCGGAAACCTCTGACGTCACGCGGCTTGGACGGGTTTTTTTTTAGAGATATCTGGTGACGGCTGGGAGAGCAGCGATCGCTTCTGGCATCGCCCCCCCCCCCCCAACCCCAACCCCTCTTCAAAACGTTTCAGTAACACTCGACTCAAGTTGCGGGAGTTCGAGGCCTGCAGCGAAGGCTTCCCTTTTTCAAGGGTTGTTAACCTCAGAAAATTAACCATTATGAAACTTGTTTATTAAATAAATTTGCAACGCAGATAAAAAAAGACAGCTTAGATATGGTAAATATACTTGAATGTAATTATTATTCGCCAGTTAAAAATTATTCAGTAACGAATAACAAATATTTTGTAAGAATAATTATGTGGTTTAGTTAGATACTGTGTAGCTGTTAACGGGGGGCTCAAGGAATTACCTCGGGAACAGATTTGGCAATAAAATGGACGTGTGTATTGTGGGGAGATGAAAAACGTGATTTGGTGTTTTAAGCAGACCCGGCGAATAAGTAAAGACCAGGTTTTGAAAATCAGATTTCAGTAGACTCCTGAGTTAGCCTTCAGACATTTTCGCTGTTACAGCTTACCTAACATAGTAACTGAACCGTGAGTTTACACCTCGCGTTTTCTACCTGGAAAGTTCTTCTGTGTTGTACGTCACGTATTGGATGTTGTTGGAGGTCGTAACCTGTCAGGAACCTGGTTCAAAAGAACTCAAGTCAATTAGTCATGGCGCTCGCAAGCCTCTCAGCCATGAAGATATTATCTCCGGTACTGAAGAGCTGTCTACATACGGAGGGCTGTCCTACGGGGATCCTAGCTGACGTCAGCGTTGCATCATGCACTGCGCGTAGGATAACTCAGAGCTAAGATGCTGCAAGGAACACACAAGGAACCTTATAACAAGAAAAACTTACCACATTATTTTGCTTGATGCCAAAGTAGATTCTACGGCACTGCCAATTTTAGAACATAGAGTTAACTATAAATGTTCACTTCGTTATGTAAGTAGACAAGGCAAATGCCTTCGCTAAACCTGTACATGTTTCATTTTTATTTTAAAACTAACCTACGTTTTCAGGACTTTATCGTTAATCGAGTTATTTATTAACACCTATTTGATTGTTAATGCATCCCAGAAAATAAGAATCACAATCATGGAGATAAAACACTATTTTAATATACAGTTCCATGGGAATATTCATGCAAGCACACCTAGTATGAAATATCAGTCGTGAAACCTCATAGACAGAGAATAATGGGCTACCGCCATCGAAATGAACAACATTTTATCAAGCGCATGTTTCTGTAATATGTAAACTGCCCGATATTTTATTGTATATTGATGCGACGCGCATGTAGTAAATGTTCTGTTTAAATATGCATAAAAAATTTAAATGTCGAAGTTGTGAGACCGTAGAACCTCGACTTCGGGTACCTTCGGCGAGGATTCGTTTTCCCCGGGATACTGACGGTGTAGTAGTACCTGGCAGACGTCTGGGTACGCGAGTTACATTAATGCTCACTAGTGCATATGTAGCCCGTCACGGACCGGTCTGCAGATGAGCGACAGCAGAACGGCCCGGCAACATATGCGCCGTCCTACAGACACCCGGTCTTTTGTTCTCGGTAACACCTGATGTTCGCCCTGCTTCCACCTCTGAGACATGTTGCAGACGTCTGCCGGGCACTCTGCTGTCCTCGTAGGACCACGGTGGCTGAGCGGTTAGCCTGCTTGCCTCCCACCAAGGCGATCTGGTTTCAATTCCCGGCCGGGTCACTCTGGATTTTTTATGGGGGAATCGTGCCAGATGATTCCGTTGGTCGCGGGTTTTCTCGGGGATATACCGTTTGCCTCGCCCTTTCATTCCGGCGCTGCTCCATACCTCAATCGCCCTCATCGGCTCTCAAGACTCCGATGTTAAGAGCCGTCCAAATCTCTTCATTCACTCACTCTACTGCCCTCAAACAAACATTCATTGCAAAGACGTTAAATTTATAATAAACACCTCGATTCAAATTATATTATTACATGCAGAACTTTTAATACAGCTGGCTATGTTGTTGATGGCGGATGAATGTATCATACAACTCCATGTTGTGTGTTATTTGGAACGAGATGGTGATAAAATTACTATGTATACCAAAACTACTTATTAAAATACTATGAAATTAAATGATATTAAGAAATATGTATATGTCACATGATGTGTATTTATGTATGTAATATGATAGCAAGATATAACGTAATTTTGTTCGCTTACTTCAGGAAACATCATAACATTTGGTCGCAATTTATCATTGGTATTGGAGGATTTGAGAAAATTACACTTTATTTGAGGAAGTTAATAGTTTATGGTATTATCAATTTTTATTAAAGAATCTCACTTGTGACTATTTTAATGGGTAATGGGTTTGGTCCTTATTGGTTACATGAAGTTTAATGTTTTGCAATAAGAATTATAAGGAAATTAAGAGCAGTGATAAGCATTACGTAACTGATGAACTTGAAGGTACATGATTTTAGCTGTTCTGTACTGATTTAGGTAATAACTCAACCTGGAGACCGCAGTGGCCGACTCGCTCGCCTCCCACCAAGGCGGATTTTCGCATGTGGGAATCGTGCCGGACGATGCCGTTGATCGACGGGTTTTCTCGGGGATCTCCCGTATCCCCCGCCCCTTCAATCGCCCTCATCGGCTCTGAAGACCTCGCTGATCCGCCCAAATCTCTTCACTCACTCACAGTATCTTAACCTCCCTTCGCCCGCGCCAGGCGCCTGTCTCAATTTCGTGACGTCATTCAAGGTTTTAGATGTCCTGCGCGTAGAATGTCACTTTGCACGAAGGGTCTGCGCGCGCATCTCGGTCGTCGGCGACGAACAATGACGAGCACTGTCGCACCTGAGCGGGGGAGGACTCGCGTGATGAATGGCCGTCGTCCGCGGGGCCCCAAGTGGTGCTCCAGCCATTTGACGAAGGCCGAGGACATGGGTCTCGACGGGGAAGAGGGGGGGAATATCAGCCTTCCCGACAAAGACGCGTCTTTGAACCCCGGTGTTTGCGTTGCGGCGACTTCATAGGGACCTTTCCTCCCCTCCCCTCTACAAACAACCCCTTCGACGGGACACAAGAGACGATCTGTCGTTGGCACGTGCGCATGCGCTACACGCACTCAGATAGTCATTAACGAATAACCTCCCCCTCCCCCGCCAGCCTGTTCCCAATCGTCATCCCCCTGCGTCTTACGAGTCAGTTAGTACGTGTCAAGGCCTCGTGACACAACCGCCGGTGTGTGTGTGCATCTGTGACGGCCCTCTCGTCGCGGCTCGTAGCAATTCGAATGCTAATAACATGTTATCGATGTGTTATTCGACAACATTATTTCCCTATCGCGTCGAAATTATTCACGCCTCTGCGCAGACACACTCTATTAAGATGTAAGAATCCAGCTATTCACGTGCCGAGTTTGATCATGTCTTTTAGTATCCGCGACAGCACCGCGAGTGTCATTGTCTACAACACGCGGTTATGCGCTGGTGACGGACTCTTTGTGATTATAGTGTGCTTAAAACTGACTTGGTGCTCATCTACTACGTTCTTTCCCCCTGTTGGGTCTCGAACTGTACAAATTCGGTGCGCATTTGCGGAGGAAATGCAGGGAATGACGACACCGGGATCAAAGAATTATTTACCCTACGTATTGAAATGCCGACCATGTCAGAGGGGATCAAGAGTATATGCATTTGTCGAATGGTGTTAGGTATTTTGGAATTCCGCACACAAATTATAGACTCCTTTTTTTGAAGGTTGTTGATCATCTACGCTCTGAATTCGAATCAGTGGGAAACCACTGATTCGTAGAGAAATCCAACTACTCTAATAAGTGGAAATGGCTCCACTTAAAATCAGTGGAACACCACTGTTTGTTTCAGTGAAAAAATTTCACTGATTGAGTTAGTGAAGTGAAACAATTTAACTGATCAAATACGTAACGGCCGACTACAGCGGCGAATTAAATGTTACTTTTATTGAATGTTGGCAAATAACGTGAAATAAACACATCTACGAAAGTTTACTATTCATAGTGTGTAATTTTCTGTAGTTTAAAAAAGTAAAAAGCGTTTCACAGGTGGCCGGGATTGAACTCGCGCATCCTTCAACTCTAGGCCGTTGCCATGCCACCTGAGCTACCACATCAAGTTGAAATAGCGAAAGGAAAATATGCGTCTTGTATTACTGCTGCAAAATCGTGTAGTTTGAAGTTGTATGCTCATACTTTTTGTGTTTGGTTTGATTGGTACCGTTAGGATTTTTAAAACGAATTGTATATATAAGTGCACTCTCTTCGCCACATTAGATTATGTTTAAACCTTCAAACAGAGCGCTCTGACGATTACATGGAATCGAAATGAAAGACGAAAAAGAGGAATGAAACGCTGTGTGTTCATATTACCTCGTAAAATGGCGTTTTGAAAGACGAAACACATTTGAGAAAGTATTTCGTATTAGTTTTATTCGTTTATGCATTGTTACTTCACTTGATACACGTTAATTAACGGCCATTTTTAAACGATGTTCGACGGCCATTTTTACACGCAGTTTCACTGATACATCAGTCAAAAATAATTAGAGACGGAGCAAGTTGCTCAGATGTTTCACTGGTCCATCAGTCAAAAAATGAACCACTGAGAAAACAGTGGAAAAAAAGACTAACGAATCAGTGGGAAACGTCACTGAATCAATCAGTGAAGGAAATGTGGCATTTTTTCACTGGCTCATTAGTTAAATTCACTGAAGTGACTGTTGTATCAGTCAGTTTCACTGATTCAGATTTACTGTGTACGTCAATTCGCTCGAAGGATGAATATTTGGAAGCTCTGTATCGGAGCGAAAAGCTGGGAAAATAAAATCTTTTAGAGCGCAAGAGGTTTGAGCAGAAATTTTAATTATCAAAAAGAAATTTACACTACGTTTTGGAACGTTAGTAAGATCAGCGTTCGACGAATATATATTTGGCCACCCTGACGGTCTTCTCTTCTTCTATGATTTAGTCGACCAGGAGAGAATGAGTGAAGAGATTTGGGAGGCTCTTAACATCGAGGTCTTGAGAGTCAACGAGGTTTAAGTGAGGTGAGTAGGCAGCAGCGCCGGAATGAAGGGGCGGGATAAATGGGAAATCTCCGAGAAAGCACGGTACGATTCCCAGATATGAAAATCTGGGAGTGACCCCACCGGAAATCGAACCCCGATTCGTCTTGGTGGGAGGCAGGTAGTCTAACCACTACACCACCGCCGCTCCAGACTCAAATAATAGATACACCTATATACTGTCTTCGTCGCTAACAAATGTAAAACCCGGCACTCAAAAAATTTCGAAAAATCATGTTTGTTACAAGAAATTAATACTGTCATTCTGCTCAGCTACTGTGGAAAAAAGTGCCTTATATGAAAACACGAATTTTCATTAGTGATGTAACATGACCCAATAACCTAACTTGGGTATTCATTTTTTTTTTTTTAATTTGAAGAGTAGCGACAAATTTTATTTCTGCTGGACAAAGACTCTGTAGACCGCGCGATAAATCGGCGAGATGAGTTTATGTTGCTGAACTAAATTTGGGATTAAAGGCATGGCCCGCAACGTGTGAGGACTCGATCCTCAGTAACACAGAATTACTGTTGAGTAAAAATCCAGCGAGTTTGGCCACGATGTTGTCGTACAATGATTCACGCTTGTGAGATTGTTGCCTATTAATGTGTCTCAAACATGCTAACCTACGTAAAGGAGAACTTACTCCATGTGAGAACGAAACAATACTTCCAGATATCACGTATGCTGTACAAATACCTCTTGAAGTCACGTGGGTAGCCGCAACAAACACACCACCTGTTCAAAACTTTGTACGCCGAGGCAATGGCGCACTTGTGTGGGTCTGAGTAGCCCTTATCGCTTCTTTGCCTCGGAACCTCAAATGCGAAGAAACTCCAGGTGAACGAGTTCCTTTAATTTACGCAGCACAAGAGTTAGGAACTCGACGTACCGGTCGTTTTGGAAATCTGTTGATACGGGAAGTTGGACGCTTGGAATAAGATATTAGTCATTTCTGCTGCTTAATTTCACGTGTCTCCGCAAGGCGTGCAGTGTTTCCTACGTGACGCTGTACTGTGTAATTTATATCTGTAACATAGGGGTTTTATTACACACGATGAAAGTCCACAGTAAAACTACGCCCGTTTATTTGTACTTTTCTCTTGCCGCTTAAGGAAACTGCATAGGCAAGCTTAAAAAAATTAGATATTTGACCATTTTCACTATTTTTTTCTCCAAGAATACACTTAATATTATAAAAGTAAAAAAATAGGGGCATAGATAATAGTTTTTTATATTTTCTAACAAAAAGTTGTATTTGCAGAACATTTACTTACTGAGATACGCGTATTCGCGCAAACAACTATATCACAATAAACGCGGGGGTCCAACCCATCTTAACGTCGAATAAAAAGTGTTATATAACCATTTGTGATAACTTAAATTATTTCCTTCGCTTTCTGTTTTTTTTTTAATCCATCGTAGTGTAAAAATGGCCAGATTTGTAACGTATTTACTTTTCTAATAATTCCACAGTTTCGCTGACCGACGAATGAATAAAGTGACGAGGTCCATGGGAGTGTTAACTTTACATAAGGCGGAAGAATACGCAACGTGCATACAAGTAGATCTTAAGCAGGGCTTTCAAAAGTGCTAATTTTAACGTGAACAGCCTATAGCAAACATGATTCACTGGCTGAAGTGTGACTTGAGCGGTTCTCGCACTCCAAGCCTGGCCTCGGGACGTAGAAGGGACGCTGCGTCGAGTATCTAGCGTGACGTCACACGTCGGCCAGCTGACTGCGTGTTTAATTACGTGATCGTGGCGGGTGATGCGGGGTGTCGTAATCGGTCGGTCTTGTGGTCACCTGACGCGCAAGGACAGCCGTCGACGACCCGTCGCTCCCTTTCACTGGCGACCTCGACGACGAGGCGACGTCGAGGTGTCAGGCGATGTCCACTAATCTTCAGGATGACGTTCCGCCCAGATTCCAGCCAGACTACGGCTGTGCGATAGCGATATGTCGATCACGAAACAATTTTTTTCTAATATCGCAACTGCGATATTGTCTACAATCTACAGCGGTTTCTTCACATTTTTTAAATCAAACCACATATATATAACCTGTTAAGTTATTCCTAAATATGCCATCTATTATAAGCTTTTTATATCACTGTTAACATAAAAGTATCTTATTTTTCGTTGAATTGAAGTTTTATCTATATTTTATTTACGGATTACAATATTTCATTTATAATAAATATGAAAAAAAATATATACAGCTGGGCGACGAAGAAACTTTTTCGTGTATGTGCGAATCAGTTGTAAGGTTCATACAGGAAATGAAATTATGGTACTTGTGTTTGCAATACGATGGTAAACATTCGGCACTATGTGTAATCACATCCATACTTCTTGTGGAACATAAAATCTAGCAATGTGATAAACCCTATTAATATTACCCAATTTACAAATAAAATAATTCCCTTTAGTCCATGTAACTGTGTTCTGCGATTTATTCGTGGTTTGGGGGGCGGGGGACTACATATCTATATATGCCACAGCAAAATCATATTAAGATACATAATTGCTACATGGCTACTTTTTATGAACAGCTTTCCTTAAATTTCCTTCATAGAGCCACACTATTAACACTACTAAATATCAAATTCCATTAATATATAGTTCAGGATGTAGCCTAATTTATACTATCCTTTGATCCTCCATTCCAGAATAGAGAGGACCATACATTCACTAAATTTAATACGTAAGCAGGCAGCATGTAAGAAAAACATGAAAATCAACGGCAACAAAACTTCGTTCCTCTTGTTATTAGCCCGCATTATCACGTGATATATGTGTATGACGTATCGCGTAATAGCAACACACTGACAAGCTTTTATTTCCGTAAACATACGTATTAGGTTACGTGAAATGATCGTGGTAGGTCTCATTTTAACACTCAAGTCGTGGTACAGCCAGCCTACGTGAACGTGTTTCTTGTATCGTGTTAGGTGCAACGTGAATGCATTGTAATCCCCTCCTTCATTCCGCCGCTGATTAACCACAATTTCATCGCACCTAATGCACTTTGCTAAACGACATATATGCGCGTCGGGTAAACTGCAGACTAAGGTCAGTGCCAGCATCTCCAACGTGTTGTTGATTGACCCCTCAACGAAAGCAGTAATACTACCTCCCCCCCCCTTCCCAACGCATCCTGAGATCTTGAAGTGAATTAGTCTACGTTGCTCGGAGATCACTGCAACACAAACATCAAACACACTACTTAACAAAATTACCGGAAAAAATTTGAGCAAAAATATAAATGTTGTCTAGCGCCGCAGTAAACATCGTGCAAAAAATATCCGTATGCAGACAAAAAAATAGTTCTTTAAGTATCTTTCACACTTGGAAAAAAGCTCTCCTCTCAAGTCTATAAATACAATTATTGTTCCATTTAAAGTGCAGTCAGCACAGTAATTGCTACATAACCGCTGTTATTACATCCACTTCACTCGACGTAAGCTGTAGCGCAGTACTACACGGAATATGATTTATGTATCGTTTCACTGGTGAAACTTTATCTCCCGGAGTTCTGAAGGCGTTGTTCCTAGACTCTGGTCTCCAGCTTGGCTAGAATATAAATCTTCCACCGGATTCCTCTCTAATCGCGGCACCCGAATCGTTAACCTTCAGTACCGAAGCTTCGGTGGTTATTCCATGCGAACGACCTACCCCAGAGTGAATCCGTCACGTGCGGTGAGAAAATTGCGTGATCCCGTCCCCCGATTGTGCTTATAATTTTAAAAAGAAAGACGGCGATATTTGACGTTAACGACAAAACGTCTAGAGAATTTACAGCCCGTGAATTTACACGTGGCGTGTTCTGCGAAGCGTGAATTGCCTTTTTCCGTGCACAGATGATTGGAAACCGCTCAACAAGATGCAAGAAAACAATAAAACTGCCCCTTTAATAGAGCGTATAGTGTGGGATGTTGCTGAAACGAATATTTCCACAATTCACATTAGTGTAAGCAAAATTTTGTGTGGCAAAAATTGAAAAGTAGGGCAGGGCCTAACGTCTCGTCGACAGTGAAGTCAATAAAGACGGAGCGATTCGCTGAGGAGAATAGGAACGGGGAAGTTTTCCGCCATGACTATATAGTACGGAGACATCCCAGCATTCGTCTGCAGTGAAGTCCGAAGAAGGTTTTTAACTGCGCCACCTCGCTAGTGCTTTGTAGAAGTTACTACAGGTGAGCAAAAGTAATGTGGCGCGTGCCATTATACAGAATGTTCCTTTTATCTTGACCACCCACAGTAACTCCACACCGGGGCTCCAATAACTGGAAGGGGCAAATAATACTACAGGGGAGTCAGCCTTATATAACTATTTATTAATGAGATACGAGTACTAACATGGTACCATGTATCTATTCGTCAAAAGTTCAATGAAGCTCGTCAAGACCTATTCAAAAATGCAACACAATGTACCAGTCTAATAAGCAGATCGTTAAAAACCACCACAAACTTTGGGACTCATAAGGGTTCATGAAGACCCGTTATGTGATGTCTTGCGGCACGATTGCGCTGCGTGGTACAGTACAGTATGACGTTGACACTCTGCATTTGATGTAGAGGTGATGCAAATAGTGCAGGTACCCAGAGTTGCTACCCCATTCCACAGAGGCGTGCAGTCGAATACAGTACACTTCAAGGCGAGAGTTGACGTAACGGAAATGTACTCCCAACAACGAGAAGTTAGAAATACTGCCCATTTATGGAGAATGTATGTTAGCAGATGGATGTGTTCGTATTATTTTACATTACAGTGTAGTACGTTCAAGTGAGTTGCACTGAAACACACACACACAGTTATGTTATTACCATTATCAATAGCTCAGTTTGCTCACTCGTCGTTCATTGTGTTGAAGGTCGGCGTAATGCTAGTCAGGCGGAGCAACTCTACAGAAAGCAATACCCTGACAAGACTCCACCGTCCAGACGGATGCTTTCCCGTCTCCTTGTGAAGCTTTGTGAAACGGGCAGTTTGAACTCACAGCAACGCAATCGTCGTAGAACTCGCACAGATGAAGCTGCTGAGGTTGCTGTTCTCGCTACTGTAGCACATAATCCACACGCCAGCACACGCCAACTTGACGCCGAAATTAGCATTCCAAAAATTAGTCTAAATTGCATTCTTAAACGTCATACGTTCTATCTCCATCATACACACACTAAGAATTGGACGGGAACGATTTCTAAAATCGTGTAGAGTCCTGTCAGTGAGCACATCATCACATTATCGCCAACCCGAAATTTTGTTGGATGTTCTTATTACCTATGAATCGTCGTTCTCCAACTCAGGCCAAGTGAATACCAGGAACATGCATTATTGGGTCTTCAAGTACCCACGATGGCTTCAACAGGTGGCCCATCAGCGGCAATGGAGAGTTAACGTATGGTATCGGATGGTCGGCAATGAGGTTATAGGGCATTATTTCGTGAATGGTAACCGTAACGGCAGGGAGTACCACCTACATAAAAACCATTCTTCCTGGTCTTCTGGAGGAGATACATGTAAGGAACAGAATGATAACATGGTGTCAGCACGATGGATGTCCAGCACGTCGTGTTCTAGACCGAAAATATCCTGGTAAGTGGATTGGTCGTGGAGAACCAGTTCAATGGCCTGCTCGGTCTCCTAACCTTAACCCCCTTAAATCTTTCTTTGGGGTTAACTGAAAGGTGCTGTTCATCGAGATCTCTCAACAACACGAGAGAACATGCGGTAACCTATTGTGCGTGCTTGTATTAACCTCAGCAGGAAACACTGGAGGCTGTCATTCATCCAGCGACTCAAATTGCGTATCGCTGCCAATGGTCACCACTTTGAACATCTATTGTGATTGTTCTACCCCTCGTAGTATCCATATGGACAGTACTACAAACGCGCGGTAGAGAGCCCACTTTCTGTGTCGTATTTAATGTTCATGATATGGAAGTGTACATAGTGCTATAGGCTGTTCACGGTAAAATGAGCACTTTTGAAAGCCCTGCTTAAGATTTCCTTGCATGCACGTTGTGTCTTCTTCCGCCTTATGTAAAATTAACATTGCCACGGGCCTCAGGTTTTTATTCATGCGCCGGTCAAGTGAAACTGCAAAGTTATCATGAAAACAAATATTTTAAAAATCTTCTCATGTTTACATTTTAATGCATTAAAAAAAACAGAACGGGATAGAAATAATTTAATTTATCACAAATAGTTACCTAACACTTTTAATTCGATGTTAAGATATGGAACTACATTCCTTCATCTGTTACCAACTTTACTGGGCGCATGCCACTCAGTGCGCCCGTTAAAATATATGCAGGCAAGGCCAGTGACTTTTTTCTAAGGTTGATTTCAAAAGTGCTCACTTTATCGTGAACATGCTTTACATGTTTTAATAGGTATTGACGAGCTTCAGTAAACTTCTGACCAATAGATATATGGCGAAATAAAAAAATAACTTATGTTAGTACTCGTATTTTACTAATAAATAAAGCTACAGTACAAGGCTGACTCCCGAACAGTATTATTTACCCCTTCCAGTTATACAACTTCTGTACGTAACACTTTCATTTGGAGCCCGGTACGGAGTTATTGTGGGTGGTCAAGATAAATGGGACATTCTGTGTGTGTGTGTGTGTGTGTGTGTGTGTGTGTATATATATATATATACACACACATAGAACATGGTGCTTCGTGACGTCACCACTTTTTCCCCTGAAACTACCCTCCCCAATCCGCCCCCGTACACTTTATATGGAAGAAATTAGCGTCGAACGTCAGTTAAACTGGGTTTACAAGTAAGTGTTAAATTATCCGTTATTTCGTGTGCAGAAGAACTAAAAGTGTGTTATCTTATGTAGTGGTTTCCAATAGAACTTAACAGGACGTGTGCGTTGTTGGAACTTGCGTAAGTGTTAAAATATATACAGGTTACTTTTTCATTTACTTACACTTTTTCATTTACGATGACGTCGTAACCTATATTACTAAACATAATATGACACATGTTGTATTAATTACATCGAAGGGGGCGTCATATAAAGTAGTTAAGTTTTTGCATACGTACGTAAGTAAACGTAACTTGCAAAATATGAATGTCGACATTATTTGTATACATGATAGTGCAGTCATATGTTGTACGTGTAAACGTTGCACCTGTTGTGTAGATTGCGTTGAAGTACTTTACATAATAAACTAATAATAATGCTAATTGAACATCTAAAATCCTGTCGGTGTGGAGTCACACGTCCCCACTGTATATATTTAATTACAAAGAAATCACAAAGTATTCCTTCCGGCAAAACTAAATAAATGCAAATGTGTAGTCACATTTATTACAGCGTGTACTTTATCATGTTCAAATGATGACCATTTGCATAGAGGCACCCCGCTGCTCGTGTCATCACTGCTCGACGTATGTACAGTCGTTTGCCAGTGTGTCTGGATGAATGGAAGCACAAGCAGCTACAATATGGGCGTTCAAGTCTTCCGTTGTCACTGGAACCTGCTGGTACAATACACATTTGATATGACCCAGAGAAAGAAATCTAACGGTGTTAGATCAGACGAGGGCGCTGGATAACGTTGAACAGGATTACCTCTCCCCAACAATCGATTTTGAAATAGATGCTGTAGTTCATTTCTTGCAATTAAGTCATTACGAGCAGTATGCCCACCGCGATGATACCACATCATTTGACGCGTAATCAGCGCAACATCTTCCAAAAATGCAGCAACAGGAAACGCCCATTAACTGGATCTTTAATGAGATAGGGGCCAATGATCTGTTGTCCGATGATATCACACCATACATTAATACTCCACTGGCATTGAGGTTCTACCTGATGAAGCCAGTGAGGATTCTCCGGTGACCAGCAATGTATGTTGTGCAGATTGACGTTTCCATGTTTTGCAAATGTTGCTTCAACAGTGAACAGTACCCTCTCCATAAACTATTTACCTTGTTGTAAGAACCGCTGGCTTTATTCCATTCGCTGATGAAAGTAATTGCAGTGTAGCTCTTGATACAATGGCACATGGTAAAGGTTGTAATGATGCCTGTGCAGAATGCACAGCACACTTGTTTTTCTAATTCCAATGTGTAGTTCCATTTCGGGAGAAATGGCATGAGGACTTGCTGCAATAGCTACAAGTACTACAACCACTGCTGCTTCGTTCGTACGCTCTTGCTGTGAATCCGCTTCCGTGGAGAAAGGATGCCAGTCTCGCGAATTTTTTTGACAAGATTAGTGAAGGCTGGACGGGATGTATGATGTCGAGAAGGAAAAAATATTCAAAATAAAGCTGTTTTGCTGCTGTAGCATTTTGACGACATTCTCCATAAATTAAAATCATGTTACCATTTATTTGTTTGTGAAACCCTTTGTACGTGCTTATGAGTAACGGATAATGTTTGCATGTTTTATCTTGTACATACTGTTCTACATGACAACTACACCAGAGCAATTTAACCTACTTTATTCTGCCGCCAGAAACACCTTGTCCGTTCCCTCAATAGGTTTGCGAGTAATTAGCAGATCTAGAATGTTTACAATATAACATATACAATGCTTTATCACTCCGATGTCCTGCCAGATCTAAAGAAGTAGAGGTTGTGCTGATTTGACCGTCAAAGCACATGTGAACATGCGTAGACGTTGAAGACTCAGAGAGGGGTGCATCAAAGTGCATTTCCTATAACGTGTGTCCTTTCTCCGAGGACAGACAATTAGTGTAGACAGTTATTTGTAGGCATACCAGATAACTCATCCATTGCAGTGGAAACGCCGATGGGTTCCCATTTATTGTTATAGATGCGCACTTGATTGCATCATGTGATATCTCCTGCGATGTAATATGATATTTATGTGTCGTATTTTGTACGGTAATATCGGATGGGTTGTTATCGGAGGTGAAAAATTTTAATGGGCCATCCGGTATATATAACGAAAGTAGTTGAGTGTGGGAATTATTTTCAAACGACTAGGTGATTTAGATAACTATAGGGAACAAACATATTTCAGAGAATTTATTTAAAGATTTGGAAACTATTGCCGATATAACACCCCTAAAAAGTGCTCGATAGAAGGATATTCGGTTGTGAAATGAGGGAGGAGAGAAGAATGAGGAAAACATATTATGATTTCTCAGTTTTTAGCAACGTATTTTAATAGACTTTCATTTCTAAAAGCTTGGCAGTTACAGTATACTTGACAGCCCTTAGCTAGGAAGACTACTCAAATTAAAGGACAATGAGCAGCATTTTTAGTTATTGTATGATGAAAACTTAAAGGAGAAAAAAAACCGGGATTAGTTTTTTTTTTCTTCCGAATAATAACGCAAGCATGATAACAGTGACAGAACTGATACGCAATAATTTTAATAATGTTTATTAAATTATTCTTGCACCCTACCAGATTTTTACACGTAAAATATATATAAAATGGCAGTATGGAATAAATTTGATAAATTGAAGCAATTTTCGATATATTCGCCTAACGTGCCCCCTACTTAAAGTGTGAACAACGCTGTATCATGTCGGAGACAAAATGTTTAGATCAGTGAACGTATTTTAAATTTTTCTAATGAAACAAATAGAAATTCACACGTCTTTGGAATACAAGTTTGAATATATCTGACAGTATAGCATCATTTTTAAACATTTAATTGGAGCCTGGAAAAGATTTATATCGTTTTTATTCCTGGAAACAAACTAACCTAAATGCACAAATAGGCTCTAATAAAATGGTATAGCCACCATTCAAAGTTGTATGGTTGCAAATGCTGCACTGTTTTTGAGAGTTGAATGGTCAACTCCTTATGCTTACGGTAAATAAGTATCCAAAACCATTTAGTAAAGATACAGTAAAGTACACTTGAGGCAAAAAATGCAATGCATACGGCCATTAAATAAACTTAGTAATTTAGAAATTCCCAACTATAACGTTACTGCACTTTCAGCACCACACCCAAAATCTGCAGCAGTCCTATTACTGATAACGAAAGACTGCACTGGAAGGAAATCCTGGACGTCAGTTTCTTGCTCATAGAAATAATGGCTTATTTGACGCTAATATTATTATTATTATTGTTCCAACGCAAGCTGTCGGTGCTGGGTGCGGAACGTGGAAATCTTTCTCAAACTATTTCATACCTGTTCACTACTGCCAAGTTTGCCTTCACTTTATGACGTTGGTATTATTTTATAGGTATACAAAATTACAAATTTGTTTTTTTTTTATCCGGCATTTTATGTCACCCCAAGATAATTTTACAACATTATTGTTTTGTAGGTTAAATCGCAGTAATTAATTTTCATAAAAACTACCTTAACTTAAGAGTAGATTTGTGTTACTTTCCCGTGCGAGTCAAATCGCATTTTCTAGGCGTTCGTGCCGTGTGGTTACCTGCGTTTAATGACCGACTTATTAAAGTCTCCTCGCCCACATTCACACATATTTATCTAGGCTGGCTCCTGTGTTGCTCTCTTACGTATGTCGAGAAACACGGCACAGATTTTTTTAAAACAATCGATACTCATAAACCTTTGACTTTTGGGTCGGACTCGTGTGCGAACTGCATGTAATAAATTGTATACGTCTTCTCATGTAACGCTTGGCCATAGCTTGTGTAAAGAGTGGTTATTTTTAACTCTCCAAGTTCGGTACTCACGACAAGATATAAGTTGCTCACGGATATTTGAGCACTTTTTCGAAATCAACTTCTGAAAAATGTCACTGCCCCTGCTTGCATGTATTTGGAACGGTATATTCACCGACATGCGCCCAGTTAAGTTGGAAATGACGGAGCGAAAGTAGTTCCATGTTGTAGTCTCAGCGTTGAATTTGAAGTGTTAGGTAAACATTAGTAAACACTGAAATTATTTGTTGCTCTCTTTTTTAATGCGTGTAATTCCGGAATCACATAGCCCCGACGAGCACGACCCCCCAAGCATGACACGACACTCAAAACTAAACAACCAATGAAATACAAGATAGATCTGACGCACGTCTGACAGTTCTGTCGCCCGACCAGCAAATTTGGATTAGAAATGATTTCTATTCTTCATCGTGTCGTGCAACACGACACGCAGAGTTTACTACCTTGCAAAATGAAAATTTATGACTATCTTTCCCTACAATGGGAAATACGTAGCTTAAAAGAAAACCAAATATGAAAATTATTGTATTTAACTCTTATAAATAATAATCTTACCTTTGTATGCATTAGCTATCAAACTTTGTCACCATAATGCATTCCAAATGTCTCGTCTACCCACCACCTTTGAAACTAGCATACTTAATCAGCGCCCTTTAAATGGATCTGAAAAATTCTACTCAACGTGTCGCGTCAGTAAACTGTCGGGCTGTATATTAGAGCAGTCACATTGAAAATGGTCGTGGTTGCGTTTTTTGTCGTGTCGTGCTGTGCTCGTCGGGGCTATGTGATTCCGGCATAAGTGCAAGAATTTGCCAATTTGTGAGATATTTACTTCTCGAACGATTTTACAATTCAATTTGACTGACACATTAATAAAGTGATCACGCCAACGGCAATGTTAATTTACACATTATGGAAGAATACAAATGATGCATAAAAGTTGATCTCGTACAGTTTTTTCAAAAGTACTCATTTTACTATGAGCAGCCTTTAGAAGTGAATCACCTATATTTACCACTTATGAATACCATTTATGTTGGTCTCTATAAAACTATCGTACTGTTGTTCCACAGTATACAAAACACACTTATTGTAACTTGTTAATTACTGACCGGCTGTCAAACAGTATAATTATACGAACCGCTCTGTTAATTTGAGTAATATGCACTTCGAGTCCTGGCGACGTAACATTACGTTCCAAGGAAATCTCATAAAAACTTCCGGCGACGAAATATTGCGTCTCGTCAATGCTTTCACGGAATGTAGACGTAAAATTAAGGCAGGCTTCATGTGACGTCACATGGCGATCGCAGCACAGAAACGCTAAAAAAAAAAAAAAAAAAAAAAATTAAAGGCCATGCTATAAAAACTACATTGAATTGTATTATTACACCAGAAAACTGAAGACTGAAGATTTATAGTCACGTAGTCAATCAACACTACTGCAGGACCGAGCAAGGTAGCGCAGTGGTAGCTCACTGGACTCGCATTCGGGAGGACCCGGGTTCGATTCCCTGATTTCGGTTTTCCATGGTTTTCCAAAATCAATCCAGGTGAACGCTGAGATGGGTCCATAACAAAGACCATGGCCGATTCCTTCCCATTCCTTCCTCAATCCCTCTTCCCTATGAAACTTGCATCGTCTCTAATGACCTCACTGACGACGAGACGTTAAGCCCAATTACCTACCTACTACTGCAGGACGTTGCACATAGAGGCGACGAGGCGCTGTGCTGCGCGTGCCAGAGTGGTCCTTTGCGCTCGGGAACGCACGTGCGCCGCAAGGCCGCCGTTGGCGCTAACGCGAGGTCGCAACTCATCCTCGAGGTCACGTGACGACTGTCGAACACTCAGTCACTAACACAGCAGCCCCGAGACACAAGGTTAACCACGCCGAAGCTCTCAGGTGTGAGGAAATGTTTTAAACTGCGCATCAGCATGACGTATCTCCACAGCCGTGTGCCGCTCCAGCCCTTTCAGCGACTGTAATTCATATGGGACGTTGCACAGGAAAATTAATTTTATGATGTACTACACTGTTCACAGCAAAATATAGCGAACAATATGAGAATTAACTCACGTGTGGGGGGAAATTATGCGTCTTGTTGAGACTATAATCCATAGCCTCAAAAACACGCTGAGAGAAAGGCCAACAAAATATTTGTATAGGGCCACAAATATATTTTATTGCCCCAACCAAACATTTCGTCGAGGAAACAAAACTCGAAAAGCAACAAAATAAATTTGGTTTATCTAACAAAACACATGTATGAATAAACCAAACTGCAGTGTTGGGCCAAAATAATCGAGACTGTTAACAAAATATTTATTTGAATCAACTCTATATATTTGTTTGGCCGGATATTTGATTGCGTTCGTTCCATAATACAACTTGAGAGTTTGCTTGCATTTTGAGGAAGAGGAAACTAAAAAGTAAAGCTGTAAAACTTGAAGTATTTTTGGGCACGTTGTCCAGTATTTGATATGTATGCATTGTAAAAAGGTTCAGATTTATTCCGTAGTCAGGTTAGCTGCAGTTTCTGAGGCGTAGCGCTCGGGCGCAGATGGCTTAGGTTATAATCTCAGTCGAGCCCCAAATAGTTTTCTGTGTTAACCGAAACTGTTTAATTCAAGTAATGCCAAACAAATCTTTGATTGAACCAAGCAAATCTTTGATTGGGTCAACCAAAAAATAACAACAAAATAATTCGGTTGTACAGTTCCAAACGAAAATTTTGTTCGTTGCCCCGCCTTAAATTGTATATTTATATTTGAATGGAAGGGCCGAGTTTCTTTACAGCGAAGGAATTCAGGAACCGAGGCGAACTTGCACCCTGCACTCTAAAATAAAAACACTTAAAACAGCTCCAAATCAGCGCATTTGACTGCAGAATCAATGCATCTCACTGATTCACCCCGGGTGGGGGGGGGGGAGGTGGTGCTTCGCGTTTCTGCGTTAGTCTACTGCATATTCATCTCATCGGCTCTCGAGTCCTCGATGTTAAGAGCCGCCCAAATCCCTTAATTCGCCAGTAGGCGAAGTGGAGAGATTTTGGCTTCTCTTAACACAGGGTGAAGTGAAGTGAGTGTGGAGCAGAGCCGGAATGCAAAGGATGGGGGCGTGCCCTTCTCTCTCAAGCCCACGATTATGTCCAGGCAAAATCTCTTGTATGAAACACAACATCAACTACATACAACTTAATTTATAATAATACATTTTACCTGCAAACATATTGTTTACTGTTAATCTACGCCACGTAGTTTCTGCGTGTACCAGCGGTAACATGTGACATTGTGCAGTTAAAAGTGACAGTGAAAAAGTTGAATTTTCTTCAAATTAATATAAATAATTGATTTTTCACGTGAAAAAAATTATAGTTTTAAAAACCTGACCATGTTAGATGGCTGTGATATTGATTCTGCTTGTACAAATATATCTGGGCGTACGATGAGAAATAATACTAAAATATTCATATATAACTTGTATAAATTATAAATAGTTACGACTAAATTGTATCTTATACTTTCGGGAAATATGTGGAGATTCCGTGCCCTCCCTAAAATTATGTTCTTGTTGCGCCACTGCCTACCATCAGCCAACAGGTACAGGCAGCACGACGAGATCACTACATGACAGTTCAGAGGCTTGCGCGTATAGGCGATGTGGCACTTGATGTACATGACAGTGTCGCCCTTATCGCTCCCGCATTTCTCAGCCTCAAACGTGGAAATATCTCCATACAGGCGACCGTCTTAACTTAAACATGTGCAGAAAAATATACTCTGAAACGATGGCGTTGGAAGACACAATTTACGTAGTGGGCTCAACTTCCCCATGTCTTTTGTCCCTAGCAAAAATCTCAAAAATGCAGTGACCTGGTAATGAGGTAATGGACGAACGACAACCGACAAGGAAGTATACTGTTGTGTGTAGGAAAGCTGGGTAAGTTGGAAGTTCAACTTGATAAAATCTGGGCAAAGTATTCAATGTCGTTATTTGTCTTGTGACGTCTGGTTATGTGACGCATCTGATTTACATATAATTAACTTGAAACGATATGTAAATTTCGAATATACACATACTCGTTCTGCAAAATACCACTGTTGTGAGGTGTCCTAGCATATAAAATATTTATTTAATATTTTTATTTTCTTTACTTTATATGTTTACATAGGATACACGCAACCAGCTTAGGTTTAAATAATAATATGTTTATTTCCATGAATTTTTTTATGTTTTTGAGTTTGCGAATACCATGCCAATGAGTTTAAGTTGGAAGTATCAGCTGATATCACTTAGTTTATACACTTAAGTAATGCACCCGTAGTAATTTAATATGCCTGTACGTTAAATTTGAATTTGTAACTGACAATGAATTGGAATGGCACGCGAAGATTCCGTTCTCCATCTTGTCTCTGTGGGGTCCTAATCGTAGCCGGCCAGGAGGGCCTGAGCTTCGCCTTAAAAGGCTAATTTTATGTGTGTAAAGTGTTTTGACCCTAACGGAAATGTTACGTTTAGTGGTTTTGAACGTAGGCGTATGTGTTAAAAGCCTTTAAAAGGTGCCGAGTACAATTTCAGGTAATATACAGCATCTGAATAAGGTAATCTACATTGTCACCTACACTGACATTTATACAGCGGTGATGTGGAATTGAATGCAAAATTTAGCTGCTCTCAAATAATAATACTTCCCTAGCTTGTCACACATGCCTCGATAACTATGTTTACTTTAGTTTTACTGGCTGATATATAGCTAGCCAGAGTAATCAAAGTAGAGTAATCAGAGACAGATGGCTGAGTTAGTAATAGACTGAAGTCTGAGAACAAGTGTTAATTTGTGTTGAACTATATATATTTTACACTGCAAGGCATTTTATTGTTTAATACGTACATAAAGTACACAAGAGAGACTACATATTCAGTTACCACACTTTCTTACATGGTTGTTATTTTTGACAGACATTGCGAGGTGCATTCATTTCAGTTTTATTGCTCAGCTGTTGCGTGTATATTTTCTCGTGTTTATCATACACAGCTTTAAGGTGAAGGTCTGGTGTCATATGAATAAAATAGTTTATTACATTAAATTTGACATTTCACCATTAACCTGGTCTTCTGATTTAAATGCTACACAAGTAGTTAGATCCTTTGCACCCCTCTAGTGTTTTATTGAAAGTAACATGTGTATAACTGGTTTCTGGAGTTGAATGCTGACCGGAACAGGTTTACTAGTGTACGTCTGCTGTTTAGCCTGTTATTTACATGCAATTCTGGTAAGTGCAATAAGCTTAAAAGTTGATTACCAATGTGCCCTTGGATGTTGCCATTTTGCATGCAGTTGTAGTGTGTATTGTGTTTGCTTATGTTAATCAAAAGTCCTATATGCAAAAGTAAGCATTTGTTTTCGCACACTTCTACACAAATATTTACTAGTGCTCTATAAGCCACAGCTAGCTTAAGGAGAACTCAAGCGTCACAGTCTGTTTGAAGGGTTTTCAACAGAAACAATTTAACAAAGTGTAATACAATGCTATTTTGTACATGACCACAGTACTTAATATATTGTACAGTGTGTACACGTAATTAATAATAAAACTGCACGGAATGGCAAGAAAACCATCAGACGCCTGACACTTCTTTGTATTGGTTGAACCAAAAAAAAATCAAAATGCAAACATTGCGGTAAGATTTTTGCTACAGGAGGTGGGACGCCGAACCTGATGGGCCATGTAAAGCGGGCGCATAGGGAGAATCTAGATGAGACTGCCACAAGTACGGGCAGAAGCAGTGATGTTACTGTACCAGTATATGGACGCAACAGTGAAGATAAACAGGAACTGGATCAAAGTCTGACAACTTTCGGGGCGATTGGCATGCAACCCTTATCTGTCATAGACAAGGAAGGGTTCAAAATATTGGGTTTGGCTGTGTTGGGGACACGGCTGTTTGTTTTGCATGAATACGTCTACATCGACGCGCTCGGACGCCTTGATGTTTTTTTTTTATGTTCCCAGCACCGCTTCACTCGACCATATGGGGTTTTATGGGTATCACTGGATTGCTTTTGAGGTGCTCTTTCTAACCGTATACGATTTCTGCATTTCGAATTGGCTTTTGGCAAGTATAGGCCGAAATTGTGTTACGTACTCTTAATTTTTAATTTTAAACTCACACAATTTCACCATAACAACGCCACACAAATGTTTTTATACACGTAATCGATTGATCTTGACGAGAGCTGTCGATTGAAACTTAAACGAACGTCGTAGCTTATCTTAGTCAAAAGTTATTCTACTACGTGGAAGTTATGAGACGCGGCGAAACGAACTCAAAATTGTGCACCCTCACCACCCCCCCCCCCCCAGCCGCGAGCGTTGTTTCGCAGTCCTCACTCAGCGTAACATCCTTTGGCAATCGAGTGATGTAATTGAATTTTGAATGTAGCCTATAGATTCTGAGCTGCAATGCCAAACTGTACCCCCGATTTTGTTATCATCCGCAGATTTTCTGGATTGCCTCCCCTCTACGGTCGCAAATTCAAAGACGTATTCACGTCAAAATATATACACGATTTAAATCTCCGGTGCGAAATTCCTTGTAGTAGCACTCTGTCAGAGATACGTACGTACGATGTACAACTTTTTTGTAAGTAATTTATATGCTGAGGAATACTGGTAACATTTACGATGCTTATAATGTATTAACAAAGGTTCGTGTATTTTTAACATCCCGTTTAAGATATTCATGCACACAAACTCAAATAAGACATCAAGGCACAAGTGGTTAGCGATTTGGCACAAGGCTAGAATGTCGCGCTTACTACTGACTGCTGGGCGTCGAATAGGCAGGGCAGTTATTTGACTGTGATGGCCCAAGTCTGCATCTCTTGACACATCAGTAAGTATTTTATGAACATCTAAGACTTCTCTTTGTATGTTTTTATTTTATTTGTGTTACTTTCAAAATAGTTAGGCCCATACGTTTGGGCGCTAATCTTGGTGAATATATCTTTAAGTGTGTGTGAATTCACAAATAATAAAATTTGTTGTGTAAATAGAAAGAGAATTTTAAATGAGTAACTATGTAGATTTTGTCGGGCGTGCGTGTGATGCTTGGTAGAATTCCTACAGTGCTACTTACTTCCCCCTCGCTGCTCGTGGCGTCTAGCTGGAATGTAATCACGCCAGGCGATTCGGCTTCCCTTTGTTTAACATTAGGCGTGGGAAAAATACTTTTACCTATAAAGGGCAATGAAAGTGTGACTGATTCTTTGTATCAAAACCAGGTAGGGAATTAATGTGATACTCTTGTTGGCACATTAGCAGTGATCGTTAATGAATTATGAGTTACGTGAAGACACATTCACAGTTCTACAAAAAAACTATTTTCCTAGATTTGTCTTGTATGATTCTTGTAGACAATTGTGTGCTGATTTCAAATATATTTTTGGAATTTTGATATTAGACAGTTTTGAAGATATGAACGTTTTACATATTTTTTTGCAATTTACTTAATGTCATGGTGACATAATTTACAGCTATACTATCTAGTGTACAGAACAGGCATATAAACATATTTATTACAGTTGTTACTAAAGGAACATCTAAACATGCTGCCTATTTTATGCAGAGCTTACAGAAAATAAAAAGTTCTGCGTAACAATGATGTTAATTGTCTATTTTATTTTCTTCTTTTGTGTTCAGTTTCTTTGCAGTCTCGAATAAGTTTCCAGCAGTAATAAACGAGCATGTTAGGCATCCATTTTCCTTCATACCGCTTCTCTATAGTCATTATATCCTTATGGAACCTTTCACCATGTTCATCAGACACGTCACTGCAGTTACCAGGGAAGAAATCCAGGTGTGAATGCAGGAAATGTACCTTCAAGGACATGTTGCACCCTAAATTCCTATATGCAACAATCATCTCATTCACCAATTCTCTGTAGTTTGCAGCTCTTTATTTCCCCAGAAAGTTTTTTCGCAACATTTGTGAAGCATATCCAAGATTGCTTTTCTTTTGGTGAGAGACATACTTCGAAATTTGGGTCTTTCTGGAGTTCCCTAATCTGTGGGCCAACAAAACACACCTACCTTTATCTTTGCTGGTGAAAGACGAGGAAATTTGTTTGAAAGATACATAAATCCTCTTCCATCTCTGTCCATTACCTTTAAAAACTGCCTAATGAGACCCAACTTAATGTGGAGTGGAGGAAGCAACACATCTTCACTAGCTACCAGTTTCTCACGTTTAATATTTTTCTCTCCTACTTGCCATTTTCGTCGAGGCCATTCTTGTTTTATGTAACGAGAATTTCTGTCACGACTGTCCCACTCACAAAGGAAACATCCATACTCTGTGTAGCCTTTCTGCATACCAAAAATAATTGCTACAATTTTCAAATCACCACATACCTTCCATTTGTGTTCATTGTATTGAATACATTTGAGCATTTTTATTTTTTTTTTCAAAATTTCATAGGACTCTTTGGCCATACTAGCATAGGCAACAGGTACAGAAGGCAGGATGTTCCCATTGTGGAGTAGAACTGCCTTCAAACTAGTTTTGGAGGCATCTATAAAAAGTCTCCAGTCCTGTGGACCATACTTAAAGTCCAGAACCCTCATTAACCTACATACATCGTTGCAAAATGTCAGTGAGTTGTCAAAAGTATAATTTGGAAGAAAGGCGCTTTCTCTATGCCTGTAAAATGTAACATTTGTGTCTGGGTGAAGAAGTTTACATTCTTGCAGCCTGCATTCTAGTAGTTCCGACTTTTGTTTACTTTGACCTAAGTCACGAACTAAATCATTTAGATACGTCTAAGTTAAGAATATGGAGATGAAGTATTTCTGACCTGATATGTGAGATCAGTTTCTTCAGAAGATGGGAATTCTTCACCAACACTGTATTCACTATCTGCTTCAATTTCTTCATGTTCTGGTCTTGAAGGCACTGAATGATTGACAGAGTGTGGCACTGGTCTGATTGCAGAAGGGATGTTTGGGTTAACTATATGATTCTTTAATTTCCTGTTTGTAAATCCTTGAACATTTGTCAGACAAAAATAACAATTTGTTACAGGATTTTAAAATAAAAAATACATTTAAGTCTTCAATGTGACATTCACATTTCCTTACGGCTTACAAAATGGCTTGCTTGTGACCTGTAACTAAGGCTGTGTCCCAATTCGCCGAGAGAGTACTCTCTCGCTCACTCTTGACGTCACAGAGAGTCCTCACTGCTGTCCCAACTCCGAGGAGAGAGTGCGAGAGTGAGAGTGAACGACGATGTACACTCGGTGCTCACTCTCGCACCCTCTCTGGCAGCCATGTTGTTTTCACAGAAGAGAGGTTGTTTGCAAGTCTAACCTCAAATATCCAGATATTATTCGTTGTTTCTAAAGCACTGTTAAAATATTTTATCGACTTAACTTATTCATTGCGATTGTGAAAAGTGTAATAACAGCAATATTCTGTTCGGTATGGAGCGTAACAACTTATAATGCTGTTATGTTCATTTTTCATTTAGGTTAATTGTGTGCATTTTTTTAAATACTGTCATTTGCACATAAAAATTATGGTTTTAATCATGCAAAAATGTAACAAATTAAAATAAGTCACTATTTCATGAAATACTGTACATTTATTCGAGAAAAGTTAAAGGCCAGCAATATTTGATTTTTCACTATTTATTACTTTTTCTGTCAGAGAAATAATGCCGAAGGCCTACAGAGGGCACAAGTGAGTCAGAATGTTCCAGAGTGGAAGTTGCAACCGAGAGTGACCACACTCCTGAGTTGGGACATGGCCTAAAGTTACTGTACACAATTAATATTGAAAAAATTTGCTATGGGTGCAGCCTTTCTTCATCTTTATATCTATGATGAATTTTACCTGCAGAGTATATAGCCTCTTTCATACACTAATCAGTAATGTCATTGTTTAAAAAAAAATAGTTTTCCCACCGTTTTAGAAAGTGATAAAAAAGTTTAAATTAAAACAATCCACTCCGTAGTAAAAATCACAAGCTTACAAAATGTTATCTACATTGATATATACCATCTGAATAAATTTTAAGAATTTTAGAGGTAAAATTTTTCAGAAACATATGCATGCAATAAAAACGTTTAATGACATTTGCCTCCATAAGCAGAAGATTCAACTCTTATATAAACAAAATATATTTCCAACAAAATATCACAGATACAGTAACTACACACTGGTTAAGCTCAAATCTTACTAGCCTGTTAACGACTTGCAGAAAAGCTGAACATATAGAAACATAGTTACAGGTATACCAACCTCTAAGTCTGAAACAAGTGAAATTCCAAAGTCAGTTTCGCCAAGAGTTTAAAATTTGGTTTAATGAAATATATTATTGTATATGGTTTAATTTTAGTTAAATTACATATCTAAAAAACTGTACCTGACAGAACATTTCTGATTCCAAATATGAATTACCCATACAAAATTCTTTTAGAAACACACTACTCTATGTTGGAGAATTTACCCTTGTAGAACAGTGAGACATAGACAAAGCACAAATTGTCATACCATTTGTATAAAACGAGACGCTTAAAAATAAGATTTACCCTTGATAATAAAGAACTAAAACTACTCTTAAATACTACACAAAACATAAACCATTCATTTAGTGTGTAAGAACATGTAGTTTAATTGCTGAAATAGTACATGGGTAATTGGGAATTCATTGAAAAAATAAAATCAATTACTGCAGAAAATGCAAAACTTTAATGAAATCAATAAATATTCGTCTTTCAAACTGAAAATCAGTAGTGACAGATCTGAATACTAAATCACCTCTCAAAAATTAGCAACCGAAATTGGTAATTTATGTGAGAAATTAAATTTCAACTGGCTCATAAATAGTTCAAAAATTTATATTGGTAAAATGTTCAGAGTTTTTTGCACGACTATACAGCTGGGAATCTTATCTTCTGGCTTCTGGTTAATGTATGGCCAAATACTTACGCTTGTCATTTAATTACAGAATATAATTTTAAATCCAAAAATCACTCTCTTGAAATTCAAGTTAATTTCATAATCAAAACTATTCAGAATGATTGGAGCACACATACGTAATAGTTCTTTAAAATTGTAGTACCATGCCCGAAGTAGGAGTAGAACATGCATAGGGGTTTCAGATACAGAAGCAAGGGACGATTTCCTGGACAATCTTCAACGATATCTCCAATATCCCATAAGAATAACCTGGGAAGGGATTTCATCTCAATTACAAACCCCTTAAACTGCGCAACCCGCATCATCTCATCCTCATTTCCTCCTCAATCATCACCACATCCTGTGATTATCTACACCTGATGTCTGATACACTAACACACATATCCAACCCCTCCCCCTTCACAATGGACTACGCTATGATTAGTTTGGGTAAGATCGAATCCCTGCTCCGAGACTGTAGGCTCTCCTCAGATATGGTTAACACACTCCCCACATCTCTCCAACCTCATGTATGGCTATTTATTCAGAGCTCACTAAACAAGACTACAGGCCCTCTAGAAGGGCCTGTAAGGGATACAAATATATTTTTAACCATAATAGACATTTATTCCAAATATGGTTGGGCTATACCTTTTAAAAACAAAACTGGGAATCGTGTTAGCGATGCAATGAAGACCGTTTTGAAAGAGAGAACCCAAATTTGCTCCAAACCGACAGAGAAACCGAATTTTTTTCTGGGCTGTTCCAGAAACTAATGACAGATTAAGATATTAATCTCTATGCAAAATATGCAGATCGTAATGCCAGTGTTGTGGAGCGATACAACAAATCGATTAAGCAGTTAATATATAAGCATTTCACGTCGAATGGGATTTATAAATGGGTGGATGTTTTACCAAAAACACTTAGATTTTATAATTCCAGATATCATAGAACTACCAAGATGGCACCCAAAGACGTTACAGACAATAATTTGATGAAACCCATTTATAATAGTGATAAAGTAATCGACAAGAGAAAACAAAAGTTCAAAGTGGGTTAATGTATACGAATCTCAAAACCGAAAGAAATCTTTGAGAAAAAATTTATGGTTAATGAAATATTAAAAATAATTTCAATTAGACAATCATTTCCCAGAGTGTATTACTCCGAAACCTATGATGGAGATCTTACAAAAGGAGGTTTTTATGAACACGAACTGAAAAAAGTTAGTTCTCCAAATGAATATTTGATTAATAAAATTATTAACAGGAAAAATATATGCCCTTGGTTTGATGGAGGGGTTTATCAAAATCACAAAATTTGTGGTTTAAGAACAATGATCTTAAAAGATAGCATTACAATATTTGTAAAGTTATGATACTATAAGACATTTTTTAAAGATAATATTATATGTGTTATTTTATTTAATAAACATATCGATATCAATGTTGTTTGGATGTGCAATCAATCTGCTTGTTGATTGGATTATCTTTCATTGGCTAAGGATTAGAGCAGTAATCTGTTGCGTTTATTTTCTTGACTTTGTGATTTAATTCATTGCATTTGATTTGTAATTCAATTGATAAATGATACAGATTCATTTAATTGGTAATTCGTTTGATTTGTAATGTAATTGGTAAATGTGGCAGATTCGTATTTGTAATTTGCCGAGTTTGGGTGTTAATTGGGTGTTTTTTTGTATGTAATGTAACTCATCGTGTTTGGATCTTAAATATTTATGTTCGATGTGAAATTCATTTGATATTTGTGATTGATTGGTTTAATTGAATGTTGTGTTATTAGTAAATGTGTCATAATTGATCATTTTTAATTCAGTAATGTTGGAGTGATGTTTAGTTTATCGGAATACATTTCTGGGTTTTTAATTGATTGTAATAGGTTATATTAGATGCTTGTAATTATACTTTTCTTGAAATTGGGATAACATTTTGTGGAATTTGAGTCATTCCGTTTAAACGATATTTAAACTGTATTTGAAACTTGATATATGACATTTCTTTGTAATTATACATTCCTTGGAATTCGTTTTTTAGGGCTTAGATAACTGTGAGATTTTGTGTTTTTAAGTGCTTTCAATGTTACATTTCTTCGAATTGGGATAACATTTCGTGGAAATGTACTGCTTAGAGGTATTTAGGACGTGATTTGTTTAATTTGTTGTGTTTGATCTGTAATTTCCTGGAATTGAAATATATTTTCATGGAATTTTACAACTTAAAGACATTTTGGACGTGATTCCATTTTAAAATCCGTAGAGATAACTTTAAAATTAATATTCAATGACCATTTTAGTTTTGAGGTATCCATTGGCTTGGATAGTGGGCAAAGCTCTTGTCTGCTAAACTTTCCTTTGAAACATACAATGCGATATGGAACAAAATAATAGTTATGTGTTTCCATATTAGGAATTCATACAAATTTTATAAACGTGCGATACATTGAGCTGCATGTAACAATTCGCCAGCGCACGACTCGCTATCGCTGAGCTGAGGGTGGTATGCTTAAATTGTTCGAGGATAATCATTTGAATGTATGCATTTATTTGATTATTTTTAGTAAGTCGTTTGGTTTCTTTATGACACATAGATAGGTAGGGAAGTAGGATACCTTTTTCACTGGTTAATTGCTTCATTGGACGCTGTAGGTATAAATTGTATGAAATCCTTTCTCGTTTTGTTTCTTTACGACATCTAGATTGGTAGGGAAATTACATTTTTTTTTGCTTCATTGTAGAATACGTCGTTCTTGTGTTTATGGATAGCGTGCTTAGTTAATTTAATATATATGAATGGAATTGGGATAATTCGTCCTTTTTGTGCTAGTCGGGAGTGATTATGGTTAGTATTTGATTCATTGCAATCTATTGGATTAGTAAACTGCCATTGTGAATGTTAATCGCATTCAGTTCTCTTTGTAACTAATTGCTTTTCAATAGCTATTTCCTAATCATTTGATTTCGCCGAAATACTATTCATTTCCAATTACACTTTTCCGATTTTTCGCTTATCTAATTAATGCTCCAACACCTAATTCCTACACAGACTTTCGAAACTGAACAGACATGTCGTGCTGCTCTCTCCCAGCCTACCATTAGTCGCAAGTGGCCTCAGTCCTGCACCGACTTCCCAAGTGAACAGACATGTACCTCTCTCCTGACACTCTTCCCCAAAACACAATGCTTATGTCACTCTTGCACCAAGCTCTGTACATATATACCCCTTCCCCAACACAGCACACCTCAGTCGCCTGCTAGACCTACAAGGGTGAACATCGATGCTGCCACTCTCCAAAAATAAAATATTTATATTATGCAATACCTATATTTACCCCTTCCTTAACACAGCCCCATCTCAGTACAACACCAGAGCTCAGAGGGTGAACTTTTATGCCGCCACTCTCCAAAAATAAAAATAAACATATTACACAATACCTATATATACCCCTTCCCCAACACAGCCACACCTCATACAACACCAGAGCTCAGAGGGTGAGGACCTTCCATAATGCCCTCCAAAAATAAAAATAAAAGAATGTCCCTTAGCACACTCTTGCACCAAAAGATACACTTATCAATTCACACAAAATAAAAAAAAAATCCTTGATTAATTCAATGAAATTAATTGGATCAATTAATCAAATTCTCATCCCATTAATTTTATCGGATTAATATTAGCAGATTTAAAAAAATTCATTGGATTAATTGCGTAATAATTAGGTAAACAAATTTGATATAAAATGAATTCGGTCAATCAAAAAGGCAGCATACCTTTGTATCGGAAACCGGTACACTCCTACTACTGTGTGGTGGAGGTAGGGGTGAAGTTTGGTCTGACGAGTTGAATAGTAAACACCCAAGGGACAAAAAGGGTCGCACTTGCGTTCTTTGTAACCGCCCGATCTCCGCGCCGGTGTTTGATGGGGGTGTGGTGGAGGAGGGTCGCCGCTTGCCTGCTCTGTAACCTCCTGATCGCCGCGCCGGTGTTTGATGGGGGTGGAGGAGGGTCAGCCGTCCAGCATAAAAATCCCCTAGGATACGAAAGAAGGTTACCGCCGCGATACTCTCTCGAACGCTATGCGCTTCTGCATCCCATTCATATGACATTCTAGAGGGCCTGTAATCGTGTTTAGTGAGCTCTGAATAAATAGCCATACATGAGGTTGGAGAGATGTGGGGAGTGTGCTAACCATATCTGAGGAGAGCCTACAGTCTCGGAGCAGGGATTCGATCTTACCAAATCTAATCATAGCATAGTCCATTGTGAAGGGGGAGGGGTTGGATATGTGTGTTAGTGTATCAGACATCAGGTGTAGATAATCACAGAATGTGGTGATGATTGAAGAGAAAATGAGGAGGATGAGGTGATGCGGGTTGCGCAGTTTAAAGGGTTTGTAATTGAGATGAAATCCCTTCCCAGGTTCTTCTTATGGGACTACGATTGGAGATATCGTTGAAGATTGTCCAGGAAATCGTCCCTCGCTTCTGTATCTGAAACCCCTACGGGTGTTCTTCTAGTATGTCATACTTATTCAGCGCTGGTGGAGACGGCAGCTCACGTACTTTGTAGCACTTCAAAATTTACGTGCAATGTTTTTAGGGCCTCTGCTTTATCATGCCCCCCCCCCCCCATATTTATTACAACTAGGCGCCTCTAGAGTACCTTTCCTAATATTATGGTGGGCGGTATGTGCAAAATTAAGAGAATTCGTGAATATGCAAAATTTATAATGTACTGCTGTCCATGGTGTCTTAGGAGAGAGTGTTAATCGAAAGGGGTTCACACGGTGACGCTAATTAAAACGGAACACTTCAAGATATTAGTCACTTCCTGAGATGTGGCACTTATCTTATCACAACTGCAATTAAATGCATTCCTCAATGACAAAACATGCTTGATTAAGCTATGTAATGTGCAAAGAGAAAACAGTGACCAAATAATTAATAATTTCAAAAATAATTTAGCTTAGTTACCATAGAAAAAAAAAAAAAAAAAAAGAAAGTAGAACTTTCAAAATACGCCAAATGTGAAAAAACGAAATGAATAAATAAGAATTTTGAGGCGGTGTCCTCAATTACAATTCTAACTATTCCTGAGGGTAGAGGCTTTAAAAATATATTCAACTCAAAACAAGCTAAAACATAAACAAATGGTTTTGAATGCTAAAATCGTTATAGTGGGTGTTACGGCTAAGGTTACGATTATTTGTAGGTCCCGGTATTGTTTTGGAGTTTTCATTAAATAAGAGTTCATTTTCCTCTTCGCTTCAGTTATTTATCTATAAATTGTGCATTTTTATTACTAGACAAAGCAAACGTAGCCGCAGACAAAGGAATATCCAAAGGGAGGCAGGTGGTCCAGATTTGAGACTCGTCCAGCAATGCATGAAGCACAAGAACAGTAAATTATTTATGATCCAGAGAATTTTGAAGGAAAGCATTAGATTGTACAAGCGCTTGCGGACATCGTAAATGCCTCACGACCTCTAACAGGTGGGAAAATATGCTTTTATTGAGTCCTTATTGCATAAAATATAAGCGCACTAGCGCTGCCACATCGGATGCTGCCATTCTGTTACGCTAATATCTGGAGATGCCCCTCTTCCAAGCACAACGGATTAAATGAAATATTGGTTGAAAACCAAGGCAACTCGCCCCTTGAGATAGCGTTGGGAATTTGTCTCATTGTCCCTGTAACTTGAGTTCGCGTATAAGAGATATTTTTCCCCTCCAGGGCAAATTATTGCTGACAGAAGTTCATGTTTATTTTCCGAGTTAGTTAGAATTGTGATTTTTAACCAAGCTAATTCGTATTACATGGACTAACTGTTAAACTATTATGTTGGTACTATATCTTCCTTATTATGATAATAATCCATTAATTTCGTTATCAGACAGCTGTTATTCTGTGTGAACAACGAGACAGTATCAAACATGATCAAGACATTGGTATTGACATGTGTTTGGCTTTGACAATCCTCTTCAGTAGAAACAAAGACAAAAATTATAGTACACAATTGGGAATAATATGTGCATAAATAAATGTAATGTTCTAATAAATGAATAAATGACAACTCTATAGCATGCATGTCACTCATTGAATATCGTAAAATACCATCAGCATATTCAGAGACATATATTTAAACTGTGCGCCACAATTTCACTCGGAGAACTACCGGAGATCTTCAACTGCTCCACTCCGCTGCTACCTTCCCAGCTCTGACAGACGCTTAGCGCGAGGCACTGAACTGGCGTGCAGTGTTCTCGTCGCACTGCGTGTACATATGGGACTTTCACCGGCGGAAAGTCTGTAGGAAGGTTCAATGCAGCGCCCTTGAGTAGTTTTGTGTGTATCTGACGCGTATATTTTGAGATACGGCACTTCGAAAAGGCCGTTTTTTTTACAGGTATTTTGGAGTGCTCCGAAATGATTGTTTCTAGTATGCGCAACGTCTTGAAAACGCTCAACAGCCCTCGTCTGTTGTGTGTGTGTGTGTGTCTTATTTCAGAAGATCAGCACATCTGATGCACGTTTAATAATTTAGTAGAAAAACCAGTATTTGAAACACTCTGCAACGCATTCCAGGTGCAGGTAGCCCGGAGCTTTAAGGGAAATGGTGCACGAAAATCGTATATTTACTTAATTTTTGTCACAATTTATTTTACATGGGATTTTTCGAAATTTTTGCTTCGACTAAACCTAAATAACAATTTTGAACATCTTATTACAGGGATAAACATTCCCTGCGTTCGTTATTCTCGCAACTCTGATTGGAGACAAGAAAAAAAATCCTTTCATTTCTTCCATCAGTGCTCCGAGAATAATAAAAGCAGTGAAAATGTGTTGAAAATTTACTTCTTGTCGAGCCAAAAATTTCAATAAACTCTTTGGAAAATGACTTATGCCTAAAATCGGGTAAATATACTGCTTTCATTCATCATTCCCCTTTAAAGGTAGAGATATAAACAATTGCGGTGTTACTCGTTTATGAGTCATAAAACGTATTCAGCACATTTGTTACTGAAATTCCCTCTTTTGACAAGGTATAACATTTCACTTGAATTATTGAATAGTGTTCTATTAATGGAGTACCTTCATTTCCTTACCACTTGGAATAAATGTGAATTATTTTTTAATATCTTCTAAGAATTGCTACAGAAGCGATAGTATATAATGTCCGCGGTTTCTTCACACTTTTGAACTAAACCTTTGAGCAATCACCACATACGTGACGTGTTTGTGTGGTTTCCTGAGCGTGTCATGCATCACAGGCTACTTACACTTCTGTTAAAACGAAAGTAATTTGTTTCTGGTTGAACTATACTTCTAGTTATACTTATTTTAACTATAAATTATAATCTTTAATTTATAATCAATACGAACGAAAACCGAGAGAAAATAGGTGTGTTGTTGATGTCTAGCAATAAATAGTTCTTATGAAAAACGTTATACCTACACTGAGTGCGCATGAATGCGGTTCGTTGTCCCATTGGTGTAATTTTCTAGACTCGGTTAAGCTTTGTTTGCATGAGGTGGAGGAATATACCGGAAGTAGATTGCAGGGGTTTCAGAGTATGATGAATTCGCAAACAGACCATAAAGTAGTGAAATAATAATTATATTTCCAATATATTTAAACAATGTTCTATGCCATACTGTACTTTTAAAGTCGCATGTGATCTCCTTGGCCGAAATCGTGAACCTGTTAAAGTGATTTCAGATCACAGTGTACCGAGTGAAAATCCAAGGTAATTCATGGATTTGTGCGTCGTTTACTGACGTAAGGCAGGTTTGTTTCGTTTACAGTAATTCCAATAAAAATTTGTACAGTTGCGATACGATATACGATTTACTCTCTTTGTAATGTACTCGCCTATTATGCAGGTAAATATGTTAATGGGTTCCTTTACTTAAATGTATCCGATTGCGCAGTATAATTACGAATGATTTCAGGGGAAGATGTAATTAGTATACATCTCAACCGCACCAAAAAAAAAGAGCTACGTTAAAAAAAACTATTTTTAAACTATGCTATCTTCCCAAACATCGGCATTCATTTGTCAACATTAAGGATTTACTATCTCACAGTTTATACCTAGTTTGAATATACAGACACTGAGAGAAAATCAAACTAACTATTTGTTTGTATAGAGCCAAATATATATTTAATTGCCCTAACAAAATATATTGTTGAGCAAACAATAGTTTTGAAGTAACAAGATTACTTTTGTTTGTCTAACAAAATATATACTTGAATAAACAAAATCTCTGTGTTGGGTCAAACAAAATCTTTGTGTTTGGCAAAACAAAATTAGACTGTCAACTAAATATTTCTGTCGAATCACCTGTATATATTTGTTTGGCCACTCATTTGACTGCCTTCGTTTGACAGTACAGCTCGAGAGGTTGTTTGTAATTTTTGTGATAATTAGGATAGTAACCGTGTTTGTTGGTGCATATGTTGATGCTTAACAATCGTATAAGCACATTAATAAAATCATTCAACAAGAAACTGACAAGTAATGCTGTAAAACATGAAATATTTGTATACACACGTTGCCAAATATTTGGAATATATATATATATATATATATATATATATATTTAAAAGCTCTCCGCTGGCATCAGTTTTCAGATCGGCTGAGATTACTAAGACGTAGTGCTCGGACGCAGGTGATATGGGTTTGAAGCTCAATAGAACTTGTAAAGTTCTTTTATATCGGCCCAAACTGTTTAGTGTACGTGCAGCCAAACAAATCTTGAGTTGCACCAACCAAATATTACAGTTTGGGGCAACCAAATGAAAACAACAAAATAATTTGGTTTCAGAAACAAAATATTTCATTTCCTCTATACAAACGAATCATTTTGTTGCACCAAACAAATCTTGTTTGATTCAACGAAACATTTCCCTCAGTGCAGTGTATTTAAATTATACCGAATCCTAGGTTGCTAGTTAGTCACAAAAAAAAAAAAAGGACAAAACATCAAAATGGTTTTAGATATTTCTAGGATATTTTAAAATTCTGTTTTATTACATCGAATATTGCAATGACACAAATGAAAAAAAAGAAACATGTAAAATTAATTTACAAAAATTCATGACGGGAAATGTGATAATTTCGCTTTTTAAAGTATTGGCATACAAATTTTAACATTTCGCATAATTATTATGTTTGGCTACAGTTCAAATGAATAGCTAATCTAATTAGAATAAATTAAAGAAATTTCAGGGAATTTATTCCAGTGGTTCGGTCATAATTTTATTTTAAGTTTTGCAATAAAATTGAAATCTGAAATAGCCAGAATTTAAGCCCTAATCGCAGGCGAACAAAATGCCACACTTTAAAGAAATTTCTTCATGGTGTTGGTAAATAAAAAAACACTTTAAATGAAATCAAACATATAACTTTTTTGAAATTTGCTTGGCACAAATCTTAAGGTTAAAATGCTGATAATTCTACTAAAACCGTACGCGAGAGATATTTTTAAACTAATTTGGAATTTCTATTAAATAGAATAGTTATTGATATTGTATCGTAAAACCACAAACTATCTTAAAAAGGCAGAAAAATTTTTTAGGCATTTGAACAGTCTTACTGTAAAGTTTATTTATATTTTTTTCAGATAAACACAAACGGATTTATACTAAAACTCACTCCTTACAAATATAAGTATTTGCTTTCTTTAATGTAGCCTTTCTCAAGAATCACTGCTTCTCATAGCATCAGAAAAGAAAATTCTGAAACATTTCTGTTTCACAACGCTGCTCCACCACAGAAAATTCCATGTCATTTGAGGACCGAAGAAACCCTCAACAGCTTCCAAGATACTCCATTAAAACTACAGTTACCCCACTGTCTCTTTATTTTTATTTTGGTGGGGGGGGGGGGAGGGGAGGGGTGGATGGATCCCGTAAACTTCCTGGCTTCTATTTCTCACGCACGCTGGTAACTGTAACACCCTTTCTTCCTTATTCTCTTGCCAACGTAAAAAAGAAAGAGAGTAATGGAATTTTTTTTCCGACTTTGGCTTCTCTCTCCCAAGACGCATCAATTGTTTTGTTTCGTTTCCACTATCGTGTTACTTTTTTACTCTCACGTGTCGCGCTAGCTTATTACGGGCCACTTTTTTTTTTCTCCTGGTTCTACGAAAGTAATCCCTTTATACACAATCCAGGGAGATGTCTTGGATGGTCCTCTTTCCTTGTCGTGTACGTACGCACAGCTTTGACGCTCTTTCTCTTGCCCCGCGGTTCGGAGGAAACTCGTTACCGAAGACGGAGAACCCGTTACGTGAGGAATACACCTTCACGATTTCCAGAATTGACGCTTCCAGAGAGCGAGCACTGCGTGTGGCTGTGCACGTAATGCCTTCCTTTTCCCAAGAGACGCTCGGAAAGCCACTCATCGTCGTAAACGTAGATTCATGTAAAAATAACCAAATATGTTGATCGTTTTCACAAACTAAACTAAATAATTGCACAGGCATCGACAACTGATACTGTTACCGTCACTGCGTTCAATTTCACGCCAAAATAATAATGTGACAATCGGCGGCTTATAAATAATATCACATTAAGTCTTGTACCTCGACATGTTAAATTTAGATCCTGGTTTATAAATATCTGCAATAAGCGGACGTGAAAAGAGCACAAAATCATACAGCAACAGTAAGTCGGGCACAAGACTACCCGAATGACAACCCGCAAAATATAACTGGACTCAATGACCAACTGATGCGGCAAACAGCCTTTGGTGTTGGGTAGTTAAATACCAAACAAGACAGATATTCGTACCAAGCGCCGGCCCACAGTGCTAATACATAAAAATTGCATTCTAGTGGACACACATTCGGTTACCCGTCCGGCCATATTCTGACTTCGGTTTCCCATGGTTTTCCGAAATAACTGCAAGTCAATGCTGAGACGGTTTCTTACTACAGGACGTCGTGTGACCTCTTTCTTCCTCGTTTTTTACTAAGCACATTCTTCTGCCTACGTTCATCACTGAAATTCTTCAGCTTACAGCTCGATCCGTCCTACGTATTTCATATCGGTGAATCAATCGCTCCAGAGTACCATATTACTTATTCCCTGGCCTGGAAAAACAAGTAAAGTGTGTCATAGTAAACTAGTCAAGTTGCACTTTCCTAGAAAACTGAGAACACATGCACTGACTCAGTCTTTAAGGGAACTTCAGTTTCAGCATAGGGAAGTTATTGCAGTTTTTGCTAACGATTAGTTTTTTTTTATAATCGCTTCTAAAGCTTAAGTCACGATAGTTCCGTTCACTAGCAGCTGCTTGCTACTGGCTAGTGCTAGCAGTTGCATACTGCGACTGGTCAACAGCTCACGCTTTGCTGCTACATGTGATTTTTAGTAGTGGCTGTACAGTGATTTTTTTGTGACTGTTGCGTAAAAAATACCTTCCAGCACTCCAAAGTGCCAAAGACTTTTGTTAGCAGGGATGAGGGGACTTGAGTCAAACTGATTCAAAGCAATGCGAATTGCCGGCGGGTCAGGCCCTACACCACGAGAGCAGTTGGTGGCAACTACAAGGTGTTTAGAAAAACTCACGAAAAATATTTTAATAAATGTAGTTACCTAATTCCCAGTCACGACGTGGCTAAAAAAAAAAAAATCACGTCACACATAGCTGCTTGTTCCAAAGGCATCAGCCATGTACAGTATGTCGAAAACCCTTTGCTGTTATTATCTGACATGCAAACAACGGTCCAGCTCATCCCAGAATATGCACTATTATGTCAATATCGGTGTTCTGACCTAGTCAGTTACGCAGCCCTGTGCGACTGTCTTCAAACCACGTCACAGTTGACCTTACTTTAAGAATAAGAGGATCATATCACTGATGCAGGAAAGGGTCTGCTCCAAACTTTTTTCATGACGTGGGAAGTATATTATCTCCCAAAATGGTACGGGACATTCCAAAATTCGTCGATCAATCGATTAAAATTAATGGGCCGAACCCAAACCACAATGTAGGGCCCCAGACCATTGCACACTGACACACTGACACCAAATTTAACTGTAGACACAACACGATCAGGTAAACCCGTTCGCTAGACACCTGCCGGATTCATACACGTCCGTCCGATTGTCAGCTCGTGCAGCACGACTCATCATTCGACAAGTCTTCTTCATGCTGTTCCACAATCCAATGACGGTGTTCTTTGTACCATTCCAAACGACGTCGGGCATCGGCGCGTGCGAACAGACACTTGCTGACTGTGGCACGACAGTGGAAACCAAGTGATAGCCCCTCCCGGCGGAGAGTTCTGTCAATGGACGCTGTACCGCAGCTGGGACTGAAACCCGCCCTCTGCAATTGACGACGTGATTGCCTGAAAATTTGGTTTACACAACAGGGTTCAGAACTAGGGACCCCAACATCGCCTCGATTTCAGGGAGGTCAAAGGCAAACAAGAAGACCACCATCCTTGTCCCATTTTATTAATGTCAAAATATTGAATATTTCCTTATTGTTTTCATTGTTAATGAATCCATGTGAAAAATTTGTTTGTGCAATAAGCTACTGATAAAACCTGTCAGTGGCTTTCGTTATTGAAGAATGCTGTCTGTAAATAATCATTCTCCGTGCTTAACCAATGTCAACTCAAAGATGTGGAAGACGACTTCTTCTTTTCTCCTAAGAAGTGTATGGAAATAATTTTCCAGAATAATGCAGACCGCCATGCAAACATATAATTCTGATGGGCATTAAAATGTCATTAATACAATTATACAATAACGCATAGTTGTTATACAGTCTAAACAGAGAAGTATGTCTGTTGTGTTCACGAGTTTTGATTTTCAATACACGAGGATTTATTAATGAAATTAAAATTCGATTGTGAATTCAGGACGAAGAAAGTGGTAACAAGTGTAATACAGCGGCGAAAAAGTTTATACAAAGTAAGCGAACTAGTTGGCAACGCTGACAGTGTTAAACGCAGGTGTCTCTCGAGTGTTATTGTGCAAACACGAAATACGGTCGCCAATGACGGTAAAAAGTGTCCCAGAGTTATGGTTAGTAGTTATTGCATTATTCTGTCCATCACACGATAGCACCACGAGCAAGCAATAATACAGCTACATTTTGTCAAAACAAGAAACTAATCACAAAAGCGCGTAGGAAATTATCTTGGGTCTTCGTTTTTCCTATATTTTCCTATATATATATATATATATATATATATATATATATATATATATATATATATATATATATATATATATATATATATATAGAGAGAGAGAGAGAGAGCATGATTTATAATTAACGGTACTTTCAATAAAATATAAAATTTTAACACTCGTAATTATGTTGTAACTGATGAAATGTTTTACAGTAATGTGCGTAAAACGAAAATGAACCTAACTCACACTGCGATAAATACGTAGAAGGATGCACCTTTAATAAGACATTAATTCACGGAACTTAGCTGTTTCGCGGTCAACTCCATGAATTAAATCTCTGTTAAAATATTTTTGCAAGTAAAAATAGCAGAGCAAGAGATTAGGTAATTTAGCATGAAATCAGTTCTGAGGAAATATGAAAATGTTTGTCAGTAGACGAGAGATCTTTCGAAAAGGTGAAAAAATTAAGAATTCCAACTGATTCGAGATATGCTAAATGTTTTACTTTGAGTATTGTGTTGCACGACAGTGACTCACGGACAACAAAAGCAAGACAGAAAAAGAAGTTACATTGAAATATGATTGTAAAGAAGAATGGTTACATTGAAATCATCCGAACTTTTTTTATAGGATGTAAAGACATAGAGTTAATTTTCGTACATCGTTGCTAAGTTTATTCGGAGCATATCAGTTAGTGCGTTCGTTAAATTATGCGTAGTTAGAGACAGGCTAATTTTTTTCTAAAGGTTGGTTTTAAAAGTTTGTGGACCAGCTATAGGGAAGAAGAAGAAGAGGAATATCGACATAGTTAAGGTTTATTTTACTCAGGTTGGCAAGGAAACGAGATTTATTATGAGAGAGGGCGTGCATAATAGTTACAACATAAAATGAGTCATTCATATTTTGGCAGCGCAAGTATACATACGATATTTCACAATTCGGACAAAACACACAATTACACATAAATAAACGGAATTCCTAAATTTACAGCCAGCTTAAAATATACATTTTTTTTGGAACACCAGTGCATCTTGCGGCGGAGATGCCAAACTTTCTCATAAGGAACCTCGTTGTGTTGCCAACCTTAGCAGAAAGCTTAGTAAGTGGAAAGAGAGGTGGCGACGGCCGGCCAGCTCCGGCAACCCACGCAGTCGTGGGTGCCGTCACCGCCTTATTACCGGCACATTGTCTAATATAATGACAAATAAGCAGCGAAGGACGAAGGCCTGTTTGGCCGGCGCAGCCATTACGGCCGCCGCGTGACGACATTGCCTCCCGCCGCCACAGAGCCAGCCACCTGCCAGAAGCTAAGCCAACACCGCGCATGGCCGTTCACACACGGTCGTGTCGGGGCTGGGTTATAGTGGTGCACAGTTAAATAAACACTTGTGTAACCAAAGTGTTAAAAAAATTCGTCCACATAACTATTTATCTTTCAAGCTCGTCTAGGACATAATTATATGCTTAACACGTTAAAAATTATTACTACATTAATAGTTTTGGCTTTAAAATGCTATTTGCTCTACTAATAATAATTGTCTGTGTCATACCTGTTTTTCGTAATTCAATATGATCAAATTTTTTCTAATATATTCATTCCTTGGACATCATTTTTAATATTTTTAAACTTAAAATAGGTTATAATATTTTCCTGATTTGCTTTCATTGCGGTTGTTCTCTACCTTGATTGACTTTTCTTTAGTTTTTCATATTTTTGTGTTTTATTGTCTGTAGTCGATGTTATATGACTTATAGTATCTCCGTTGCTTACTGGTTCCTTGTAGTTCTCTCTTGCTGTTTCCATTTGCCCGTAGTGTCGTTTTCCGTTATTTTCTGACTTACGTTTGACAATAGAGAGAGAGAGAGAGAGAGAGAGAGTCCAATTAAATTCTCGTAGTAATATTTCCACACGACTTGCATTAAAATGCAAGCATGATATGGTTATAGATAACTGATTATCGATGAGATCAGGTTTCTGGAAGCCAACAAATAAAAGCCAAGTTACAGAAACCCCTCATAAACAGCTGTGTATGCCAACTTTGTAATCAAAATTTTGCCGCGGCGATGCATTCCTATAAAGCTAAAATTTTGCATGTACACTGCACTGCAGTGTAAGACTCTATGATAAAGAATTGTGAAAGATGAAAGACCTGCCCTTGTGATAATATATCTGATATTCTTCAGGTTTGTCTGTTGCCTGAAATATGTTAAAAGTATTTCCGTTAGCGACAGTCAGCAAGGGCCGTAAGATTGATTACGAGGCAGAGCAGGGTAGAATGCTCAGCCCAGACGCGCAGTAACCATCTGTGTGTCCCGACATTGAACCACAGAGTGAATGAGTGCACAAAGGGCGTAATGGCATGGCGATTCCTTTCATGAGTGCGTGCCCATTCTCTGATTGGCTGCGCGAAGATCTGGGAACCGGGCTCGTATCTGGCCGACTTCTTCCTGCTGCGAAGGTTCCCTATTGGCCGGACCCAGGGTTGCCAGATTGGGCGATTTGTCACCGTTTGGACTACTTCAAGCCAAATTTGCAACCAAATGTTACTAAAATGTGACTATCGCAATTTGGGCGATTTTTCTAATGGATTTGCGATATTTGGGCTACTTGGAATTATTTATTTAGTATTGGTATATTTTTTTATTGTGAAAAACATAATTAATTCTCATAAGTAAGATCGGTTTTTTAAACGGCAATCATTGTGGCTACAAATGAAGTAGGTCTCTTGTTCAGACTCTTGTTCCTCGCTGCGGACAATGATTAAGCGAACTGAATATTACACGATTGTTTATGCGTTTGACTTTTTTTTAAATTTTGTGTAGGCCTATATCATTTTCAAATTTTAAACCATTCTCGTTTCGTACATATAAAATATTACAAGAAAAATTTTTTTTTAAAAATGAATTTTATATAAAGCGCAATCAAATTGGACGACATTTGGGCGGCAAAAGATTGGCCATTTAGGCGACATAAACAAAAACAATCTAGCAACCCTGGCCGGGCCACTGGTTGGCAAGTAGGTTACCAGGCGTTGATCGGCGAAGAACGTTCGAACATTTTGCTGGTAAGTGACGTCATTTTGCTGACAAGTGCGGCTGGAGTTCGCAGTATAAGCTGCTGTTTCATCACAAGCACACTGTGGCTATAGGCTGTTCACTGTAAAGTGAGCACTTTTGAAAGCCCTCTCATTTGGAATAAATACATTCTATTGTAGCCTTAGACGTTAAATTCCGAGTGAGATGGAATATACACACTGTGTTTATTACTTACATGGCAATATTTTACTAAAGAGGGCTGTTACAGGATAAAACACGCTTGAGCGGAAAAAGTAACTAGAGCTTCAAAAGTGCTCACTTTACCGTGAACAGCCTATAATTGAGAACTTTTGAAGTCGACGTTTGTAAAATCTCACTGCCCCAACCTGAATATATTTTAATGAGCTCACTGACCGGCATGCGGGCAGTTAAATTGGTAACGATGGAGTGAAAGTGGTTACCAACATTTCTTAACGTTGAATTAAAAGTGTTAGGTAAACGTTTGGAAACACTGACATTAACTCTTTTTATTTATTTTTTGTTTTCTTAATGCATAATGCACGTAACAAATAGAAAATGCGTACGATATTTACCCTACTAATAATTCCGTATTTTCACATGATAGATCCATGATTAAAATTATCAGGCCTGTGGCAGTATTAATTTTACATATGGCAGAATAATACACGAAGTAAATACAAGCAGATATTAAGCAGGTCTTTCAAAAATTCCCAGTTTACCGTGAACTGCCTATGAACTGCTTTTCCCCCTACGTGGTTTTTATGAAGGTTAGCACACACAGTCTTTACTCAGATACACACTTTGATATGCTAGTGCACTTAATTTGATTTAGTTGTTACACAAATGCAATGTAGATAATCAAGTCACGCAAAAAGTTTATTGTAAAACCAAATGTAAACAAACGTACTGTTATGTTGGCAGTGCTTGAGCCAGTGCTGGAGAGTGCACGGAAGACGAAAACCACAGTCTACTTCATCTTTAGTCCGCGCTTCAAGAATGTGTTCGCTGTAATGAAGCAGGCTCTGTGTCCTCTTAACGGAAACACCGATTGTCTTATCTTCAGCAATGCCGGCAGAGAATTTAGAAAAGTAGTCCTTACGTTTAAAATTTTTATTTAAAGAATATTTGTTTTAAATCTGTGGAAGTTGAATTTTTTTGTGTATAATTATTAGTATAGTCCACTCGCAGTATCTTCACACTTTTTCAGCCAACCTTTGAAAAATCATCCCACGTATGCCGTGTTTGTTTCTTTCCTAAATGTTTAATGTATCACAAGTGTTTTATACTTTTGTAAAGAAACAAGAATGATATTTTTCTTGAAATGACTTTTTCTTATGTTTTATCTATAAATTTCATTATTTCATTGGAATAAATATGAGTACAAACCGTGTTGTGTTGGTAATGGATAGTAAGAAATAGTTTTCTATGCTTGGTTAAATTTTCTTTGCATGAGGCGGAGGAATATTTTGGAAGGAGAACCAAAGCAAGAACCGTGAATGGTTTATATATAAGAATTACAACAAGAATCTGCCTAATACCAGCATTTCTGTGTTTACATAAAATCCTCAGAGTCGGCTGATCGGTGTATGCAATCCAATATAGGCTGCTCACGATTAATGGAGAACTTCTGAGAGCCCTGATTTAGATATGGTTTTAATACAATTTTGTATTCTTCCGCCTCATGTAAAATTAACATTGTCATGGACCTTCTCACACTATTCATATGTCGTAGAGTTGGTACTGTGCAATGAACATTAATGCGTTGATAAAGACACAGACTCGTGTTCTTACATGTGTAAAACAATAAAACACTGGCTACAGTGACCATAAAGTTAAACATTACAGTTCTAACACGACGTCAAATCCTAGAACTTCTTTTATTGATTTGCCGCCAATTTAACTGGAAGTGTAGGTACATACCAGTGAGTGGTGAAGCATACATGTAATTATGGGCAGTGATTTTTTCAATGGTTGGAATGAAAAGTGCTTCTGTACGGTAAAATCTTTAGTTAAGTTTAGGTAATTTCTACTACAGGTTGGGAAGATCAATGGTAAAGGCAGGGAAAAGTTTTCTACACTAGGTAAGTAGCGATAGTACCGGAAATGTACTAACTAGATTTTCTCTGTTTTCTACCTTTAAAATACATGATAATTGCAATAATCAAAAATCGAATATAAAATAACTTCGTAGCTAAGTAAAATCTTTGTCTTTTATTATTCACGTAGCTTTAAATTTGAATTAAAAGTTACCTTTTGCAACTCTGCGCACCTAGTGGCAGAAATTCTCCCTATGTCTAATTCTCCCATAAAACATCTCGTTTAATCCCTAACCTGAATAAAATAAACCTTAGCTAGGTCCATGACAACCTTTAATGTCTACGCGTGGCGGAGGGATACGAAGTGGGCAGTAAGAAGAAATCAGACAGGGCTTTCCGAAGACCTCGGTTCACCGTGAAGCACAGCCACAGACTGTTGTTCATCTTCACACGTCTTCGACACTGGCTAACGAGTTGCCAGCAGGAAAGTGAAAGTAACATGATTAGGCCATAGCGTTGCAGGTTAGTTCAAGTTTGAAAATACAGCAAGTCCACATGCTTTCATGAAAGCGAATTACTTTGCATGACTTGAATGCATAATTGTTGCATTTAAATATCGTCCATTGGAAGTATACTAAATTTTGTTGATTATGCAAACGCCGTGCTTAGTCTGATCACAGTGTCACCGCACTTTTTAAATCGAGCGTTTGAAAAATCACCCTGTGAAATATTTGGTCGTTTCATTACGATTGTATCACAAGCGTCTTATACTTATGTTAACATGAAAGTATTTTATTTGTGGTTAAATTTTGTTTTTACTTGTATAAAATCTATAATTGATACTAATGAAAACAGGGAGGAAGTAGGTGTGTTGGCAATGCCTAGCGAGAAATAGTTCTCGTGCAAATATGACTAAACTGAGTGCACGTGAATACGGTGTGTTGTTCCTTTGATGTAAGAGTGAGTGAAGAGATTTGGGCGGTTCTTAACAGCGAGGTCTCGAGAGCCGATGAGGGTGGTTGAGGTGAGTATGGAGCAATGCCGGAATGAAGGGGCGGGGGAAACGGGAGAAAACCCGCCGACCAACAGCATCGTCTGGCACGATTCCCACATGCGAAAATCCGGTGACCCGCCGGGGATTGAACCACTCAGCCACCGTGGCCCCGCCTTTGATGTAGTTTTCTAGACTTAGTTAAGCTTTGTTTGCATGAGATGTAGAATTTTAAGAGGGTTTCAGAAAAGCTGGAAGCAACCGTGAGTAGACTGTAAAAAAAACGGACGCAATCCACGTGGTTTCGACGGTCATAGAGAAAAAAATGCTATTCCGTGACGGGACTAAGAAATTAATTATTCCTGCGCAGCTGGCATGGACACTCTGCCACATTTTCGACGTTTACGTGTCTGGCTTTTCACTGAGGCTTCTCTCGGATCTTCACACGCGGAAAACGGCATGCACGCAACCATTGCCAGGCGGTGTTTACGCGCGGTGCTCCCGTATCCTTCTCCTCGCTCCGTAAATTCTTCGCTGCACCGTCTCCATTTCACACAATCACTAGTGACGCTTAAGTTCTCGTCACTCGCCCTCCAAATCTCTATACTTATTCACATAGACCTGCAAAATTCGCGTTATTATTTGGGGATACGTTCAACTTCAAACACATCTACCTTTGCAATAAGTTTGTTATTGGACCATACTCTATCTGACACGCCTTGGGTAACTCTGCGCCAGTAAATAAACACTTAATAAGTCCAATCACGTGCAGTCCAGTCAAAAGAGGCGTGACTTCAGACTTCACAAATAGATGTGCGGCCAATGGAAAACCAACGCTGGATCGAGTATATACAGCACTGTGAAGTTTAGCCTGATAACAATTAATAACGCAAATTTTGCATGTCTCTACAAATGCAGCGATGTATTTCCGATATTTCACTCACTCGAGTGCGTGTGTGTGTGATGTTGTGTCTCTCTCTCTCTCTCTCTCTCTATATATATATATATATATATATATATATATATATATATATATATATATATATATATATGCGTGCGTGGGTGTGTTTGGTTGCTGCAAAATATTTTGTAGAAATGGAATTTGTAGAAATTTGCTGTAACTAATTACAGTTAGATATTGTGATAAATGGAGTGTTTTTAATAATTCGATACCGAAAAGTCGTGTCTTCACAAAAAGTTACGCAGTATACATTAACCCCCCTTTTTTTCTCTCTTTTTCCAACTGTTTTGTCCTCTCGGTTCTGCACTTTGTGTGCCGCCAATCTATTTTCATGCCTTCGACATTCCGAGTTCACCAATCAGGTTTGTCCAGGTCGCAATCGGAAGAACATTGGGTCGATTCCTGCTGTGCCTGAAGTGGTTTTCTCCCCAAATGGTTTTCCATACGTATTCTAGGGATATGCTGGTGCAGTTCTTCAATGCAAATAATCCGAAAGGATGCTCATTATCTTTTGTGCATATAAATTATCATTACTGGGGCTACCTATTTAAAGTGCCGTAATTAATGTAGACGTCACCTCATCCACGTGTACTCATATAGCTGTAAGCATATTATATTTTACGGTATGATAGCCAAACCACTGAATATTGATTAGTGGGAACTTATAACTCCACGCAGGGGTAGAGGAAATTGGCACACATCACCATACTTAAGCATTGATTCAGGTTCGACTGTCTTCTGGTTGACTACCAGTAATTACGAGCGTAATGTGTCTGCCGTCTGATGCTGTCTCTGCAACATATTGTGCTCTCGGGTATTTTCGTCTATCATAATGATTTTTAAACTGTTTTTTAAAAAGGATTATTACTAGATACCTGAAAAATTCGCGCATTCAATGACCTGCAGGCTAGACTCTACAGTCCTATATACGAATATGCCGATAACAACTGCACATTGGTTGTCTGCTGTCACAGTGAAAGGCGACAATTGAACACCGTTCTACAGGAGGAGTCAACACCAAGTGGACCAATAACTAAAGTTATATCAATGCACGTATTTTGAATTCTAGCTTGTCCCAAAATGAATCCGCAAATTCTTCAGGTCTCTAGCGATTACATTTTTAAAATGGTACACACATTCACAGGCACCGACACAAACATAACCTCAAATATACCATCTTGGTGGGGTTTTATCAGCGGGTAGGGCAGTATTAAAAATACACATATATAATACGTATACACTCTAAGAAATTATTTGGTAAACTTTCAGTTACAAAGCGTAAATGGTAAAATGCTTTACCATACTTCCTTGGTAATGTTACTATAGTTGCTCAGAAAAGAGTAGAATGCGTTCAAATGCTTAACATACATATAAGTAAACCAGCAAAATACCATAAAAGACCAAATTCTAAATACCAAATGACAAAATATTGAATTGATTGTTATAATAATAGCTATTCTCGTGAACATTTTGTGAACAAATTTCGTTAGTACGAATATAGCCGAATTGCGAGGAACTCTCCGAAAAAAAAAAAAAAATAAAATAACGTCAAGCCATAACAACTTGGATTATTTATAAGTCAGGTTGTGAGTCTAATATATTATGTACACTGCAAAAAAAATCCCGGTAAACTTCCTAAACTATAATGGAAGTTTTTAACCGATACAGTGTGTGGAAATATTACTATGTGCCTGGCAAGGCACATAGTAACACGACACCTCGCATCTGATGCCGCTTTTCACACGCACGTCGTATCTTCCCCGTGTTAACGACACACTTGCGTTTTGTGGAGGATATAAATAGCTGCGTCGAGGAATGCGAGTTTCACAACACCTCTGGAAGTTGTGGATCGGCCGCACCGAATACGTACGCCGAAGAGCTCCTCTTTGCGGCCGTGATCGCTAAGGTTGTTCGCTCGCGTGGCGAGTAGACTGTGCGATACATCGATACATGGGCAAAGATACTATCTTTTCGCAGTATCACAATTGAGATGGCCATAAAAATGTCCAGCAGTATATTGCATATTGAGATTATTTGCAATAACATCGATGTTTGCGATATCACAATGAACAACATGTACGATATATTGCAATCGATCCTTCCAAAATTTTCAAAAGCAATCATGTATAGAAATGATATCTAAAACTGGATATCACGTATCTCTTAGTGGAGAGAGACTGAATTGGTAGTGGGTTGTTTTAAGCATCCGACATTTTAAAATTAATAATAAGTCGATTACCAAAGGGTACAAGTCCCACTATAATCATGCCTCTGTGTACTAAGCATTATGTCGGCACAAATAAACGTTCGTTATTTACATTTTATGGACTAACATGTATAAGGACTGACGTATTGCAAAGAGGACATAACAACTAGAAGAATTACAGACTGGGAGGAAAGCCTATGGGTAATGTGGTAAATTAATCCAAGTTTCCTATTGGCTGTCGTCAGCGTAGAAGGACACAGAAACACACGAACACAGCCGTTCGAAACTGACTCCATGGAATCACTCGGAATATATGTATAAGCAATACGTTAAGAATTAAGAAGTTCAAACGCCTCTGTTTATAGTGTCATCCCGTTTTCAGAGATTCTATGGGTAATCGTGAAATGAATAATAGAAAAAACATATCAGTAGAATAATTTGGTATTTTTGGGGCCAAGGGCGTGGGGCGCCGGAGCGCCGGAACTGTTCATGCTATGTCATTCCGGTCCCCCAGCGGCCATCTGGTCCACTATGATGGATGTCGGGGGCCTTTAACTTGACCTTGACTCGGTAACCTTTAACCTTGTAAATCCAAAAAAAAATCCAAATAAATCCAAAAATGTATAAAAAATAATAATTTAAAGATTTATTAAAAAATTTTAAAAAATTATTACAAAATATTAAAAAATGTATTATTAAAAAATTATGAAAATTTGTTATTTAAATACTTACATTTCTGGAGGTCCCTCCAGCACCATGTACAGCAAACGACTGATACACACCACTCCCCCCCTTCCAGTATATTTAATTGCCCCACCCCGACCACAAATTACTCACATTTCATTCAACCAATTAGTCGCGTTCGCTCCATCCCCACCACCTCCACCATTGATTCTCATTGGCTAATTACTCACGTTCGCTTGACTCCCCTTCACCCACGCCAAATTACTCACATTCTTTCGACCCCCTTACAACCTCACTTTTGGTCACTCCGTAGTATGCAACCATTTTGGTGTTTTTTGTTTGTCATTTGGTTACATTTTCAACGCCTAGGTGGTGCTAGTGTATTAATTACAAAATGATCCGCCAGGCAGTGTTAATTTATCGATTTAGCCACAAGGAGAGCTGACATTCTCTCTTACCTATGCTCAACATGCCATCTTGTTTTTTTAATTTGTCAGTTATTTATATTTTCAAAACCTAGTTGGCGTTGGTGTGTTAATTATCGATTTCGTCACCAGGCGAGCTACCTATTTAGCCATCAAGTGGCAGCCATATTTGTTCATGTTTTTTAAGTATAGGTTGTGCTGTCGGCGCATTCCATATTGGATTCAATTTTCAACACATAAGTAGCGTTAATTTCTCGATTTCACCGCCAGGCGAGCTGACGGCACTCATATTTATAGACATAAGAAAATCTGTAATTGTTCATCCTATTTTTAAAAAAAATATTTTTCCAATCAGTGCTATACCTACATGCATAATTTATTAAATTGATATTTTTGTATTAGCAACTTTAATTAAGACCGATCAAATAACATTTTTCGTTTTAATGCTAATTAAAGTACAATTGGATTTGAGCATTTATTCTGTTACCCTTCACTACCAACACTTTCGTCCGACCTTGCTTAATCTCTTAACACCACTGCTCTTGTTTTCTGTATTGTCCGCCAGAGCGTGCTAGTTTGGGGAAATTATATAAAAGGAACAATGTCAACCTTCGTCTTTTAGCATTATAACTGGTAAGTTCGGATATTTATTTCCACCAGGTCACAAGATATTATCAAGCGTGCACGTAATACGCATATATTTTCCCGCTAAATTAAAAATCTGATCAAATTTGGAGTATCGGTTCGGGCCAGCTAGTCTCTGGAGTAATATGTAACTTCATAAAATACGGCACTAGAAATTAGTTTTTTTTTACTTATATATTTACCATCGATGTAATTTGCAAAGGCGCTAACTCAGTACATGTGACGCTAATGTAACACTTCGTTTGCATTCATCAAATGTGTTTGAAGATACGAAAAATACGAATGTTCGAAAAATGCAGATCGAGTGACATGTAAAAGTGTAAAGCGTGGTATGGCATTTACTATGCGCGTTAACTTGCAGAGGCATGCAAAAACTGCGTAGCTGTAGAACCTTCACCTGCCAAAATACGTCGTGTACTGTCTATTCCAGAGCAGCGTACGAGTGGACTTCCCACAAAATCAAGGGTTCAGGATGAGCATCCACCATTGTGCCAGCAACCATCACGTCCAAGAATCGTGGCAGGGTTTGGCTTTGTTAATGACAATGGTTTCGTGGAGACCCAAACTGCATAACTGCATTCCATCTCAGTCTGAAGAACTATGCCCCTACAACGAGGGCGGGTATTCGAATCATGTTAGCACATGTTTAGCTGGAATGGGGGAAAACATTGCTGTTGGCTCAACACACAAACACATCACCGATAAAATTTAATGCATGGCTCGAATGCAGCTTTGCAAAACTGACCCCATTCAGCGAAAGGGAGGTATTCGAATCGAAAGGCGAGATAACGAAAATACTGTAAAACCTCACACTGGAAATATACGTCACGAGAAAGACGAATACAAAGAGCGTGTTTCGGGGTAAATATTAACGAAAAATCGATCACATAGTGCAACTTTCAATCTAAATAAAATGCTTACGCCGTCAGCAAATCATTAGTAAAAAATTTATATTCGAAAAATTCATGTGCCGTGTAGGGATGCGTTATGCAGCTTTCTATTAAGTAATCATGGCTCGGAAAACCAAAAAACAAGAGTTAATACCACATACAAACCCCGCGGTATGCGATATGCACAGTGAAGGATCCCATGCATTCCCTCTCACCAAGGTATACTGTAGACCCTCATCATTAAGAAACATCTCCTCCCAAGTTTAACATCAGTACGTTAGGAAATTTAGGCAGCGGGAAGAAAAATATCCATATGGTCACTCCACGTGAAGCGATATTTCTAGCTCCAAGTGTCAAGATATAAAACTCTTTAGACACTCAAATAATGTAGGCTACGTATAGTAAGTTTTGCGGGAGAAAAAAAGTATATACCGTTAGAAGACGCTAGTGTAAAGGCACATCCACTACAAGTGCAAACAAAATTACTGGATTTTCATACATTCGCGTGCGCTCGCTCCATTACGGGTTTATCTGATCAGCGGTAAAACACCCCCGCCCTCCCCCTCCTAGTCCTACCACACTGCCACGTGAATTAGCCAAAAGAAAAGTGACATGTGGACTTGTGATGTGTAAGCATATGTGCGGCCTCTAATCCAGCAGGTGTCAATAGTATTCACTCTTTATGAATTACGTTAACTAAAACACAGTTTTATTCCTGAGATGCTAGTCCACCACGCAGAAATTTACCACAATTCGAAGTCCAGCAAAGTTACGCGCATGCAGCTCTCATTCACCACCCTTCATAGACGGAAAGACATCACAAGGGCGAAAAAATTAGACTATATTGCAGCCAGTGCCTTACGGAGGCCATGAGATTTTAGAGTTAAGTTAATTCCTTTCGAATGCTGGATAATTAATAATATGTACAAATTTATTTTTAGTAAATACTGGCTTTAACACGGCACATTTTTGTATAAAAAAATCAAAAGTAAATTTTTATTAATTCCGGCGAAACCAAAGATACTTTTTGATGCAGTGAAACTAAGAAATAAGAAAAAAATAGTACATTATCCACTTGCTTATACGTCAAACACACACACACACACACAAAGAATCCGAAATAACCTAATTCGCAGGTGAGACTGATAGACGGTAAAATGAGCACTGTTGAAAGCCTTGCTTAAGATCTACTTGTATGCACGGTGTACATTCCTTCGCTTTACGTAAAATTAACATTGCCATGGGCCTCATCACTTTATTTATGCGTAGGGGAGGCGAAACTGTGGAATTATTAGAAAAGTTAATATATTACAAATCTTTTAATTCTAACACTGCGAAGAATAAAAAAAAAAACAGGAAGCGAAATATATTAATTAATTAATCACAAATGGTTACCTAACACTTTTTATTCGAAGTTAAGATATGGAACTACTTTCCATTCATCATTACCAACTATACTGGGCGCGTGTCACTCAGTGCGCCAGTTAAAATACATGCAGGCAGGGGCAGTGTCTTTTTCTAAGGTTGATTTCAAAAGTGCTCACTTTATCGTTAACAGCCTTTAAGACAAAAGCGTACCTAAAGAAGTGGATACGAGTCCCATTACAGACGTAAACGAGAAACACGTGCAGTCGTAATCTGAGTTCGCGCGCATATCCGGCCGCGCTGCACCAGGTGTTGAACTAGACTTTGCCCTAGCGTGCGTACTATAGTGCTGAGGGGAGGCCGCGGGGAGCTTGTCGCTCCAGCAGCTTGTCTTTATTTCTCACACACGTCAACTTCAATTCTTCATTCATAGGGTAATAAACACTTATGATATCTGCACACATAAGTCAACACCAGGGAGACCCATGTTCAGGAAGACACGGGTTTGATTCTCGACTCGTTCTGCCGAATTTATTTTTTTGAAAATCACTCCACGTGAATGCCGAGTCCTTACTTGTTCCCGTTTGCCCTAGCAACTCGCTCCGCCTCAAAAGGGTGTAATCTTTACATTTACAAAATTATAATTTTAGCTTGCACACCAGCTAGAAACTGCAAGCTCACGCTACTATATTACGAGGATCGAGTAGGCAAAGAGGAATAAAAAATATTTATGTATGTTCGTTATAAGAGGGATGGGGTCGCACCATTTTCTTTCGCGTCAAATCCGCGACATCAGGATTTCAGAATCACGAGTGATTCTGGAAGCCTGATCGTTGTCAACATTAGTTTTCGCAGCTACTGGTACTGCATTATTTTTTCAAAGTTTGTTAAGTTAACGTGTCAGTTTAGAACCGACTGAATGGCACAATGTTCGTTGCTTGTATTGGCCATAGTTCCCTCGCCTTATGTGAACACATTATGAAGCGTATTGTTAACAGGAGAAAGCGATGTCGTCACATGTCGTTTATCGGTAGGAGAAGGAATACTGTATTTACAGACCTTGATGTATTTATTTAAGTTTATCACGTCGAGTGAACTGCCAAGAACAGTTCTTGTAGCTAAAAATCGCAAGAGACGTGTTCTTCAAACAGTCACTCTTCTCATGTCGCCGCACATGGCAACTTTTGCAGGACTTGGCACAGTAACAGCGTTGTTTTCCGTGTAATTTCTGGACATTCATTGAAGGTAAGCATGTAGTCGTACATGGCATACACAATTTCACATCTTCAGTGGCTTGCATCGTCTTCAAGCATACATAAATTCACTCACTTTACACCTGCCGATTGTCTCCTGCCGGTTGACTCCTACCGACTGACTTCTGCAGACTGACTCCTGCAGAGTGACTCCTGCTGAAGTTACACTTCTAGGTTATCCCTCCACCTCATGTAAACAAAGCCTAACCGAACAAAGAAAATCACACCAAAGGGACGACACACCGCATTAGTGCGCACACAGTGTAAGATATTTTGCATAAGAACTATTTCTTACTAGACATTACTGACACACATATTTCCTCACTGTTTTTATTCAAATTAGTTATAAGTGAAATATGTAAATAACAGTTCAATATAACAAAAAAATAAGGTGTTTTTATGTTACCACATGTATAAAACGCTTGTGATACACAACATATTTAGGAAACAACCAAACACGTAATACATGCGGTGATATTTGAAAAGCTTGATTCAAGAAGTGAGAAAAAATCGCGAATGGACTGTAACGAAGATGGGAAGGAAAATGAAGGAAAGGCTGTTTCGTTTGGTCCCGTTGCGCGGGCTGGAAGTCGGAAGCAGTAAATATCAAAATTACAAGCCACGGGGCGCCTGTGCCGTTAGCTTGGCAGCGACCCGGGTTTCGTTCTCCTTCATCAAGGCAGGGAGGGCCTCGGCTGACAACCTGTCGTCCCGGGAAGAGGAAGAGAGTTGTTCCTCACGTCCCACGTCGACTTCTGTGCGTCAGTGCGCCGTGCTGGGAACGTTACCTGCTGGCCGCAAAGCCTCTTATTAACTCGCGCCGTACACCTGAGAGCGACGGACAACACGGACAGGTCCTAACGCCGTCTCGAGGACTGGCTGCACTTATACTATAGGCTGTTCACTATAAATTGAGCACTTTTTAAGGCCCTCCCAACACATACTAAGGGCTAATAAATACATATTATTGCAGCCTCAGGCATTAAGTTTTAATCGCGGGTGAAATATATACACTGTGTTTGTTGGTCCCATTGCAATGTTTATATTTAAAAGCAGCAGGGAGATGGAAATTGGATGAAAGGAAAAATTAATAAGGGCCTTAAAAAGTGCTCACTTTACAGCAAACGGCCTATAGTTGTAGCTGTGTCGCGTTTAACTGAGCGCTTATTAAATTCAGCTCTTAAAAATACCCTGCCATATACGCGTACTTTTAAACCACAGTGATAGGAGTATAAACAGTAACTTTGTCAGTAAATCAGAACAAGTAGTAAAGCATCATTTTTAAAAGTATAATATTTTTAATTGGTAGCTCTATAAATCCATTTATAGTTTGGTGTTATGCTAGTAAAGGTGCAAGATAAGCGAATTATAATATATTAATGTTCGAAGAAAAGTAACAGGGTCACTTGCCCAAAACATGAACGCTAAAAGTACGTTGTCGTGTTGACGTATACATAAGGAAAAAGCATATGCACTATAGTTGAAAAAAATTTAATTGAACTGGCTTTTAAAAATGTTCAGTGAATCAGCAGAAAAGTAGGCCTACATGAAATTTTAATAAATGAATTACTTGGGATAAAACTTAAACGTAGAATAATGTTTTGTATATAAATATTCTGTTTTGTAAAAATAAGCCATATATGTGTGTGTGTGTGTGTGTGTGTGTGTGTATATATATATATATATATATATATATATATATATATATATATATATATATATATATGTATATATATATATATATATATATATATATAGCATATAAATGTTCTGTTTTCTGAAAATAAGTTATATATATATACATATATAACTTATTTTCACAAAACAGAATATTTATATGCTATCTATGTAACTTGTTTTGCATTTATATGGAAAGCATTATTTTATGTTTATATATATATATATATCGAGAGAAAAGTAAACTGTTATAAATCCCTCTTACGGTTTTTTTGGCAGCCAAACGATAAACATTGAGTTAACAAAATTCGTGCATTTGAAGTCCCATCAACTCAGCGTTTTATAAGATGCATTTGCAATAGTTATAAACTTAAACCAGAATATTAGCACAGCTCACTGTAATTTTTACTCATGTCACGGCTACAAACCGCTGCCGGTTTCCTTTAGAACTTGCCTTTGTATAGGTATCTCAAAACCACGATGTTAAGAGAGGCCCAAACTTGTCCGCTCCACTGTACTTCTGTGTATCCCTGTTCGGCAGGGATAAGCCTACGTCTAAGATGATTCACTAGATTCCTATAATATTTATATGAGATTGAACATACCCCTCCCTGCGCCCAGGCGTGGTTTTGAACTGCTGTTTCTATGCTACGCTGTTCGCACTGCCAGTTTTATTATTCGGTTTTCAGTAAACATATTTTGTGAATATTTTGATACGCTCGGTGGAACATGCAGCCGTGGGATTTGCGGTCAGAGAGTTTTCCATGGTATTTGCTGTCGTAAAAAATCTCGTGGTTTGTGCGATCATTGCATTACAGGCTGGCACACAACACTTTGTTTTCAACTTTTCTATTGATTATATATTTTATCACACGAAACAAAGGTTGTATTTCAATTATTACGACCATCATATTACGTGAACTCAAAAGTAAATTAGGAAAATTATACAATATTGAGAATTTGTTTTAGGAAGCTAATTTTACGTGTTACGTCACGCTAATTTCTTCCAACAATGTTAACAACTGTATGAGAAAATAAACGTGTTGTACCTCTTTCATGTGTAACGTTAGGCTTTCTCAAATGGGCTGCAGCAGTTGTTTCCAACGATTCCGAGTCGGTAGTGTAAAATGTTTGATCACAAATTTGTGGTCTTAAAGTGTCCACAATTGAGAACGCTTATTCATATTTTAATAGTTCTTTATATACGTCTTAATTAATATTCTGCGTGATTCTTTATGTGTAATGTATTAAAGCGATAACTTGTATTAAATCTCAGCGAAAATTGCTTCGAGTCACTGAACTTTGAATGCAAGCACAATGAAATTGTTTCGGATTTCTTGATTGGTTCTCGTTCGTTGAATCACCATTATTTGCAACTGAAGTACAAATAACAGTAAAATTTGAAGAGGAATTAGTCCCTAGTTGAAAAGAATGAGTTTGCAGGTATTGTTCACAAAATAACAGAAGTTTTGACGGATGGCGTTTCGCTTAACATTATTATTTTTTTTAAATTCCTTTCATGTTCAGAGGCTAATTAGAAAACTTGATCCATTTGTATGTTGCATGTTCGACCCCGGCCTGCTGACTGCACTGGAAATTGGTTTTCTGCAACTAGTAGTCCACCTCCATTCCTGACAGACGCCGATAAAGTTTCTTTACTATAATCCATTCACGGTTACTTCCAACTTTCCTGGATCTCTGCTCTTGAGTTCTACTTTCAGGCCATTCCCCCGCCTAGTGTAAACAGCTCATAGCCAAGTCTAAAAATTACATCAAAAGGACGAGGCAGAACACTTATGAGCAATCATTTAGATGCGCTTTTTCGTGAGAACTATTTATTACCAGGCATTACCAACACACCTGTAATCTTTCTGTCTTTATTTATATTAATTATACGTTGAATATTATAATTTATAGGCCAAATGTAAGAGCGCTTGTGATAAAGGCGGTTCACGAGTGAGCACTCTTGAAATCAACCTAAGGAAAAAGTCACAGCCCATATCTGCATATATTTTAACAGGCGTACAGAGTGTGATGCGCCCAGTGAAGTTGGTAACGATGGAAGGAAAGTAGTTTCATGTCTTAATGTGAAATAAAAAGTGTTACTTAACCATTTGTGATAACATAAACAGTTCCTTTCGCTTTCTGTTTTCTAATGCACTAAAGTGTGAAAAATGAGCAGATTTGTAAATTATTTATTTTTCTAATAATTTTAAAGATTCACTTGTCGGACGCATGAATTAAGTCATGAGACCCACGGGAATGTTAATTTATGCAAGGCGGAAGAATACACAACGTGTATACAAGTAGATCTTAGCAGGTCTTTCAAAAGTGCTCATTTTACCGTGAACAGTCTGTCATTCACTAGGCGAGTTTTCAAAGCTAGATTAAAAAAGTATGAAGGTAATGCGAATAGTCTAACAAAATCTCCCCAATTCAATTATAGTTTAATTAAATCCCTAATTATATTGATTATGTAAACAGAAATTTATATTGATATTCTTGACCGCTTGGGAATAACCATTCCTCTCCCCTGCATTCAGGGAGTGGAGCGGAGAGATTCGGGCGGCTCTTAATATCGAGGTCTTGAGAGCCGACGAGGGTGATTGAGGGCAGTATGGAGCAGCGCCGGAATGAAGGGGCTGGGGAAACGGGCGATCCCCGAGAAAACCCACTGACCAACAACATTGTCCGGCACGATTCCCACATGCGAAAACCCGGAGTGACCCGGCCGGAGATTGAACCCGGTTCGCCTTGGTGGGAGGCGGGCAGGCTAACCGCTCAGCCAACGTGACGCCCTGAATTCAGTGAGGATCGAACCCACTAAATGTTCAGTGGGGGGCCAAGTATACTGACGCATCACAAAACACCCATACCTGCACGTGTTTAAGTAACCGATTCACTGTTAGTTTGAATAACAATTTCTGTGGAATATCGTGACTACAATGGTTTATACTTGTGTACCCTTTTTTTCGACTGTATGAGTTGTGTTTTGTTAGTTCTACAATTTAAAAAATCTTCTTTAGTGACCCTACATTGTAGGAGTCCTGTTCCACGCGAATTATTTTGCGAGTAGAACATGTCTCGTTCCGAATCGTATATCGGTTTTGGTTACACGCACGATGGGAATCAAGCGAGTACCACCTTTGGCCATCTAGTACGTAAACTTTCCCTAGCAAATGCAGCATATCATGAAGACTGCTGTAAAGAGAGTAGAAAAGAAATGATCAACTTTATTCCCTTGGGGCTAAGCAAGCCAAGTGACACAGGAACTTGATGCACAAGTGTATTTGTAGCGGGTAACTCGGATATTTACGGCTTGTCTCTTTACACTGCCACTAGGCTGTAACCGAGTTGTTGGCCCTTGGGTGGCTGGATACTCTATAAATCTGAGTAGGTTAAAACTGATGGCTCTAGACGAATTCGTGGTAGAACTCAGGGTCTGATTACCGATTCAATCCACACGTGTTTCAAAATATCATTGAAATCAGAAGAACCCGCCGCCTTTTACGATCATAACCGCGTTAGGTCAAATCAGCTACAATGATTCACGACAATTAAGTGCGTTGCACGTGGGAACAACGAAGTTTCCGATTTGTACCTGAAACACGAAGATCAGATTTAAGAAGAGAAATCACTTCAAAGGCAGTATAACATGTAACAGCTACCCCTAGTTATTTTATATCTTACGTGTGCTTCCTCGCCAGAAAGCAGTACACGTAATACCGGCAAACACATTAGAGGAAAACCAGGTCATCTCACAGAATGGAAATCGGGCAAGTTTGATATTTTCGTGAAACACATGCGGAATCGGAAATGTTTCATTGCTGCATCGTTTTACCTACGCCGTTTCACCGTTCATCGCATGCGCCGGACTTAACACCGACTAGTTAGTGAGAAGGTTCATACTGAGCAACAGCACCATTGCATGGGGAGAAGGGGAAAACGGCCATCATTACTACTAGTCGGGATTGAATTCATGACTCCAGGTATGCTTCCGAACAGCAAATTACCCAAAGTACAATATCAAACTTCAGGTTTCACCCGAAAATTGATAAACTAAACCCTGGAATCGTTTGAAACAGGCCAAGAATATGGCGCACAAATACTCATGTGCGCTGCATACTTACGTAGTCTGAGGTTAATGAAACACATGAAACACTCCTGATTACATACACTTTGACGAGGATGCATAATTGACATTCTCCCAGTCAAGTTGGCAGAAATTTAGGTAAAGTACTGAAGTAGTAGGGGCGTGGGGATCCTAGGCCCCTTCGATTAATCCTATTATATATTTGATTGATTGGATTAATTGTATGAATCCGAGCTTAATCCGATCAAAATATTTAATCCCATGAAATATATTTTGTTAAAACCTTAATCCTAATCCGATTAAAACGGAAGAAAAACGTGATAAAAGAAACTTGATCAAGGTTTTCCCATCAAACTTGTGTGATTAAACTTCTTTGATGGATTTTTTATTTGATAAGTGTATATATTGGGCAATTTATTATTTTTTTGGGGTGGGGAGCAGCTATGGTAAATGTTGATGCTCTGAGCTCTGGCATTATACTGAGGTGTGATGTACTTGGGAAGCGGTATATATGTATTGTGTAATATAAATTTTTGGAGAGTGACTCTAGAAGATGTTGCTCTTCTTAGATCTGGTGTTGTACTGAGGTCGGGCTGTGTTGGGGTAGGGGTATACATATAGGTATTGTGTAATATCTTAATTTTTGGAGTATTTCATCTGGCAGGCCACTGAGAGATGTGCAGTGCAATCGGCAGGTAATCGCGGAGTTCGGAAAGGCATATTTTTAAAGGTCACAGTTTATGATATTTTTTAAATTTTTTATTTCTTAAATGGCGAGTTCCAAGATGTGGGATAAAGAGGCCATCCAGAGAGTCATACATGCAGTTAAAACCAAAAAAAATGGGATACAAATCTGCGAGCAAGACTTTCAATGTTTCTCGCGCGACATGAAAGACTGTGTTGAAAGAAGGGCGGCCTCACAGCAGAAGCATTAGAGTGGGCATAAAAATTGGCAGAAAACCAATTTTACCTGACACATTGGAGAATGAATTAGTGGAGTACTGTACGACCATGGAAAGCCATTTTTATGGTCTAACTGTAAAAGACCTTCGTCGCATGGCATTTCAGCTTGCGATAAGCAACAATATTCAACATCCTTTTTCAGTTGAAAATAAAGCTGCTGGTCGCAAATGGTTACGTCTGTTCCTGAAATGACATTCTCAGTTGTCTCTAAGGAAACCACAGCCATTATCTCTTACCAGAATATATTGATTCAGTCAAAAAAATGCACACAAGTTTTTCTCTGTGAGCCAGAACTAGTAAAAGTAAAGCACAGTCATCTAAAAATATTCAATGTTGACGAAACAGGCATATCTATTATTCAACATAATAGCCAAAAAGTCGTCGCAATGAAAGGGAAAAGAGAAGTGCACAAAATGTCTTCTGCTGAAAGGAGGTCATTGGTAACGGCAGTGGTGTGTATGTCGGCAGCAGGCCTATACAACCTTCAATTATGATTTTTCCAAGAAAATTATGAAAGCAGAACTTATGGATTGGGCTCCCCCTGGAAGTATTGGCGCTGTTCACGAATCTGGGTGGATCACTGGCGATATATTTTTCAAATGGTTCCAGCATTTCGTATCGACAGTCAAACAGTCGCTTGAAGATCCTGTTGTTTTAATATTAGATGGACACTACTCCTACACACGGAACATAAATTTGATTGATTGTGCTCGCGAAAATGGAGTTTCCGTTGTCAGCTTACTACCACACTCTACAGTTAAACTACAGCCTTTGGATGTTGCTTTTATGTTAACCTTTAAAACTTTTTATGCTCAGGCTATTGAGAATTGACTTAGTAGCAACCCTGGTAATGTGGTCACTAATCTTCAGCTGGCAAGGCTGTTTTCTGAAGTGTATGTAAGAGCGGCAACTATGGAAATTTCAGTCAATGGTTTTCGCAAAACTGGCATTGTCCCTTACAATGCTAATATCTTCAGTGAAGTGGATAAGTGGATTTTTTTGCCTCACACTCAACAAACAAATGAAGTTGAAGATGTTGTTACCAACTCCACCCCCCCCCCCCCAAATCATCTGATGCAGTGAGCCCACACATCAGAGCTATTCCTGTGATCCAGCCATCGACATCTACAAGATACGGTTCTGCAGTTGTGGTGACAAGCTCTCCACACAAACGAAGTGTTGAAGTTGCTGTAGCAAAATGAAACAAGATGTGCGGCAAACGACACGTGGCTCCACAAAAAAACAACTACCAAGATTATAAATTGGAAATCTGTAGCAGTTTCCAGTGACAGTAGTGTAGACATTGATTATGTGTCAACTGATGACGAAGATAACGATGATGGTGATGATGCTGAATGTTCTGTTTGTAGAAAAAACTTTTTCTTCAGATAAGCATGGTAAGAAATGGATTCGCTTTACAAAGTATGTTATCTGGTACAATAAACTATGCTGCAGGTCCCAGAATAAAAATGACTATATTTTTGATACTTATTTGGAAGGCTGAACTTCTGTAATTTGATGTGTTTCGCAAATCTATTAAGGTAAAAAAAGAAGTGTACATTTTTCCAAGTCTCTAACAGTTGTGTGTTACATTTCTACATAAGTAAATATTTGTAGATTTTTTGAAACAGAGAATGTAGATTGTGTTATTTTAATTTTCTTAAGGAAAAAAAGTAAAAGGGACGAAATTAGGAACACTTTTTTCAAAATTCTATTTCTGTCAACTGTCAAATTTTATTTATTTTTCAACATAAATATAACTTAGTTTTCTTTAAGTGAAATATTATCATATCTATAAATAGTTGTAGAGTAAATAAATAAATAAATAAGTATACATACATATATATATATATATATATATATATATATATATATATATATATATATATATATATATATATATATATATTTGGAACAAGAGCACACTACTAAGGGCCCAGAGAGGCCTAAATATGATTGGGGGACGAAATATGGCCCCCTACCTTACCTGTTCCCCAAACACAGCCCCACCTCAGTACAACGCCAGAGCTCAGAGGGCAACATCTACCTGAGCCGCTCTCCAAAAATTTAAATTACACAATACATATATATCCCTTCCCCAGTACATCACACCTTAGTACCACGCCAGAGCTCAGAGCGTCAACATCTACCAGAGATGCTCCCCACCGTAAAAAAAATAAGCGCCCAAACTATACATTTATCAAATAAAAATTCCATCAAATAAATTTTATCAAACAAGTTTGGTGAAAAAACTTGGATCAAATTTCTTTGATCACATTTTTCATCCGATTTAATCGGATTAGGATCAGGGATTAACGAAAAAATACTCATTGAATTAAAATCGGATAAATTTTTTTATGTATTAAGATAGGATTAATCCCATTAATCCAATCAATCAAATAGATAATCCGATTAATCAAAAGTGGAATAGGATACCCAAGTCCCTATTACCTACTGAAGGTCCAAGTATTAACACATAAAAAGGGCGATGATTAGTTTAATTGGCACTGTGGCAATTCCACATTTACACTCGATATACGCATGTATAAAACCATTGGGCACACTCAATGTTAACCCTTTCAGACCGACTTTAATTTACGATTTCAGGTGTTCAAAACAAAACATTTTATAATGCGTGCTGTACGTAAGTCGACACAACATTTGTTTCGTTGTCACAGCCAATGAGCTGTTGGCTATTGTTCGGCTACAGTTACATAAACCAATTATGACCTAGACCAGTAAGAAGGTTTGCGAAATCATTTACCCATAGGTAGGTTTACTATAGGCCGTTCACGATAAAGTGAGCACTTTTGAAAGCCCTCTCATTTGGACTAATAGTCGATAAAAATATATTATTTTAGTCTTAGACGTTAACTTCCGAGTGCAGTGGAATATACACACGGTGTTTATTGCTTACATGGCAATATTTATTTGAACAAGGTAGCTAAAGGATATAAAATGCCTGAAAGGAAAAAGTAACTAGGACCTCAAAAATGCTCACTTTACCGTGAACAGCCTATATCATTCGTCATTAAGCTTCGCAGTGTGCAGCACAGACCAAAAATCACCTACACGTGAGTAATGTACACAGTTGTGTACACTGAGTCTGAATGGGCTAATTTTAGATATCGTGGAATAATACAAAATTGCAGAAAAGTAGATCCTAGAAAGGACTTTCAAAAACGAGAGTCTGTGGACCGCTGAGGCCGTTGTAACTCTGCATGCGTTTCTGGGCGGCCATCTTTGTTGCGCATGCGCGTTTTCACATCGTTTCCAAGCAGTATCCCAATCTAACAGGAACCCTTAAAACTATCCTGAAATAGTAAGCGTAACGTAAAGTATCCTACAATGCTATAAAGCTGAAATGCGCGTTTTTGCAGTTTGAACTGATCTAGGATAGTCGGTAAAGAGATGTGTCGTTTTCTCACTCGCTCATGCGTAATAACCACAGACACTTATTTTCAAAAGCACCCGATCTATAAAAAACAGCCAGTGAATTTAAATAAGTTTGCCACTCGTATTTTCGATGGGCCCCAGCATGGTAGGTAGCAAAACAGCAATAAAGAAAAATGAAGATCCGAAATAACTGCTTGCAGGCACTTGCATAAACACTACTAATCTTCTGCCCTGTTGTTTGTACTCCCCTGGCGAAAGCGTTGAAAGTTAGTTAAGTTTAACCTTGTTTAATTATTGCTTGCCTTGTCATCAGCAGCAAGGTGTACTTATTTAATTACACAAAGGTTGCGTGCGCTAGTCGATGACGTCTGGTGATGTTTACTGCTGGACGTCTACCGAGGTGCTAATTTTTAAGAGACTCTTGCGGCTGTCGTAGCGGAATGATTAATCTCTAACTAATGATCATCTCGCTCCCAACATCTGCAGCAGACCGCGTCTAAGTACAGTCGTTACCAAGATGTTGGAAGCAGGGATAAAGATATACCGACCTTATATTTCCCGCTTGCCTTCGTAAGTGTATTTCGCACATGGTGAAAGTGGGCGTCAGTCTGTTACTGTTAAACGTACACACTTCACTATTATTTTCTTTGGAGGTGAATACCTCGATATTCAAAATTTATCAACATTGCGTATTGCTACGTGGACGATACTGATGTTTCAAGCTCAAAATATAAAGTCAACATGATTTTGAAAGATTACCTACTTAAAATCAATCCTCGTTGCTATTCCCAAGAGATAATGATTTTGACGTCATGTGTAGTACCGAAGGTGAGACATAAAAAAAAGAACTATATTACGTTAACGTTACGACAGAGCCATTGAAACGGATACCATTGGAATGCTAAACAACAAGCGGGATGATGTGCGGCACATGCGGTGAACCGTATAAGAGACTAGATTAAACGACACAGCTATTAAACGCATATGATCCCCCGCACACGTTTCACGAAAATATCAGACTATGTGTATCCTTCCGAGGTGTTCTTCTCCGCATGGGTTGGGTGTAGCCGAATTACAATGCATTGTTTACGAAAGAGTCCTCGTCAGATACAAAGCACACGACGAAGTTATTACAAGTTATACGCCCTTATAATTCCTTACCATTTTAAAGCCCCCGTATAACTGAAACTAATTTGAGAGATTTATGCACGGAAGTTGAGGGAGCATCAAGAGTGATAATGGTATGCGCATCAGATTCATTATCGCCCCGATGTTCGAGGTACTAGATTGGCGCTCACTGTGGCGATGGGTTAGCTTGATTTTAGATTTTTATAGCCCAATTGCGGACATTCTCGGTGCTCATATTCTTAGCCAAGCCATGAGTCTTTGGTCATCGAGGATCACACAAGTGGTTTTCAGTCTTACATTAGTGCAAAACGCGTAAATAATATCTCGCATATTTGCAATCTTACAAGGACAAAATATTTGCTTTACAATCCAATATTTTTTTTAAGTTCTCGTATCTTATAATGTAAACATAATACTGAAATCGTCCGTTTTAGTAATATCAATGGAAAGATGATTTGTTTCTGGGGTAAAACTAAATAAATAAATAAATAGACATGAACACTTTCTCATACGTTATTGGTATAAGCAGTCCCTTCGCTTGTTTGGCAAGGTAGGTATAAGAGCTTAAAAACTGATAAAAATACATGTGCCCAGAATAAGAGATGTTTCTTATGAGTCTTGAACCCATGCCGTCTTACTACGTAAGCCTCTACTTGTTAATAAGAGCGAACAACTATGCGATATTCCATCGATATTCTATAAATTATGCTAATAATGAGGATTATGACTAATGCATTTTAATTTGCCAAATAAACAGGAACCGTGGGAACTTACTTGCGGCCTAAATACTGGTAACCCCCCCCCCCCCATCGCCGAGCCGGTTCTTTGCCAAAATAAATAATATGATAAGAGGCGCAATTACTGTATAATTTTATAGATGGCTTCCAGAGGGTTATGACAAATTTTTAATATGGTTTGGTTTATCAGTCCAGTTATCTCAATATGGCTCATTCTACAATTGCGGATAGTGGATATCCTGGACAGTGTTTGGTTTCAACAAGATGGCGCACCGGCACACTTCGCATTGGTTATTCTATAACGTCTGAACTAAGTCTTTATAGGAATCGTTGGATCGGACAATGGCCCAGCACATCTTCCCTGGACTCTAAGAAGCCCTGATCTGACAACACCAGATATCGGGTGGGATTTCATCAAGGAAAATGTGCGGAGGAGTTGTTATTTAACCAACGATAAGCTCTAAAATGCAATACGCACAGCTTTGAAGTCTGAATGGTGATTAATTTGAACAACACGCGGAACTTGGTAGTGCACTCAGATATGCATAGGCCGTGGAGTGACACAAACGGATGTTTTGGATTCCTAAGAAGTACGTTCCACCTTTTGTGATACATTTATACTTACGGACTTATTGTATTAGATAAACTTAAACTGGTATGAGGACTACGTACGCATCCTTGAGAGTGACTACAAATGTAAATAAAAATGCAAAAAAAAAAAAAACCTAAAATCCCATTAAAAAAGGGCGAATATTAGTTTTAAAAAAAATTATCTTTTAGGAGACAGATATCAGAAGTAAAATATTTTATAGGAGCAATCCTGGAGTTGAAAATCAGCAAAACGAAAACTGTGCAAAAAATAAAGGAAAACAATAAAACTTAAATCTATGTATTATTTTACATTGATATTTCAGTTAAATAAATATTTTACATTCTCAATTTTTTTTTCCATTGTTCTCTTGGTCCTAATTTATAGTGAGCATGGGTAGAAGCTAAGGTAAAATAAAACTTTGAATGTATCCACTAAAATACCATTCAACAAACCCACATATTTACAGAAGAGGGTGTTGGATTATCTTAGCACGAATATAAATTTATGCTACGTCTCAGAGGAGCAGAAACCTCCTGGACGAACGGTTCTTCCGTTATAACCGTCCACAGCTAGTTAGGAGTGGCTGGAGTCGTAATGTTCACGACATGGACAGCTGCCCGCAGGCTACGTGCGTTATCATTCTCAGTACGTAAATAAATTAAGCGGATGGATTTTACGAGCATATTTGGCTATTTAAATTCCAACTTCCTTGACTTTTCGTCGTTCCATAAAGTCTAGTGCATCAAGATTACCACTGTGTGGTCCCTGAGAGCTTTTCAGCAGCCGCTTCTTGTTTAGGTTAAGGTAAAATGTTTCAAAAGCTTCCTCTCTCCAAATTTATGAAGTCGCTAACATACGGAAAGAAGAAAAAAGTTTTATGAAGTCTTCTACGGGCGGAAATAATTTTCCTGGTCTTTAAATTATTATAGTTATTGAAATCAGCACTTACGAAATAGCCACTACCCTGCGTATAGCTAAATTTGGATACCTTAATTACTTACAGTAGGGATGGGCCAAACAGTTACTTTCATGTAACGAGTTCCATCGTTCCAGTTCCAAGCAAGTAACGCGTGCCAGAATGCTATTTTTGTAACAGGTTACTGTAAAACATTTCTCGCCTGTCTCGACGTTCCGGGAAATAACGATTATATTGTTCAGTGTTCCAAACCTCGGCGTTCCAAGAAATAACTTTTACGCATGCGCACAGTTGCAAACCAACAGGTTTTTGTATTCCCAGATAATAGACATCCTAACTAAATTACCAAAGCAAGATCTTACAATAATAATGGGAGAGTTCAATGCTAAAGTTGGAAAAGTCTCTGAGGGGGATTTCATTGGCCCATACGGTCTTGGCGAGCGGAATGAAAGGGGTGAAAAACTTAGTACATTTGCAGGAGAACAAGGATTTGTAATAACCAACACCTTCTTTACCCTACCACCTAGACGTCTATATACATGAAAATCTCCTGAAGATTCACCCGGAATCATTATCAAAAATCAGATCAATTATATCCTGATAAATCAAAGGTACAGGAACAGCTGTACCTCAGTGAGAACATATCCTGGTGCAGATATATCCTCAGATCATAATCCCTTGGTTGGTGTTTTCAAAATTATTAAAATTAAGAACATAAGAAAGATAACGTTAACAAAGTCCAACTTGGAGAAACTTAAAGAACCTTCCATAAAAATCAAGTCGAGATACATCTCAATAATGAAATAAGTGTATTATCTGAAGCCTTGAATACTGAAGAGAAAGTTGAAAAACTAAAACATGCTGTGGAATCTATTAAAAACGAACCTTTGAAATCAGATTTCACAAAAAAGAAAACACGGATGACTGAAGAAATCCTCAACATGATGCAGAGAAGTGGGATGGTAAAATATGACCCTATTGAACAATAACATCAATAAAGCGATTAGAACAAAGATAAGAGAAGCCAGAAAAAAGAAGTAAAAGGAAAATGTGCGGATATAGAAGTTTTACAACTGAAGCATGACAGTTTCAATGTTCATCGAAAAATCAGAAAGATAACCAGAAAGTATAAAACAAGGACAGTGAACAAGTTGGTTGACAGTGGAGGAAAAGTCATTGTTGGTACAGAAGAAATTAAGGATACATGGCAAAGACATATAGAACATTATTAATTAACATATATTCAGAATACATCTTCAGGGAAGCATTGGAGGATGTGAAGAAGGGAATCCTGATGGATGGGCAATGGATAAACAAAATTTGCTATACATATGATACTGTCATTTTTGCAGATAGCCTGTAAAGTTTACAACACCTTATGTATAGAATGACACACAGTAGTTATGGAAATGGTTTTGATATTAATATAAATAAAACAAAACTAATGGCCACTAACAAAAAAATGTATCCCTGCATGCCATATTAGTATAAATTAGAGACCTGTTGAACATGTACACGAATATACATATCTCGGTACCACCATAAATGACCAGTGGAATTGCTCTGAGGAAGTGAAGTCTCGTATTGGAAAAGCTAAGGCTGTCTTCAACAAAATGAGTAACCTTTTTAAAAGTCATGAGATAACAATGACCACAACAAAGAGACTTCTACACTGGTATGTGTTCTCTGTTCTATATTATGGCGTTGAAACTTAGACTCTGATGGAGTCATTTAGTAAAAGATTGGAAGCCTTTGTGATGTGGTTATATCGGAGAATGTTAAGAGTGCCATGGACAGACCATGTTACAAATGTTGAAATTCTTCGGAGGATGAAAAAGTGCAAAGAAATATTGACCACGGTGAAAACAAGGAAGTTTCAGTACATCGGCCATATCATGAGGAACGAAAGCAGATATCAGCTACTGCAGTCTATTCTACAAGGAAAGATATCCGGGAAGAGAAGCGCTGGTAGGAGAAGAATCTCCTGGTTAAAAAACCTCAGAACATGGACCTCTAAGACATCTACAGAGCTATTCTGAGCAGTGCTTAATAGAGATAGCACAGCTGAAATGGTTGCCAACATCCGGAACCGATAGGAACTACAAGAAGAGCATGCGCACCACAGTCATAAATATAGATCTGGCAACTGCTATCCTTTTGCCTTGATGTAACGCGTACACTTAGCGAAGCTCGCGGCGGCTTGCGAACTAACAGCGCTAGTACAGGCTGACCCACTTTTAACATTGTGGTATATGGCAGTTTCAGAGATCATTGAATAATATTAAATAACGCCTTTTTATTTTCTTATGTCCGTTCGGCATAAAGAATTGTGATATATTTAGGTGCGTTTGAAGTTGGTTGCGTTTACGATAATGTTTTGGTGGCGCATTATACCGAGTTCATAAAAACATCTGCATCGCATTTTTTTCTCGCACCATGTTTATTGTTTTTGTTTATTGTAATTAAGGTTATGGTTCGACACGTCCAAGTTTATTTTGTTCAGCAATATCGTGCATCGTGCCTAGCAGCACAACATTATAGGAGATGTTAATAAATATTGTATAAAAAATGTTTTAGTATAAAGTAAAAATACAATTATGTATCTAGTACAAATATATACTACCGCATTGTCATCACGTTCGCCCATATGACAAAATGTGTTTTAAGTCAGGTTAACAACTGTTCAATAGAAGACACTCAGCAGAAGATATTTAATGTATTTCTTAAAGTTATTTATGTTTATTGAGGTTATCGAGTCTTGTAGCTAATTGTGTATATGAATTCCTTTCAACTCAATAGGTACTTCTCTTGTACAAATGTGTCTGGTAATAATATGCTCTATAGGCACTTATTTATTTTCCTTGTGGAATAGTGATGGAAATCAAAATTTTTTAAGATATTCGTTTTTGTTTGAGTGAATAAATTAATAAGTTCGAAAATGTAGATTGATGTGAATGATTATTGTAATTTTTTTTAAATAAAGGCCTGCCACTTGTATTATACCTATTTACTTTAGAGGTTATTCTATTGGCCTTTTTTTCTAGCTACAAATATTTTGTTACCATAGTTGCAGATCCCCAAAGTAATATACCTTATGATGATAATGCATTGCTCAAGCCATGATACAGTGGTTTAAGGTATTGGGGTTGTAATTCTTCTACTAGTATGTGTGATGCATAACTATTTTATTTGGATGTATTATGATTATTGGCCATATTTAGGGTAGTGGTAATATTTACAAAATAGTTATTAAAGTAATTAGCAACATACAGCGGTCCCGATATAATTTTATTGTTTCAAGATAATTGTATTTTTATATTCCCACTAAACTGACCCTTCAATTTATTCGTTTTTTTTTATTGTTCCAAATGATTCACTTAAAGAGAGAAGTGGCAATCTGCGATACCGCAAAATAATTTCGAGTTGAAATCTGGACAAGCAGTGTGTGAAAAACACTTCGTAACAGAAAATATTATGTAAAAAGGCACTTAAAGATAGCGACGGAGCAGTTATGGCCAAAGTAAGTTTGTAATTGGTAACATTAAAGATTTTTCTTAGTCTCATTCCTGTAAAAATTTTTTGTAAAAATTTAATGTATAAATGGATATCGCAGGGAAATTGTGGGGTACAAATGTAAACATAGCATCAGAAAATTCTGAAAACCAAAGCCAAGCTCCAGAAAACTGATGACATTCATATCTGTATCAATTAGCTTGCTGAGTACAGCAAAATGAGTGCAGGGGGGAATAGGCTTTTATGTGCTTCATATGTGCGCCCTCTATACTCTCTTCACTAGAGTTCGGGGAATCAGAGTGGTGTAGATTTGTATGTAAACAGTTTCCAGGAGCTACATATATAAATAAATGTATGTACAGTAATATTGGATGTAACGTAATTTGTCACGGGTATGCAAAGGACGGGACACGTACAAAACCTACCAATGCACAATGATAAAGCCAACCAAGTTATTCGCCACACAGTTAATTAGTAACGTATGGTTCAAGAGAACAAATGTGCACATTTACACTGCACACTATTACAGGTTTCTAACAGACAGCTGGCGAAAATATTCTCTGTCGTTGGCCAGCTCCCACACGAGTCACCCTTCACCTTACATGAGAAAAAACCTGTAATATAACAAACATTAAAAAATAACTGGACAGGATTGCACCACCAAATTCATATATGCATAGCTGATACTCAACCGGCGAAGCTCTTGAACTTGTAGCCTACATTATATATTCACAAATATCAACACATTAGATGTTAATTCTTTGTACTGAAAACTGTTTTTCAGCTAATTGCTCCGCGTTAGTCCTCAACACAGGGAAAATCACAAACATTGTCAAACACGAACAGATGTGACCCAGTATGTATGGTAATTTCTTGCAGTAAAAAAAAAAAAAAAAAAACTAACAATTTTCACAGCAGGGAACTGTGTAAACCTAGGAAATTTTGTAATTGCATACACAGAATTTAAGTGTTCCTAAAGTTAATTAATAAATTAATTTACTATCAAATCTCTCCAGCGATCCTATGATGAGCAGGAGCTCTGGAATATAGCATTAGTAAAAAATGTTACAAAACAAACATATAACTACACAAAATATTTGTAAATATTTCCTATGGCTCCTTTTGGAATCTGAAAACTTTGATAGTTTGAGAATAAGGTGACCACTGAATGATACAATATAACATAACAGCATGAAAATATGAAAAATAAATTTTTTAAGGGAGAATATCTTTAGACAATATTATAAATTATGTAAAGCGTAACACGCTGCGCTTAGTTTCGGGACTATGTTATCAATGTGAGTATTCCCATAAAGATGGCAATATGTAAGCCTAAAATATTGTTGGATGGCTTTCTTTCGAATAATAGTTTCTATATTTTATTTAAAAGTTTTAGTCCTGTGGTTTTTATGTGAGGAATTCCATTAAAACTATTAGATCCCAGTTTAAAGAAAGATTATTTGCTGTAAACAATTTATCTAGTTATGAATAGTTTCATTTAATGACACCATAAATGGTGTCAGATTCTCATCTTTAAATAAAAATTTAGTAGGTATCATCCACAATGAGAAGAATATTGGAATAAAGATAATTTATATCTAACATATTTAAAAAAGTAAATACAATAGAGGACAAAGGATGGAACCTTTGGGAACAATGTTTGATTACCTAGCCCTTTTTTTAGACTTGTATTTAAAACCGTCTGTATTTATTGCAACCTGCTGATATTTATGAGACAAGTAAGATGTAAACCATGATAAAGTATGTGCCTCCTTGGAGGGAATTCAGTGAGTAAATATCAGTTCAGTGGAAAGCGGTTTCTTTCTATTTCACTGCAGGCTGCTTTACAGCCGTATAACTGTTTTGGGTCTTCTACCCGCTGCATCACTGCAACCTCCTGCTAGCGTCTTAACTTATTGTGTGTGTCTGGCATGTGAGATGGCCTTTAAACAGGCTCGCTCAACGTTTAGTGGTATCCGAGAGGGCCAACACTCTCGTTAGATAGGCATGACAGGTTTATTGCATCATTACAACGATGTCACCTCATCGCAGGGTGAACTGAGGAGAGCCACGTGGGCGAACGGCCCACGCCCTGTACGAGTCTCTCGTGTTCTGGCGCCCTTCACAACTCTACGAATACAGTATAAAGTAGATTATCCCGACTAATATGGACCAAAGGTAATTCGGATATGTAATCGAAAATTTGGATCATGGAAATATGTTAAAAATGAAGATAAAAGGATTTGTAAAAAAAAATTCACACAATGTAACTTGTCCACACTAACTTATCCAAAACAGAAACTGTACAAAAAATTAAATCACTTAACAATAACCACCCTCCTCCCAGACGTGTTCACAATGAACAACACGTGAAAGGGCACATCACAAGAGCTACCACAAGTGCTTGTCTCGCCCCCACGAGTAAGGGAAACACTGTGACAAAAGAAACTTTCGTGTTTTTGCTATTATCTTTATTTTTCAAACAAGTCGGGATAACCGAATTTCTACTGTATTCTAAAACCTGGTATCGTAAGTCAAAAATCACTCCTCCCCGCTCCTGAGACCACGACATACCGTCAGCGCGGATAATTTCTTGATCTGTGGTGGGGAACATAAACATAGTGATATATTTGGCTTCTTGTCTGCATCAATTGTGATATTACATTTGACATAGTTCGGTACTGTTAGAGTATAACATGTTTTGAAGTACAATAAATATTTTATTGGATAAATATGTATGAAAAACACGCATAGGGAAAGAAAACTGATCTGGCTTACAAGACCTGCAAGTGGCCATAACTGCGAAAAAAACCAAAATGGCGCAAATAAGATCACATGACACAGAATTAAAATAAAAAGCCTGTGAGTCGACGGAGGGATGCTGTGAACACTGCAGGCTACACAAAAACAAAGTTAAGGTTACTAACGTTAAACGATTATGGCACACAAAAATTATCAGAACAAAAGTAGATCACCCTCCATGACGCGATTCGTGTGTAACACATACGGTCAGCTGGATCCGACCAACTGGGCCACACTTTGATTGGAACAATCCAGTTAAAACAAACACTGAAAATAATCCCACATAATACACTGACTTGCTACATCCGTTAACACTTGTTAATTGCTATGACACATTGTACAACAGGCAGTCGCTCAAATACGTGGTGCCTTATGTGCTGATTCTAACATTTGCCCGTAGGCTTTAAACTACGTATGATAAAAAAAAAAAAAACATTTTCTGATAATTACTGCGTTTTCTCTACGTGACAAAGAGACATTGCACTGACTAGCGCATTCCGTTAGCGAATGGGTTACATGACCTGTACATTCTTGAACGTTTCTGTCAAGCATGCATGAATTTTGGACACGGGAATACTAGCACTAGATATAAGATTACTGTAATGTGAGTCTTCACAAGTTGAATGACACAATATCAAAATACACTAATCTCTCAAATTCATTTTACTGTAAACAATTACACAACTGTGATAGAAATACTCTGACTATAACAACAAATATCAAAGTACAAGAACTGTGTCTCACTGGTGAATACTGTCTCACCCGTATAAGGATTTAGTAGCCCTTGCCGCCCCTACTGAAAAAAAAAACACTATGAAAATGGTATGAAAACAGCTTTGTGTTCTGTTTTTAATTGTTTCTTAACTGTTAGATATACTGTTAGATATGAGTTTGTGTCTGTCTGAATAGTATCCCTAATGATTTCAGACTGTTCTCAAACTGTAAGTTCTGTTCCATAGTTTCCAAACTTTCAGAATACACCTACTGTTCAGTCATTATGGATTTGACGAAACAAACATTTATTTAAAAAATGTAACAACATACTGACTATAGTGTTTTTATATTGTGCTGAAAGTATTATTACACAGTAAAATCTCTCGCTATCCCGGACAGTTCTACAAACATACTGTTACATAATACTTTTATACTGTCAAGTAATTTTATTATTTGGTACAAACAGAATCAGTACAGCTGATGCTCACTGAGGTGGTATACTTTATTAGAGTATTCAATAATTAAAAAACAGGGTTGGAAGGTTACTTTTAGTGTACTTGTATTGAACATGGTTCAGGTCCTAATGATGATGAGTTTTGGTTGACTACCGGAACCTTCCAAATTCTTAGCGTATTTAACTTTGAAAATATATAGCGTATGGATTCTCCACTTTTGTATGTTCTGGATCAAGATTTAGATAAAATACAATTTTATGAACTGAATAGTCAGCCCATAACCGGGATTTTGTTTAAAATTGTTGGTGTGAGACCAGCACTTCTCTGTATGATCTAAATGATAGTGGAATATCAGGCCAATATCACAAGTTCTTTTTTTTTGTTATTTGTATTATTTTTTTAAGTTACTTCGATGCTGTAGATTCAACCTTTACAAATTGCTGGGAAATATCCTTCCTGTTCCACATATTTGCTAAATATTTGTCTATTTTCTCTGTGTTTGGTAGATAAAAGTGAATTTCCATCAAAATTGGCAGGCATAATTTGCAGTCCACAATGCCTACTGGAAGCCATTTTCCATATCCATCGTAGGACTACCCCTGCTCATCCACTCTCTAAAATCTTAAACTTAAGTGAAGATCTAAATTTCACATTCACTTTTATAATACAATTTTTTTAAATGTGTTTTACTTATGGTTAATCACATGTGACGCCGGCTAACAGCCAGCGGCGCTAAGCCCATGACGGCGCTCACCACTCACGTGACACGTGGGCATGCACGTGCGCAAAGAGGATCCAATTTGAACTTTACCATAACGGAATATTAATTTGCAGCGTAAAATGTGTCTTTTGTTTTCCTTTCAGGCTCAACGTGTTTTAAGTGTTTAAAAATGTATGTTTGAAAATATTGCACAATGTTTGGTTCTGAATTCAAAATTCTCGCTGCTCGAAGACTGAGGACAGTATTATTCCGGAGTGAACGCCGTCATAAAGGGACATTAAAAGAATACAAAATTTCCACAGTTCAAAAGTAAAATGTAAAACAATATTTAAATTATTTTTATGTCATCTATTTTCAAAAATGTAATTCTTATTCGGCGTACATAGCACTTCAGCTTATGTGAACCCCTTAGGCAGCCGTGGTAGGTCCGTGAGACGCATGCCTCGGCGCAGTCGTTGTCGGAGTTCTGGCGAGGTAAGACGCTGTCGCGTACGCACTTCAAACTTTTTGCGCTGATGTAGATTACTATAGTTCATTCTTAGTCTACCGGTTAACCTTTGCTTGCGTACGTTTTTGCCAGATATTTTCCCCAGAATTATGCTTCCGCTTAACCTAATAATTTGTGCCCTTGTGGCTTTTGAAAATGTAAACGAGGAGAAGGGAGGGAAGATGTCGGAGAGGCCACGCGGCCCACGCAACTTTGAATCAGACGCCATCCGTCTATGTTAAAGGCGTTTCAGTGTAATTTATTTATAATTTCTGCGTGATATATCAAGGTATTTAATTCTATGTATGTATTTGAGAGTATTTTTCATGTTTAATTGTTTTACAGCCACATAGTTTGCGACCACGTGGTTCATAGCCCCTAAGGCAATATCTGCGCCATCCATGCGCTTTGAGGGTATATTTGTGTAATATCATGTGCACCATAATTTGTTTCAGGGTTTTATGTATTGTTAGTCTAGGGTTCCGTGTGATTTTCATGTACTTGATGCTTTGTATGTCTTACCACGCAGTCATTTCAATGTTTGATTTTCTTGCCATCCGGCATCTTACAAGTCCAACACCAATTCAGCCTGCAAAAGAATAATTTCCTCAACAGAAACAATAATTTGTTTGACCATAATTTGCTGTTTTCGCGGAGAAATACTGAAATTTCACCTGCACCACGCGCTCCGCTGCAACATTTATCCAGTGGCATCCGCGCCATATAATCTTGCTTTCACGCGCTTGCGTATTTATTGTGGCCATTGATGTCGTGCACCATTTTGTTCCAGTTGCATTTGTATCATTCTGGGTAATTTGTACGGTGACATTATTTTCGTCCTAGCCGGCTATGTGTATAGGTCGTCACCACACTAACCACATGCTAGAAGACGCGCCCCGACGAGTTTGCGATGCCAAATAATCACACGTGTTCGCTCGTTCTTTTCATTATTCTCTGCGCCCTGTCTTAAGGAAAAATCGTCAATGCATAAGCGATTGAAGAATCAATGAACTAAACACATTTTCTTGTGTTGTCTTGGTTTTTGTACGAACGAGTGTTCAGCAAACGACAGGAATAAGCTGCATAATTGTTATGAACAATTAAACTTACAGTGTAGGGCACGTATAGAGGACATCGTTCTTGTCTCTAGTCGAATGGGATGTTCAAGGTACATTCATGCCCTTGCCGCAAATTTAGGCGGTGACAGTTCAACGTCACAGCCGTGATGCACTTTTCAGGGACACACAGCCAGGCAAGGGCTCTTGGCTCGTAAATAAATTAGAACACACATTAAGTCAGTTTAAATGAACATGTTACTTTGTGAATAAACAATGAAATAAGATGAACATTTTTTCTTTTAACAGTACCTACTCATGCCTTTTTTTTTTTTTTTTTTTTTTTTTTTTTACAGCTTTGTAGGTATGAGTATTTGAAAATAGAATATATTTACTTCAGTGTAAACACACTTTTTCAAAAGGGGGACTGTTTAGTGTGGATGGCAATAAATTGTAGTTTGGGGAATTTTTTATAAATGATTCCATTGTATTTTTTTAAGTTTTACTTCATAATTTCCCTGATTTTTGCAACTATCCTCACTATGTAGAATTTTGGGTTATAAATTAAGCTTAATTCAAAAATGAAATGTTGGGGCATGACTGAGCAATTTCTGTACCTCTCAAATATGCTATTTTTTCTATTTTTTTAATCTTATTTTAGTTACACTAATGATTTGGCAACAAATTTTGACTCGATTCCAAGTACATTCTTTGGACAAAAACCAAATATTGACTAAATTTGCTATGAAAACTTGTCATATGGAAAGAACGACATTAGGAAATATAATGGGTTATAGGCTATATTTAAAAGGCACCTTTTATTTGCAATAATTGCAATATAAGAACACAACTCTTGCCTTAAGAAAATTTGTTCTTGTTCCAATGTCACATATAAAGAACACATCATAGTTTTAAAAATAAAAATCACGAAATTCCGCTAATTACTATTCCAACTCGTTTGAAACTTGCTAGCCTGCATATATTCATTCGGAAATAAACACGATTGTTTACGTTAAATAGGAATACTATACCACAAAATCATTGCATTACACAAATTTAATCTTCTTTTACTTGTCACGCAAACATTATTACGATTTAAGAAATATAAAACCCGAAATTGCGTTACAACACATTTGACACTTGCTAGCCTATGTATGTTTACATTCGGAATAAACATGATTGTTTTCGTTAAATCGAAATATTATAACACAACAATAATTGCATTACACAAATTTACTCGTCTTTTAATTGTCACGCAAAAATTATTACAATTTATGAAATATAAAACACGAAATGACGATAATTGTTACACTTATGACACCTGCTGTGTATGTATTCTTATGGGAGAAACCCGATTGTTTTGAATCACGCTTCTACTATTACTATTTCTACTCGAACTTCACTAAGTGTACGCAAAACGACGGCAAGTGTCAGCTCAGACCTATATTTATGACCGTGACGCGCACAGTTGCAAGCCGAGACGTTCCAGAAAATTACTTTTACATATGTGGTATGTGGGGTTTTTAATTTCCATGTGTGGTACAGGAGATAACTTTTACGCATGTGCAGTAGTCAAGCGTTGATTTAAGTGAGGCAATCCGAGACGTTCCAAGAATAACGGTATAAACAATGGAACGTATTACTCGCGTAACACGTTACGAAATCGTAACAGTTAATTATAGCTGTTACATTAAACAGAGCCAATCTCTATCTTATAGTTTAACTTACACACTGAACTACGTGCTCTCAGTACACTTTGCAGCGATGTAGAAAATATTGTTTTATATTCACAGCTGTATTAAAAGCTAGGTTTTTAAATTTGAGGACACCGCATTTACTCCATTAAGTTTCTGTTTTTTTTTTTAATGCACACAAAAGTAAGAAATAATATATTAGTAACATAAGCTCACCGGGTAAAAATTAATCACCTGTGACAGAAATGTACTTAAGTCTGTTTCCATATAGCACATAGACATCCAAAGAATATCTAAAGGATGCCATCTTCTGACGTTCAGGATATCCAGGGACATCCGAAAACAGCAAAGTTAGATACCAAAAGATATCTAAATGTCTGCCCAATATCCAAAATGTGATACAGATATTTTGGTTTTCCTATAGATATATGAATAATGGCCATTGGTGGTGGTGGTGGTGTAGTAGCTAATGGATATCAAGTAAGTGGTATAAACTGACATCTATTACTGGATATCGAAAGGATATCCATAAGAGATTCACTTTAGGGTTCAGATGACTTTTAGATATTGTGGTTATAATTAGGATATCCGGTGGATATCCGGTGGATATGTGGGAAGCACCACTTCCACAGGCACTAATAACAGCTGCAATTCGATTTGGTCAGGACTAGACATTATGTCCGTATGTAGGCGACACCAGTGTTGAGCCACTATTGCGTCTAAGAATTGTACACTTCTGTCAAATTTCGACGATGTCTTCCCTGGCGTTTTACAAGGTGTTCCAGGTAGTCCTGCCGATTCTCGATAAGGCTTAAATACCGGCATTTTGAGGATCACTCAAGATGTGTGAATGCTTCCGAATGTTCACCATGCCAATATTCCACATTTGCAGCCCTGTGAAAGCGAGAATTGTCACCTTAGGAAACAGAGCTAGGAATAGTATGTTACTTGGTAAGATGATGAGCAAAAGGCAATAACCTGGCTGTCCAGTAGCTCAGTATATGCCTTGTGGTTTAAATTTCCTGTCACCTCACCCAAAGGATTCATTTCCGCGTAAATAAAACACCTTCAGAAACATTCAACCTAGCTTAAACCACGCCTTACAAAACGTCCTCGCCAAAGGCTTCCTCAGGTCTGCAATGACACGACGCCTACCATAAAGACAGAAAATAGATTAGGTTAGCCAGATGACATGTTTGTATAGTCATAAACAATTAAATGTTTGTGTATCTTCGTCCACTGTGACCAAGCAACTTTCTGAGCAGATGTGAGCAGCAACCTTTTGCGAATACCACTCTGTCTCATACGTTCACGACACACAGTTACCTTTGTAGCGAGGGACCATGGTGGTGTCGTGGTTAGACAACTCAACCCCACCCTAGGCGAACTGGGTTCGATTCTCGGCGGGGCTGATCCCGGATTTTCGCATGTGGGAATCGTTCCGAACGATGCCACTGGTCGGCTGGTTTTCTCGGGGATCTTCCGTTCCCTGCCACCGCTCTTTCACATTCCGGCGCTGCTCCATACTTACCTCATTTCACTCACGTCAGCTCTCAAGACCTTAACTTTAAGAAAAGCCCAAATCTAAAATCACTCACTCATTCACCCACTCCGTGTAGCTTTTTTTTTTTTTTTTTTTTTTTTAGAAACTGGTAGTTAACTGCGCTGACTTAGATTATCTACTCTTGCCTGTAGACGAAGCGTTTTTGATTCAAAAACAGAGAAACAAACCAGTGGTCCCCGTCCATAAAAGCCACATTTCGGATACAATAGAGTCGAGAATTTCCAGTATACTTCGATTTTTGCCACTGCTGGTAGATCCGTGTGACCGTACGCCTCGAACCATATGCAAAATTGGTTTTCTCAGCCATGCCATGGCCTTTGGCTTGCATAAAAGTTATTACACTTCCTTCCCGATCATTGCCATCTTCTTTGTTCCCCACTTTCCATACATCAAAAGAGGCATACACTGAACTGTACTAGCTCTTCGTAATCTACGACTCCCGTGGCATAACGTGCAGTATTTATAGTCCAGTCATCCTCGTGCAACGCCATCTACAGGAGACTGAATTTACTACCACCTGAAACATGCAGCGTAACTCAGATTTGTCTGGTGAGCTTATTTACGTTACCTACAGTTTCACAGTTTCAAGTTGTTGTCGGATGAATAAAGTGATCCGGTCGATCGCAAAATTAATATTACATACGGCGAAAGGTTTAAAAATGGGATGATAATTGACCCATAAGCAGGTTTTTCTAAACTACTATGTTAATCCCGGGCAGCCTGTACTAAAAATACTTGAAAAATCATGTTGAACACGCTCATAAAAAAAACGCTATTTCTTAAGTTTTGCCAGAATATTTACAAGCTTGACAGCTAAAAGCATCACATTATTGGCTCTTGAAGGAAAAAAACTTGTGTAGTAATAATATTTAAATGTATACTGAAGGAATATTTATAATCGTGTGGGTATAGGTTATTCACGGTAAAGTGAGCACTTTTGAAAGCCCTCTCATTTGGATTAATAGTCAATAGAAATATCTTAATTTAGCCCTAGACGTTAACTTCCGATTGCTGTGGAATATACACACTGTGTTTATTTACATGGCAATATTTATTTTAAAATGTGGTTAGAGGATAAAGAAATAGCGGAAAGGAAAAAGTAACTAGGGCCTCAAAAGTTTTCACTTTACTATGAACAGCCTATAGCTTTACGCAAGGCAGTAAACAAGAACTCAAACTCACAAATACAATACGTCTCTATGTGGAAAGTAATTATGGTAACCACTACAGAACATGTGGCGCGCAAACTTTGTGTCGAGCGATTCGTAGGCAATTCGTTTCGTAATGTGCTCTCGATTCAGCCGCTATAAATGATACGTATTGAGAAAATGTTACCTTGTACTGAATTCCTCTCGTAACAGCGATTACACGCGACTCTCTCTCTCTCTCTCTCTCCCCCCCCCCCTTCTCGACACCTGTGAAGCCTTATAGATTGAAACGAAACCGTAAATTTAGAGTACAGCCAACACTCGCAGCACAAGCATCGGAACGCGTCCGTCCTGTCCGACGATGCACGATCAACTAATATCTTGGGAATGCTGCGTTATGTGTTTGTTTTACTGTTTCTACTGTTCTCACTATGCCTGTAAAATATTAAAAGACAATTAATGTAATATCTAGCGGTTTATATTCACATATCCTTTTATTGCTAAATATCATTTCTTCAGAATACTCCGTTCGTTGGGTTCTATTGTCTGAATAAAAAAAAAGCCCTACATGCGGTCCCTGTTGCCCGTCTCGGTTTGTCGCAGTGAAACCTGCTTGTTACCTTCTTATATAAACGCATGACAGACTTCAAGTATTTGAGATGAACATATATTGAGTACAACTGTGTACGATAAATAAACCCTGCACGAGGGCAAACTCTTCGAGTGTCATGTGTCTTGATGGCGTGATGGAGAGGGTTCGCATAACACTACACGTCACGATGAGGCGCATTTGCGATTAGCGACCACAATAGCAGCAGGCCGAGCTAAAACCAGCGAGCGTCGTGTGGGGAAAGGAATAATGGAAACAAAAGAAGTGTTCCAGGAAGTCTGTTCGGTCTGGCGCCACAAGAGCTCTTCCAGGCGAGCGCGGAAGCTACTTCCCAGACGAAAAAAAAAACAAATGTGCAGACGCAATCGACATGTTTGCGCAGGGTCGACCGCGGCTCGTCGCCGTCCTCCACGCGGGTTTATTAATATGTATGTTATGACGCCGTCCGACTCCGTGTACACGGCGAAAACAAACGAGCAAAATATCTCGTCGATGGCCTGCCGTCACACTGTTAATTTTAGTACTGCCGCGTGCTCACGTGTCCCGTGTTTACCCGCTACTACACGCGCAGCTCTGGGAACACACAGCCACTCGCGGTTAACATTCCCGCGGAATTTATTTATTTTTTCCGGTAATGCGTTTGTCCACAATGCGTGACCTTCGTCTGGACGACTTACGTTAGGACAGCTTGTTGATTCGAGGTCATGATAATTAGGATACAGCCTTGACATGCCTGAGTGACTGTAGGAGCACATACAAGTATCATGGTTACGCCGTGGTTAAAAACTTATTCATTTCGAATTACTAATTACGTTCTTGAGTTGAAAATCAATCCCAAAGTCTTTTATTTTGGTTCTTCGACGACCAGTCACACTAAAGTGGCTGTTTCATGATACCTATCCCGATCTGCAGAGAACACATTTTGCAGGAACCTGCAGAAAATAATCTTCTAAGCAAAGCAGTTTTTAAAATTGGAAAATTATATTTTGTTATCAAAATATTTATTCTATTATATTCTTAGACGATTATTAACATTTAAGTGGTTGTTTCAGGATAATAATCTCAACTTTCAGAGAATTCATCTTACAGGAATCTGCAGAAAGAACCATCTTTCAAGCAAATCATTTTTCACTTTGGAAAATTAATTTGTCTTAATATTTACCGGATTAGATGTGTTGCTTCAACAAAATAATTTTCTTTGAAATCATATATTCTGGTTAACCAACTGTGTAATCTCTTGGCTTTAATATTTCAGTTCTATTTTCAATCACATCCTGGTTATTCAGTAGTACATTGGTTAACTACGAACTGCATTTAAGCGTCCACAACATTCAAACCCACATGGCTTTAACTGTAAAAACAAAGTCTCTTTCAACACGGATTGGCAGTCTCGCTGGAAAATCAAGAGGCAATGTTAAGGCATTCGTAGATGACGAAAACTGGAGTGTCTCATCTTCAGTATTTGGTTCTGATACACTTTCGGGAAAAATTTGGTTTATGTTGGATGATGATTCTCGTCTCGATCAGGATTCACGAAGTCATGTGATCCATAGGCTAATGATAAGGTCCTCTACTCATGTCCTCAATATTAATTCGGCCAAATCTGATAGGGCTGTCGAAGTCACACTGTCAACAGTGATGAACGTGTTTATGCTTTGAATTTTTAACAAACCCAGCCTTTTACACTATAAAATACTTTGGACAAATAGAGCGATTTCCTAATTGTATTAAAACTAGACTAGAGGAAGTGTAACAACATATCAAAACACTAATTACATAAATAGCGTTCTAACTTCAAGTCCTATAATGTTTTTTTCGTTAGTGCCATTGGTAAAAAAAAATGTTGATTGTTGGAACACGGATATTTGTTACTGCGCAGATGGAATGCGCGCTCTAAACCACGTTATCTCTACGAGATGATTCTTCTTGATAGGGGTCTCATCATAAACAAGACATTTGGCTGTCTGCACCGAGAAGTGGTTTTTCCTAAAGTTGTTTTCCATCCCCATTCGTTAGATACGAAATCCGGATTTCTCTTGCTGCACAAAATGAAATATAGTTGGTTCGCAGTTAAATGAAAACTTTTTAAATTAATTCTGAAAAAAATTCCCTGCCCTAAGGGCACATTTAAGTGAACATTCTAATTGAAAAGCCTTCAGTAAAGTTGGCGGCTATGTAGGAAAAGTAGTTCCACGTCCTGGCATTGTAACGTCATGTCAAAACTTACATGTCGGAGTTAGTAACAAGTGAATTTATATGATATAGTTCGTTTTCTTTAGGTATATAATGACAAGGATTAGCGTTTACTAACATATTTACGTCATAGCAACATCATGTTTTCATTTGAACGATGCATGTATAAAGTGATTGGGTCCAGTCCATAAAAGTGTTAATTTTATGTGTTACTGAAGGATGAAAATATACAGAAAAGTATATCGCAAGCAGCCTTTCAAAATCTCACGATTATCTGCGAACAGCGTGCTTATAAAAATAATTAACCAAACTAATAATGTGGTACCGCATAAAAACTTCAATTACGAGTTGAATATGGAGAAACGAGGGCATCCCGCTGGGCCACATCGATCAACCCATCATCTCTTTCATGGTTACGTTGGAGTGAGGGAGAAGTAATTCAGTGACTTAGATGTGTATTGGTGTGGTACTCGTTCAAGCTACATAAATTAAACAGCGTTACTTCTTTTGCAAACTCAGACATTATTTCATCCGAGGAGACCTAGGTAAACTTGAACGGTTAGCCGGCTGGAAGAAGACCAAATCAAACTTGTGCAGATGATTCGAGCCCCGTGAGTTAATGGGAAACTTACCCTAAAATGTCCTGAATAAACATACAGGGAGAGGAAGATCTAAGTTTTCTTGCACACTGAAGATTTTTTCCCCCGAGCTGAAGATGCTTTTCCTGGTGATGTGAATTTGCCTTCACCGCTGAAAAGAACCAACGACGAAACAGGAAATTCAAGAAAACATTTTATTCGTCAGAAACAGAGGTTGACTTGTGGTGCTATTTCTGCAAAACCCATTACGCGAACCCTCTGCTAATGTCATGGGCGTGGTTACTGATCACGCGGAACCTGGCCGGCGTACATGTGTTTTGTATTCACAACGTGCGAAATCGAGAGTGCACTCGCCCTTGAGTTCTCTACGAAGCGATGAAGTACCTCCTCTCAAGATATTTTATGGAGACATCTCTGACCTCTCCGCACTGCTAAAAAAAAAAAAAATCCCCATTCAAATTAAGGAAAAGTGCTGGTGAAAATGTATCCAGAGATGTCCGTATACTCTCCGGAAAATTACGGACACGTTGACTTTCAAAAACGAACTTTCCGTAATTTCACAATACTTCCCGCGAATTGACGGAACCTCTCGATTAATTTCCTAGTTACATGCTTACGTATTTTACGTTAAAAATAACAACAGATAATTAAAAAAATCTTTAACCTTCGTTATGTAAGTGTTCTACTGTGTATAACAAATATGTCTATATTTAAATAAAATTAAAATATCTAATACATGAGCAAGATTTAAATCCGAGTTAAGAAATTCCAAAGCAACGACTCTAACCACTCACCTACATTCTCCAACGGCAAGAGCGGTAGAACTTTAGTATAGTTTATTCGCGGTTTATTCACACTTTTTGAATCAAACATTTGAAAGATCACCCCATGTATGAAGTGTTTAGTTATTTCCTACATATTCCATGTATCACATTCGATTTATACCTCTATTAACAAGAAAGTTTCTTATTGTTCGTTAAATTGAAGTTTTGCGTATATTTTATTTATAAATTATAATATTTCATCTATAATAAATATGAATAAAACAGTGAGAAAACGTGTGTTCGCAGCGCCTAGTAAGAAAAGTCTTCCAACATATCATATCCGAAAGTCTTATGTTGTCGAGGATCCAGCGCCTAAGGAGGTTGGTGATATTGATTTTCGTGATATAATATGTTGGAAGACTTTTCCAGTTCATGAGGGGAAGGCTGATAATACAGCTGTAATTAGTGTATGTGGTAATGCGTCCGTGTTTTCGCGTAAGAAGATGAAGATGGAACTTGGTGATCAGATTTGGTTGTATCGTAAATTAGTTGGTACTACTGGCGATATGCATATTCATGGTCGTGTGGAATTGTATTTTCATCCGTGAATTGCATAGAGGATGCAACACAATGCGTACGAGGTTTGATGTGAGAGGCAGAAGGGGAATAAGAGTGGAGAGAGATGATAGGCAGATAAGGATACCTGAAGGCAGGTGGCATGCTTGTGATGCGAGTCAGCGAACGGCTTTGCAATGAGCAGTTCACATTTATACAACTGAACCAACCAAAGCTACAACTTCTCTATCAATGGCTACTAATGCCAGTTAGCCTGTACATGTGCTGGATTTTATGTAAAGTAATATATTTATACCCTACTAGCAATTCGAGTTTTATTCATCCAGGAAGTGCCGCGATGGTATAGCGGCTAACAGTGTTCACACAGATTCAAATACAGGCGAAGTCAAATCCGAATTTTTCGAATTTTTTTAAACGAGGCGGATGTTGCTGTTAGCTAGTAGGCTTTCTCTGGGTGTTTGATATCGATAAATAGTATAAAAAGAAATACTAGATGGCCTTAAAATACATATTTTGAGCACTGCGCTTTTAGACACTCCCATAACTGTAAACGCTTTGCATCTGTGTCCGATTAACTAGTACATTATACGTTACTTCGAAGAAAATGCCTTCTCCTACTTGAAATTTTTAAACTACCACGTATTCGTTTAACTCTTTTGCTAATTTAACGTATAACATTTTAATGCATTAACACTCTTTAACAACTAGGTAGATATATTTAATAGGTTTTCGCCAAAACTGCATTGTCATACCTTAATAAATGTGGAATGGTTTTTCTGTTACATTGCTAATAAACAGCATTCATATCTATGTCTATAAACATGCTCAGGACACTTTTTGGACAAACTTATTTCTACCTACTGTACACCTGGACCGAACAAGGTGGCGCAGGTGTAAAACACTGAACTCACTTTCGGGAGGACCTGGGTTTGAATCTCGGTCTGGCTATCCTAATTATAGTTTTATATGGTTTCCCGAAATCGTGGCAGGTGGAAAGTTAGATGTGATATAAATGGCTGATCAGGAAACAATAATTAGATACGGTTACGAGGGCAAGATAAATGATTATCATAAAATTAATGTATGTAATCCCATCTTGGTGAAATGTTAAGTTAGTTGCTATTTTATATTTAAAATCGTCAATGCCACTTTTTAAGTGCCAACATATTTGTGAACCACCTATTCAAATTAATGTTATTTATTCAGGTTAGTGAATCGTATTGTATAGTTTCTTTTACTTCATGTTGTGTATTGTTGGCTCAATACTCTCCAAGGATTACTTGCCTAACGGACATACTACTCTAAGTTACTGAATAAAAAATAATGCTTGAATAGATTAGAACGTTAATATTCCGTGTTCAGTTCTTGCGAGAAGCTACTTTTTATACGTGGGCAGATTATATTTAGTAATTAATGTAGAGTAGATTGCAGATGATAATAAACGGAAGATAACGCAGATTTTACAGAACATCCCAAATTGTGATTGAATACGCAAGTGATACATACTTTTTTCACAGTCGTGCACTATGATCATGATAATTGCAATTTAAGAAACTATTATTCAAAACACTTATAATAGGAAGTGTATGAGAGAGACGTGGTATTAGGCAGGCAAACACGTTTTCGATATACTTCTGTAGTTTATCAATTAATTCTGACTAGGTAAATTAGACATGCAGATATTGTCCTCGCATAACAAGCACTATGCTCTGTTGTGTGCAAAGAAATTGGTTTTATATTTAAATCACAAGTATAATTTAACTGTTTTCATCAAAACTGAATTATAGTGTAATTTCATGTGCGTCTTGTTTTATAGTAGTTTCTTTTTGGCGCAATCGAGTGAGTTGTGCATAAAATAATTATGAATAAAAGTACGAAAAGCTGAGTAAGATCATTGATCTCAATGTTTGAAATTATTTGGAATGTAGAATTTTCTGTTCTTTCATATGCAGTACACTTAACGTTAACAAATATCACTCAGAAAAATGTCTAACTCCAAAAAATAAATAGATCAAAACTTTTTTCCTGTTATCTTATTTAATATAATATATTATTATATTATATATTGAAATATGGACTCAGGTATTCAGAAAATAAATAATTTTAACTCACATTCGAATAGTATAAACTTGAAAACGTATGGTTGTATAACAGGATAACGTGATAAAATGTACTTGAAAATGTTAATTCTGCCTCTGAAAATATTCTTAGACTTATCGTAAAAGTCAGTAAATTAAAATAATAATTCATTATAGTTCAAAAGCCTTAAATTGAGTTTCAAAATAATATTCTCTCAGCGCGGCCAGCTTCGGATGCATGAGAACCTTAATGCCACGGTTACTGTGAAGTTGTCTGTTTTGCGGTCACGGACATAAAACTACGTCACTGTCCCAAACTATCACTTGGATGCCAAAAATGTTATTAAAATATTTCTTACGTCTCTAAATTTTGTTTCGATATGTTGCCTTCTGAATATCTTGGTTATTTGGGAGTCTAATCAAACGAAAAGTCATTATTTTACTATTTGCATTATCGGCGCCAACAAACGTCGCTATCGAAAACAAGATTATTTATATTTAACAAGCCATTTCAGTGATAATATTTTAGGGCCTCTTCCTAGACTGTGCCCAGGGAAATTTGTACACAAATACATGTCTTCAACGTCCAAATATATAAGTGAAAACACTGACGAATTCAACGTCCAAATATATAAGTGAAAACACTGACGAATTCTAAAATGAAAAATCGGATCGCAGCGATCTCGAAATCTTACATAACCGCGGGCTGTTCTAAACGATATCTAATTTTTCCTTTGTTAACTACAAACCCAAAGAAAACGATTCTCATACACATGTAAATGTTAAAGCAATATAACACTAACTTCACAATATTTTATATAATCATTGAGGTCTATTATACCCATAGAGATATAATAGATAGATGCAGCGTTTGCTATAAGAGACTGTAAGAAATGGCGTGTTCAAGATGGGTCACGTGACTTTAGGAATATTGCGCAATAGCGAACCTTGTTGGACGCACCTTCGTGACGTCACGCTCTAGGGAGCGAATGGTGTGTTCGGAATCTGTCACGTGACTTTAACAAAACATTGTTCCATGTTGAACACACTTTTATGACGTCACACCCCCTCTAGTGTATTATACCTCTATGATATGTTATTAAATAAAACTTAATCATATTAAATTCTGACTTTGCAAATCAGTCGCTGGTGTCATGAATAATTACATTAATATTACAGAGTAAGTTAATACGAGGTTTGGACGGCTCTTATCATCTAAGGTAAGGTCTTTAGAGCCGATGGGAGATGAGTGAGGCGGATACGGAGAAGCGCCTTGGAATGCAATGACGCGGAAGAGGATAAACCGAAGATCTCCGAGAAAACCCGTCGACCTACTGCATCGTCCAGGCACGATTACTACATGCGAAAATCCGGGAGTGGCCCCGCAAGTACAATTGACAGTTAATGAATACTGCTCAAGCTTAGTCAGTTAACGAAGAATTTAGTTAAAATGTGAATTTCAAATAACGGTATTTATCAGTGTTCTCATTAGATATACATTGGCCACATATATACACTTACACACCGTGAGCCAGCGATATTAGTTTTAAATGCATCAGTCACATTATCAATGCTGTTTTACACTTGTTTCAATAAAGATGTATGAAAACTATAACCTACATGCACAACCACCAAATGTTATATTTATACATCAAATAATTGTGACTTGACAATTCGACGCATCCACGTATTCAACCCATAAAAAAATTAAATACTGCTTATAAGCATAGTTTATAATAAGTGTAATTTTATTACATTTCGTCTTTTAATGGTGCAAAAATTTCGCAATATTTCATTTATAAGCTCTCAGCTATAATTTATTTCTTTTTATTTTGGAATACTACTGCATTTGCGTTATATTCAAACCGCTTGAATCTATGATTAATCAGGCATAAGCAACAGTATTGACATACCTTTAATCAATTTCGAAAATCGTCATATGGACCACATATTTATGTTATTAAATATTATTTTTACTTACCTTTTTTTCTTCCACCTGCTGTTTTTCACACCTATATATGGAGACATCATAAATGTAATTAAAAATTTCAAAAGTAAAAGTTCTTGCGAAATAGGTGAGGTACCTATGACTCTGCTAAAAAAAGTGTTCTTATTTAATAAAACTGCCTTTGACTTACATTTTCAATGAATGTCTTGCCCAGGGAATTTTTTCTGATAGATTCAAATATGCAAACGTAGTACCACTACATAAAAAAAGTGATAAGGCATTGATGAATAAATGCATGCCTATTGCCCTTCTTACGTCCTTTTAAAAGTTTTTAGAGAAATTGATAGCAAATAAACTGACCCAATTCTCAATTTAAAAAAAAACAAGGTTATTTCATTTGCATTAGTATGGTTTTGTAGAGGGCAGTCCCACAGAACAAGCTATTTATAGTTTCACTGAAAAAAATATTAACTTTTTTTGATGAAAGACAATTCTCAACAGGTATATTCGCAGACCTTTCAAAAGCTTTTGATTGTGTCGACAAAATGTTTCATTGCAAAAAATTGAACAGTATAGAATAAGAGGCGTAACCAATACTCTGTTTAAATCATATCTTGAAGACAGAAAACATATCACCTCCATAAGATATTATGACAAAAAACACATTACAAATGTTATGTCCAATAGCAGAACTACTCGAGTAGGAGTGCCAAAGGAATCAATACTGGGACAAGTTTTATTATTAATATTTATTAATGATTTTCCAGAACAAATAACCAACGACTCAGCTATAATGTTTGCAGATGACACAAACATTTTGGTAAACAGTTCAAATAATGCTGTTCTTGAAGGAAATGTAAAACAAACTGTGATTGAGATGTCCAGTTGGTTCCAGTATAATAAATTAATATTAAATGTAAACAAATCTGTGCTCATGAGTTTCATGCAAATAAATAAACATACAATACAGGATGAAAGATGCACAACATTAGAAAAATACGGGTTACAGACAGTAAATAGTAATAATTTTCTAGGGCTCATTGTAGATAGTAATTTAGCATGGACTGAGCATGTTGATATTTTCCGTAAAAAATTGACTTCAGTGTGTTTTGCGGTATATACCTTAAAAAAGATTTGTAATAATAATACAATACTTGCTTACTATTTCTCAAATTACGGAATCATATATAGTGAGATTAATAAGTAATAAGGAAAATAGAAGCCATTGTATGCCTACATAATAAGTAGACGATCTTTGCCGATCTGTCTGTCTGTACGTCTTTAATACCTCTAAGTCCCTTGAAACTCAACAGAAGTTCTTAAAATGGTGCAGAGCGAATCCTCAGGGTAAAATACAGGTCAAGTTCGAATTTCAGCAAGATCAGATTACGCAATCATTACCTTTTACCCAAAAAAACTAATTTTTTAATTACTTTTTCCCTATGAAAAGTTTTGTATTAATGCATAGAGAATATTGCATACAGATATGAAAGTAATAGAATATCATTTTTGTTTACTTAAAATGTCTCGCGTCAATTTTGAGTTAATAAAGTGGGGCCACAGTGGCTCAGTGGATAGAGCTATTACAAGTGTGGCCTTAGTGGCTAAGTATATATATATCAAATGGGGCCGCAGTGGTTCAGTGGATAGAGCGATTCCAAGTGGGGCCTTAGTAGCTCAGTGGATAGAGAGATTCCATGTGGGGCCGTAGTGGCTCAGTGGATAGAGCGATTTCAAGTAGGGTCTTAGTGGCTCAGTGGATAAAACTATATTAAGTGGGGCCGCAGTGGCTTAGTGGGTAGAACTATATCCAATGTTGAGTTAATTTCACATCATATTTTTTTTCAGTCTTTGTATGATAACAAAATTTTGTAGCATCGTAACTGTTCTAGGCACTTGACAATACTAAAAACACTGTCACGGGCTAACCCCTAGTTTATAAATATCACAATTAGCACTCTTCCATGGCATGTATATGTACCGTAGTATTCTTTTTTACATGGAAAACATTTAAAAAGTTAAAAAAAAAAGTGGTATACACCATTACTACATCAGACAAGCTAATCATCTTCAACTATTCTCCTACAGAACCTCAAGATTTACATCAAATCCATTCTATGCTGGGGCAAAACTAATAAATAACCTACCCAGTCATTTGAAGTCAATTAATTATTTTGCAGTAATTAAAAAGAACTGTTAAATTCTACTTTTTTAATAAGGCCTTCTATTTCGTAGAAGAATATTTAAATAAATGTGAAATTCTATGATGCAGAACAAAACTGATATAAGGAGACTTCATGTAATATCTTGTGTCTCAATCTAATGTAGACTGTACATATTTATACTTTAATATCTATCTGTATATGAATTGTAATAACTTGTACTGCAACCAAAATGTAGTCTTTACATGTTTGTAGAGCTGGCAGAATTAAGAAATGTATAAATTATATTTTGTATCTGTTATATATGTTTATGTTAATGTAATTGTGTGCAAATATCGATATTGTATAACAAACATTAAAAAATAATAATAATTGATAAGTCCTTTCCAAAGTGTATTGGAATACGGGATGCGAATAAATAAATATATATATATATATAAAGTAATTTTCCTTGGCTTCTTTTCCGCCATGCAGAAATAAGCATGTGTCCTCTATCCCTATTCTTTTTAAATCGTGTCTTATTACCACTCATTGTGGTGTCTCCCGTCAAATTCAAAAGAGTAGTTCGCGATGCTATAAAGTAAACAATGACGGCCTCCAACATGCACCACACCTATGATGCGTTACTTCGTGCGGAGAGCCCGTCACCTATGGGTGGACTCGTGAATTACGACGTATCTAATCAGTGCCAAATCCCATGTAAACTGCCATTTTCAAGGGTTGCGGTGGAAGAGATTTTACAGCTTATGTTGCTTCTACATGCATCCTGCAATTTTCAACGTCATGTACACAAATGTGTTGGGGATTGACACTTTTCAGTTTTCCATTTGCAATGCAAATTTATTAGTATTCGCCTATTGAAGATCATCATATTGACAGCTATTTAATTAGTAAAATAAAACACATATCGAAATTTCGGGTAATGGAAATCTAAAATCCAACCTTACACAGTATCTTAATATTACCCTAATTTCAAAATATGTAACGGTTTTCACTGTATCCCTTGCGCCACGAACGTCGATTTCGCGGCTCGTAGCCACATGTCCCACGCCCATTAATGCCAAACTGCTTGCCTCATTCGTCTTAAAAATATATCTTATTTAAGTATTTCCGTGACCTTAATAAAAATAACTGTTACATTAGTTCATAACCACACATGCAAACATAAAATGTACAGCGTGTGTGTGAGAGAGAGAGAGATACAGCGCGTGTGTGTGTGTGAGAGAGAGAGAGAGAGGGAGAGAAAAAGAGAGAGACGGTGATAATATTAAAATAAATGTGGGGTATGGTAACAAAAAGTTTGAGAGTTAAACACCCCACCTTCCTCCTCTTTTTTCTGGAAAGAAGAAATCGGCGCATATGGTAGATTCAGTCGTTGATACCATTCTGTCAAGTTAGTAAAGGCTGTTCACGAAATTAGCACTTTTTAAATGAACCTTAGAAAAATGTCACTGCTCCTGCTTGCGTGACACATATTTTAACGGGCTCACTGAGTGGCATGCGCCTAGTAAAGTTGGTAGCGATGGAGGGAAAGTTGTTCTATATCTTAACGTTGAATAAAAGGTGTCACGTAACCATTTCTGATAACTTAATAATTTCTTTTTCTTTCTGTTTTTTTTATGCGTCGAAGCATAAAAATGAGCAGATTTGCAAAATATTTACATTTATAATAATTTCACAGTTTCACTTGACCGACGTATGAATAAAGTGATGAGGCCAATGACAATGTTAATCTTAGATAAAGCGGAATAATACAGCGTGCATAAAAGTATATCTTAAGCAGGGCTTTCAAAAATGCTCATTTTACCGTGAACAGCTTGTAACACTCGTTGCAATAAAAGACCGGAGTTTCCTAAAATCATGTTCTTAAAACTCATCTTATCTAAACAATAAAAGCTACTAACAAGGAGACATACACTGTATCTCATATTGCACTGTAGATTCGATACAGAGTAGAATGTTTTCAATTTGAACACAATATATTATAATAAATACTTGCAAATGCGTAAGGAATGATATAAGTTTCATGTTGTGAACAACGCGGAAACAACACCCAATGCCAAATGTAGTAAAAAATTTCCAATTTCTGGCCCATTAGATAGTGTGTGTTTAACCTCAGTGCGATAAAATTAATGCCGATGATAGATTTTTCAACTATTACATGCAGTGCGTTTTCAGTAACATTTAAATCCGTATTGAACTCGGATTGGACTGAAGAATCTCGATTGAAAATTTACTTTAAACACAACCGACTGGATGGAGTGAGATATCCAGTCCACTAGCCAAGGTGGACTCGACTGTGGAATCCGGATCGAAAGTTTACTGTAAACACTGCCGCTAGGAATGAACAGGAACTGAAAGAAAAACATAAGGTGCCATTTTGAATACGGACACGATAACCTGTTTGTGGCATTTTGAGAAAGTGACTAAAATGCGCAGCACGAAAAGGGAGCAGAGGAATATGTGGTTAGAGAGAGAGAGAGAGAGAGAGAGAGAGAGAGAGAGAGAGAGAGAGAGAGAGGTAGAACATTTGCCGGGAATAATGCTAGGCAAGCAGATATTGATGTTGTTGGATGGGAAGTTTTTAAGTTCTATAACAGTGTACAAAAATTTTTTACGTACAAGTATCTATGATCTACGACAGCTTGCGAAACCATTGATGGCCAGTTATTCCTATTAATAACATCTCTATAACCATAACTTGGTCCTGTTTCAATCCGCATTCAGTCTTGTTTTAACTTTAGTTCACGTTCTAATCTTTACCTTAAACGCTACGAGTTGATTCCAATCCGAGTTCGGTCCAGTCCGGAATTTTACTTTAAAAGCACTGTTGGAGTGATAAGGGACGTGACCTCAGACCATCAAACTTCTGCAATTCACGTGCGAAAACAAGTAGCGCCCCGCATACTGTTCAAATGTGATTTGACGGCTTACATCACGGAAAAGTGCCATTTATTATTGTACTCCGTTCTGATATGATATGTCTACAAGCAAGATAAGTTTACTGTATGAATTCATTCATTTCATCAAGACCATTTTCATCACCGCTCAAACTGTTCAGAAACTACGATAAATAATCACACGCGATTATAAAAAAAAATATTTACTGTAAATGTCTCAATTCACTCACATATAGGCTGTTCACGGTAAAGTGAGCCCTTCTGAGGCATTAAGTTACTTTTTATTTAAGTTATTTGTTATCCTTTAAACACCTTTCAAAATAAATATTGTCCTTTAAGAAATAAATACAGTGTGTATATTCCACGTCACTCGAAAGTTAACGTCCAAGGATAAAATAAAATAAATTTATTTATTATTTTTCCAAATGAGAAGGTTTTCAAAAGTGCTCATTTTACCGTGAATAGCCTATAACTAGTAAAATTCACACCATGTTTCAAAATAGTGTAGTGAAATAGCAAAAGAGTAAAAAATTAATAAACAATTAGTTTATTTCTTATTTAATTGTTTAAAATTATCTCAGTTTATCCTTTCAAAAGGTTAACTATTATAAGTTTTGTAATCGTGGATGTAGTACTCGCGTTTAGAAAATTCAGTAAAATCCGTTTTACCAATGCTCTGCATAGAGTGGCCACTATTATTACACGGTCGAAAAGTGACGTTGCATTACTTCTTAAGTTATTTTTCCGACAGTTTTAGAGAAAATAAAGTAAGCAGGTAGGTTACTGAACACTTTAATTTGCGTCGCTCGTTACGTAAATGAGCAATTTTCTATAATAAAATACATATATCGGGTATATAAGAAAGTTATGTTTATTATTATCTTTACTTGAGAAATCTTAAATTCTTTTCGAATTCCGAAGAAAAACCATTACATTAGTGCATGTGTAAAATACGTTTATCATCGAAGCGTGTTTACAGATTTCCAAACTACGACTTCTCAAAGTATTTAGATGTAAGATATTAATGTTACTAATTATGTTTGTCACGGCAGCACAACGTTTTATTTTGCTTCGACTAAGTTAAATAAAAATAATGGGTTATGTTCATATTATGGTCACAATGGGAATAGGTAGGCAGGATAAAATATCTTAATACCTTCCTCTTTTGATGGCTAAAGCAGTTGGTGCTCCACAAGAATACATTTTTGATGCCATCGTTATATGGCCTGAATTAGATTACTGAGTTTCCGGTGATACGTTTTATCGTAGCCTGTATGATTTAGACACGAACTTTGTATACTGTTTTAAAGTGTCCGTCTATATTCAACAGGCTGTAGCCTGACGTTCACCCAATCGTGCGACTGAGAAGTTTATGATAACCAGTCGGCAAGAGTCTAAAAATACAAGTCATCCACTCTGACCCTGCCGCCGGAGGAGCATCGTCCCAGGAGTATAACACGGACGAACGCTTCCTACAGCCATAAAAGGTCACGCGGTATTTTTTTCTCTCTTCTGGAGAGTAAATAACGATGGCGTGGTGATGCCAGTCGTCTAATGACATTCCCCGCTGCGAACGCTAAAAAAAAAAAAAAGCGAAGGCATAAACCGACGGAGGTACAAATTACACGAACACTCATTAAACACTTGCACGAAACTTTTGCGCCGTCGGAACAGCGTCGGAGAACACAACGATTTGGAGTTTATGTAAGCGTTTTGACATGCCTTACGCGACCACCGGCTCTCCGTGCGAAGGGGAACCAGTAGTCGGGAAATTAAGGGCCAGCCGAGCTTCTTCATTAAGAAACTGGTCCCGGACTTAACTTCATTTGGCGAATGCTGATTAACGCAGCCAAGGTCACTCAGCAAGCGTCGTAGACATAGCTTTGTGTGCGAGCGTATTACGAGGCAAACATCCGCAGGAGACGCGTGCAAATATCGTGGGAGAACTTCGAGCATCTTAACGGGTTTGAGGAGAGCACGAGAGTACAAGAATTCTCTCTGCCAACTCGTCGAAATTAGCGAATTCCCTGCCGTGATTGCAGTGAATCTTATGAATATTACTAGAAAACGACTAGGCACAGTTAGACAAGTGCATAAAATTTCTTAGCTCGACAATAGGCGTTCTCTAACGCTAAGGCAGCTAATGCTTTCTTATTCAAACCACAAGCTACTTCTTTAGAATCCATGTGTACATATACAATGTGTTTCGAAAACATGTGACCAAACTGTGCTAGGGATTGCTGACGTGAAAATACGAAAATTTAAATGCAACACCGTGGTCGATTTCAAATAATAAGGTTTCGTAAAGAAGCCCTTAAGGGCAGAGTCCGAAAATCATGTTATGTGGGATATTATGAAAAGTGCTTGCGTTAGAGGAAAATAACTTGTTAGACGAATTAATTAAACCACGATCTTTGATAAAATAAAGGCATGGTACATCGTACTCACCCACATTTCGTACAAAATAGAAGTTTACACAGTGTTATTTCATACAGTTTTGTTACACTGAGATAAAACTAATGAGTGGTGCCATTGTATTAAGCAGTACGTCATTGCAACCCTTTAGGACATACCGTTTTCGTGTAAAACTCACACAAAGGTTTCACTTGTAGTAATACTACCTGATGATGGGTAGAAAAACGTACAGATAAGCAGCAAACAAATTACAATTTGTAAATTGCTACACCGATGTCTGGTAGTGTTTGTTACTATATATATGCGCGCATGTGTGTGTAAACCATTCAATTGTCTTTCTATTTTCTGTAGATGACGTGGTTTAACTTAGTGTGTATGGGCCTACACCAAAATACACGAATTATGTAAAATAAAGAAAATATGTAGAATTTTTTGCGATAGTTATTTAAATCTTGAGTTTAACAAATATTAGAAATTGTTTGAGAACTTTGAAAGAGAACAGAAGACTTCCTTGCTTGATCAATTTTATAACGCGAATACAGGTAAGGCAGAGAATGACAAAACCTAATTTAATACACTGCTTGTAATTGAATTTTTTATTTATAGGTGTAACTATAGATAAAAATGAAGTACTATTTACTACGTATATGTTACACATATTCGTTATGTCATTTGAATTAGAAATTGAGATGAGGAACTCCGACCAGGGAATTAGATATTTTTGTAGATATTGCATCTCTTTATTCATAGAGTGTTTGAACAATTCAAAAACCAACTCCAATCCTTGTTCATTTCACCCGTAAGCAGGTACCTTTACTCAACATTTTTACAAAAATTTAAATTTGAGAAACATTTTCGGAAAATTATTACATACAGTGTTTTAAATAATAAACATAATTGCCTTTCATTGTAAGGTTAAATATATCAGTTTTTTTCATTTGAATAATTTATGGATTTTCACATTACCTGTTTACTAAATTTTACCACGCTGGAGCTGCCATCTTTAGAAAAGATTTTTTTATAAGAAATGCGGGATATTTACCCTTAATCGTGAACCAGCTACAGCAGAGTTTGGCTACGAGAAGAAGAGGAAATATCAGCGTGCCACATCTTCAGCGTTAATGTAAAGTTCACGGCAGAGTATTTTCTTTTTTGGCCGGGAGTTGAAACGGCGGCGCCAAAGGCTAACGGCCTGCCGGGCACCTGCCAGGGATAAGATCGTACGGCAGGAGATCCCGTTTGAAGGCAGAGAGAGAAGACCGGAAGTCGCTGGACGACACGTGTGAGACCGAGATGTCCATGCCAACCAGGTCTCAAACACCATTAGATTTCTTTCCTAACAACTAAGACGTTGTTTGGCAACCTGCAGTATCGGTGAATGTTAATTAGTTAAAGAAACTTTCTGAAGTGTACAAATAAATAATTATTTAAAATATATACAGTGTAAAAATAATTGTATATCATAATAATGGGGTTGCGTAGCAAAGCGAAAACTGAGAAAAAATATACGGGCCATTTTTTACTATGACCAACCGCTTCATTTTGGCGGCTCCATGAATACAACGCATGGTCGTGTGTGGGGTACTGTATCAGATACACAGTAATCCTGTGGCGAAGACAGTAAATTATGCGTTGTAAAGTTCCACATGTGATACATCATGCAATGACAGTATAGTTAATTCACTGTTGCTTTAAACTTTTCTGAATACCTTCTAAATTTAGGCTATATTTCCTGGATATTCCTCCGCCTCATGCAAACAAAGCTTAACCGAGTCTAGAAAATTACACCAAAGGGACTACACACGTATTCGTGCTCACTAAGTGTAATTATATTTTGCATGAAAACTATTTCTTACTAGGCATTACCAACACACCTGTTTTCTCAATGTTTTTATTTATATTAATTATAATTGGAATATTATAATTTGCAGATAAAATATAAGTAAAAGTTCAAATTAAACAAAACTAGCGTTCTTTTACGTTAACAGACGTATAAAACACTTGTGATACAGGTTGTAGTTAGGAAATGACCAAACATTATAGATAGGGTAATTTTTCAATATTGGATTCAAAAAGTGTGAAGAAACTGTTAATCGACTATACACATTATTACACATCACTCTACAGTAAAAGTGTAAGGCCGCACTGGCTGTCCTCAATAGGAGTGTTCAACAAGACGGGATATACAAAAGATGTTCAAAGTGTCCACAGTCCATTCGATTGGCGTTTTTTAACCACGGCAGTCTCCAAACTTGCGAATGTAGAGCTAACGGTGATCCACATTCGATCATACGCAATAATTCAAGGGAAGCTGTGATCAATCGGTTGGCCATAATACAAAATGACCCGTATATTTGCTCTCAGTTTTCATTTTTCCACCCAACCCCAGTGTTAATATATGCCATTTTTACAGTTGTATGTGCGGGTAGGGTGGCTTCTAATGTGCATGTGAATCCGGTTGGGACTTTGGGCCTGGTAAACGCAGGCATGAATTAGGGTCACCTGCGATGAGAAGGCGAGATCTCCCCCCCCCCCCCGATTGGGCGGTCGTGGCGACGGAAAGGCCTTGCGACTAAGAGCGCCACGTAAAAATACAAAAGTACGAAGGCTGATAAGCCATATCATATGTATGTGCGGGCAAGGGCGCACTCATAGTATTACAGGTGTACCTGGGCGGCGTTGGATCCACGGGAGGGGGGGAGGCTAAGTGGATTTGGGTCCCTCCCTTGAAGCTTAATTTTACACAGGATGAAAATGAAAAGATTCTTGAAACCAAATGAAATTTGGGCGGCTCTTAACATCCAGGCATTGAGAGCCAATGAGGATGAAGTGAGGTTAGTATGGAGCATTGCCGGAGCGCAAGGGTCAATGAAACGGAAGATCCCCGAGAAAACCCGCTGACTAGCGACATCGTCCGGCACGATTCCCAGTG